>JARFYF010000112.1:30067711-30083998 GCA_030265395.1 Rhina ancylostomus | reverse complement strand
TGAATCTATGATGAAGCAATGCATGATACAGGTTGGTGGATTGCCACGTATGCCAATATTGGAACAACTTTCCCTCATTGTTTAGTTCCAGCTATTCATTTGGTTTGCATGCCAAAAATTAATGCCATCAGCACACCTTCAATAAAAGTCACACTTAGTTGAGTCATTTTAAGTTGACCAAAATGTGATGATTTCTTTCCCTCCACGCTTATTTCCTAATCTTTAAAAAATTTTATTTACAGTGTGGTAACGCCCTTCCGGTCCAATGAGTCCGCGCCACCCATTTTAAACCCCAAATTAACCTACCCATATGTCTTTGGAATGTGGGAGGAAACCGGAGCACTCGGAGGAAACCCACTCAGACACGGGAGAACGTACAAACTCCTTACAGGCGGTGGTGGGAAACGAACCCGGGTCGCTAGTGCTGTAATAGCGTCATGCTAACCACTTACACTACCGTGCCGCTGATTTTTAAAAAATGATTGCTGTCAGTCAGCAAGCTGGAGAACGGCAGATAAAGTTGTAACCATCAATGGAGAGCCTCAAAGGGGTGAAGTTCCAATTAATTAACTCCTGTGCAACATCTGCAACAAATCAGGTGGGTCATTTTATTGCAGAAAAGGGGCTGGTAATTCCATCCTGCATGAATTACCAGGGCAATTAGGGCTTCAGAAAGTCACTGAAATAAAAGCATGGCATGCTGTTTTACCTTGTCTGCATTTAAAATTGTGGAATTGTCCTGAATTCCTGGTTTGGAAGTTAATCAACTGTGTGCCTTTGGCTCTCAGTTGTGTTTCAGTGTGAGTCAGGAGGTCATGGGTTCACAGACCCACTCCAGAAACTTGAACACATTGTTCTGGTCAATCCATTAGTTATGAGAATGCTGTGCTGCTCGAGGTGATGCCTTTCACTCAAGGTATTAAACAATGCTCTCCCTGGTGGCTAAAAAAACTGCGCAATCATATTTTAAAGAAGGGAGAGTTCTCCCTGGTGTCCTGACAACTCAATGAACATTCACTAGATTATCACATGGTAATTGTGAGATCCTCCACTGTGCAAATTTGAACACATGAGCAGCACTTAATTGACTGGAAAAGTGCTCTTTAGGAAATCGAAATTATGAAATAATAATGCAGGATAAGGGGCCAGTCATTTAAAACTGAGATGTGTAGAAATTTCTTCTCACAGAGGATGGTGACTTGTTGGAATTCTCTACTTCAGAGGGTTGTGGAGGCCAGATTATTAGGAACATTTAAAGTGGAGATAGATAAATGTTTGAAAGATCAAGGAGTTGAGGACACTGGGAAACTGGCACAGAAGAGAAGTTGGGGTCTGGGGTAGATCAGCCATGATCATGGTCAATGGCAGGGCAAGCTTGAGGGGTCAGGTGGATTACTCCTGCTCCTACTCATGTTCTTGTGCCTTCTTGTGAAATGCTACATGAATGCAAGTTCTTTCTTTTCTAAGCTTGCCTGGCCTTGGGGCTGAACTGAACGGCCTTATTTCCAAAAGCTTTTTAAAAAATCCTTTGTAGTCAACCACTCATCCATTCATCCCCAGCTCTTCTTTTATGATTGAGCATCTACTACATCATAACTGATTTTTGTTTCCGTTCCTCAGCAAAGCGATCTATTGATTCAACATGAGTGGAGGCTGTTGGTGATTGAGTGATGTCTGACCCTCATTTGAGGAGCTGGTGAGTGCAAGGCATTTGACTTATCTATTGTCCCTTCACTTGGTAGGCCTGGTACTCAAGTGCTCAACGTGAAGACTTACCATGTTTGATATGAAATATCAATTGGGAAGTAAAATGCAATGTAATTTTTTTTGCCATTAAAATCTATTCCTTAATGTATTTTTGTATAGTAACCTGAAACAGCTTTATTAAAATAGTTAAGAGCAGGACTGAGGAAGCCTCATGCCTAAATAGTCATTAAGCACTTTAAGAATATATGCATGAATATGTGTGTGCAGTTAATGTACTCAAAAAATGTACTCCTCAAAGAATTAAATTCCTGTACATGCTTTTATTTATCGCTGAAAATCAACAGAATGAGCACTTCTAATAAGTGTGTCCACACCTCCAGATGAAATCACAAACGGATTTAAAATCACTGAATATAGTTAAAATAAAACCTAGACTATTCAATAATTTCATTGGCCTGTTGATTAGTAAACAAATTATTTCTTGATATAAGGAAAGTCATTGAGTGTAGTCAGACTATTTTGAGTGTGATATTTGGAGGAATAAGAATTCTTAGCTCTGACATCACCATCAACAGATGATTAACATAGACCTCCATACCACCAACAACACCCCCCATCTCTGATTCCCTTCTATTTTAATGTACAACTTTTCTACCTGCAAGCAAACAATTCCTGGCAGAATTCTTAATAAATGGAATGTCTGCAAAAGGCCTCATAATGAACATGGGGTAGAAGTCTGCCTCCCATTTATGTTAAAGGTGTGATACAGTAACATGTGCATTTTGAATCCCAGTCCTGAATTTCAGTTCCTTTACTGTGTCATTTGTTAAATGCATGCAACAGATGAATTTCCACCTAATGGTTTGAGTTGGAGTCCTTTCTAATGCTAGAGCGCCCCTTGGTGGTTGTATTAGTCAGTAACAATGAACCCTGAAGAGGCCCAGTGACAAAGAAAGATGCTTCCTACTTTTTAAGATCACACAATCACTTGAAGCACTTTATGGTCAAGAAGATTCATTGTGGAAGTGTACTGTTAATTGTAGGAAAATAGGTTCCCACTTTGCCCACAGCAAGGACCCATTAATGGAAATATGACTGATAATCAGAAAACCTGCTTCTTATGATATTGGTATTGGCATTGGTTTGTTATTGTCACTTGTACCGAGGTGAAGTGAAAAACTTGTATTGCATACTGATTGTATGGGTCAATTCATTACATGGTGCCGTTACATTGAGTTACTACGGAGTGTATTAAGGTAGTACAGGTAAAAACAATAACGGTACAAAGCTACAGAGAAAGTGCTGTGTAATAAGAGGCGAGGTCACAACAAGGTAGATCATGAGGTTAAGAGTCCATCTCATCGTATAAGGGAACTGTTCAATAGTCATCACAGTGGGGTAGAAGCTGTCCTTAAGCTGGTGGTATGTGCCCTCAGACTCCTGTTGCTTAAGGTGGTCCAGGATAATAGGGAGAACTCTCCCTGCAGACCTTTTGGTTTGTTCTAAAGTTCATGGAGCCTGGAGTTTATAAATTAAATAAACCCAGAAAGTTTCCATGCATAGCAGTTCAATGCCTCATTTAAAAGATGTCACTGTAGGGACATCAAAAGACATGCTGGCATAGATTTAGCAACCACAGTCTGTATCTAAATTGTGCCTCTAATGTGGTAAAATACCTGCAGATCCATTCACAGGAGAACACCAAATAAATGTTGGTATTGAGTCACATAGGGAGCAAGATTTTTATGACCAACACAAGGACAAAAAGAAAGAGATTTAAGGACCAGTCAAATGCTTTCCCACTTAGATGCATGATTGTTGAGAGTCATTGGAGGAGGATGATGTGGTCACCACTTCAAAGGCTGCAGGCAAGTCAAGAAGCATGAAGTGGTGTAACTGACCTTTGTCACAACTGCAGAGTCATTGGTATTTTGATCAGTTATTTTGATATTGTGCCAGGAGGACTAATTAATTTAATCTAATTTAATCATGACTTGCATGAAAGTTGGGGATGATTTGGGGAGTGACAAGACATACTATGAGTACATGGAAGAGAGGGATGTTGGCAGTGGAGTGGCAGATTTCAGTGATGGAAGGACCCAGGCATGGTTTTCGAGAAGACTGAAGGAAGGAGGACAATATTTACATAGAACAGTACAGCACAGTATGGGCCCTTCGGCCCACAATGTTGTGCCGACCTATATAAACACCTATTCCTTGATCAATCTAACCCTTCCCTTCTACACAGCCCATAACCTTCCATTTTCCTTACTTCCATGTGCCTATCTGAGAGCCTTTTAAAGGCCTCTGTTGTATCAGCCTCTACCACCACCCCTGGCAGTGCGTTCCAGGCACCCACTACTATCTGTGTAAAAAACCTACCTCTGTCATCTCCCCTAAACTTTCCTCCTCTGAACTTAAACTGTTGACCTCTGGTACTGGCCGTTGCTGCCCTGGGGAAAAGGTGCTGGCTCTCCATTCTATCTATGCCACTCATAATCTTATACACGCCAAGCTGTAATTGATAAACAGCAGCCTGAGGTACATATTGTGGTTGTCTCGGTGTTCCAAAGCAGAGTGGAGAGTCAGTGAGATTGCATCCACTGTAGACCTATTGTGGTGGTAGGAAAATTGCAGCGGGTCCAGGTCCTTGCTCAGGCAGAATTTAATTCTAGCCATGACCAACCTCTCAAAGCACTTCATCACGTAGATGTGAGTTCTACTAGCCGATAGTTGTTGAGACAACTCACCCTGCTCTTCTAGAGCACGAATGAGTGCTGCCCTATTGGAGCAGACTGAAGCAGTGGGCTTCACTCCAGCCAGATGGTTGGCACAGATTTTCAGTACCCTGCCAGGTACACCACTGGGGTCTGACGCCTTGCGAGGGTTCATCCTCTTGAAGGATATTCAGACATTGGCCTCTAAGACAGAGATCACAGGGTCACCAGATGGTGTGGGGATTCGCACAAGTGTAGTGTCATTTCCCCCTTTCAAAGCATGCATAAAAGGTGTTGAGCTCATTGGGTGTGCATAAAAGGCGGTGACAGTAATTAAAACAATAATCCATTAAAAATTATCTTACCACTAAAAGCTCTAGACTTAACTATTTCTGGTACATTTAATGGTATGTAATGCATAAATGCCCCAACTTCACACCCTTCCCATATTTTGAGCTGTGGATCAGTTATAAGCATACTTGTACCCAGTAGGTCATGAATTCAAGTCCCACCATAGAAAACTTGAGCACAAACATCTAAGTTAACAGTCCAGTGGAATACTGAAGGAGTGCAACAAACCAAACAAGCTGTTAAACCAGGAGCCACTCTCCCCTCTCAGTAGACATAAAAGATCCCACTGATACTGTTCTTTTTCAAAGTGCAGGGGATCAGTTCCCAGAAATCACAGTTAAAGAAAAGGAAATAAGAGTGCAGCTTCTGCATCCACAAATACGCAGCCAATGTTCATCCTCCAACCAACATTACTAAAATTATCTGGCTATTACCACATAGGTTTTGTAGGCACTTGCTGTACAAGCATTGGCTGGAACATTTAAAACAGTGACCATTCTTTAGCTGTAGAGTACTGGGACATCCTGAGAACACACAACATGGTCTTCCTTTATTAATGCTGAGTCTCATGATGAGGTACTTGTGAAGGTTCAGGCCATCCTAGGCTTCCTGACTTCCGTGTTCAGCTGCGTATTTGTGGATGTGGAATCTGCAGTCCTGTTTCCTGCTTATTAACAGTGATTGCTGTCAGTTCCACCAATGTTCCTGCCACAAAATCCAATCCAAGATATCTGAATGAAGAGGTTCAGGGGCTCCTTTGTAGACACTGTAGCTCATTTTTCTTTCATTGTTAACAAGCTTGGAATTCAACAATCTGGGAAAACAATTGAAGCAACAAATTTTGGACCAGCTCCAACCAACAGCAGAAATTTGCTGTCATTACTGAGTCTGAGTAATTGTTATAGGAACTTTACTCCAGACATTTCAATGGCCACACACCCATTGAATAGACTCCTGCAAAAGAATATAAAGTGAAAGAATGTCAGTGTAATTTTGAATAGCTGAAAGCTTTAATACTAAGTGTATCTCTCTTGTGACAATATGATCCTAACAAGCTGCTGGTTTTCTCCGTTGGTCTGTCTCAAATGGAAAAAGGAGTAATGATCAGTCATGCTATCCCAAGGAGTCCAAACTGCTACTAATCTCCTCCAAGACCAGTTCCTCACAGATTGAATACAAGACTCCTAAATCTCTTTGACTATCAAATTGTTCCATATAAAGTTAGCAAGACTCTAGTTTTATACCTCTTAAAAAACTGAGGTATAACTGATCCATCTTCAATGAAAATTCAGAGCTGGGCTGTTCAATGATTATTTTATGAATTGAAAATATCAAAATCAAATTTCAATACCATTTTATTGTCACGCCTAACAATATCCAATCCCTATTTTGCCCAGGATTCAGTCATCAGAAAATAGTTTCTAGGGCTGCTGAATTAACTTTCTATTGTGATTAGTGGCATATATATTGAAGTTACTGAGCTGGAAATTCTATCAAGAAATGCAATGTTTTTATGTAATATGTGATGGAATTTCATTGAAATCTGATCAACTATTCAAATACAATTGTCTGTGCAGAAGGTTATTTTATTCCCAGGGACCACTAGTGCATTTGAGTGACATCAGTTGGAACTGGGCCTGCTTCTTCACTAAGAAGATCTGTCATTGCCAAAGCAGTGACAGGAGGTCTGGCATTGCAGCTTCAACAAGAATGGGGAGTTTTTCCTCAAGTAGGTTCCTGTTCCCTTTCTCCTTCCTGGATTACTAAGATACCCCTGTCACAGTCACTCCTTCTCTGGTTACCCAGTAACCACAATTGATATCCCAGAGAACACTGGAGGGATGAGGTACTCACGTCCATCTGTTGCCACTAACCCCTCCCTGAAACTCCCACTGCTTGACTTCCAACTCTGCATGATCCTGTCCAGTTCAATATTATGTGCTGTGTGTTGACTGGCTGGCCTAACGTTGAAGTTTCACCAACTAAAATCAATGAAAATGTTGAGTCAAATTGTCAATTGAAGATACATTTACTTTGCAGGATTTGTGTAAGTTTCAAAAGTGTATAGCCCAGAACTTAGATCCTGGTCCTGTTACAGCAAGAAGGTGAGTAACAATGCATTCATGATGGCCTTCCCTTGACACAAACAATGAAGATACTGCTCTTGCCTGCCAAGCATTTCAGGTCAATTTTACTGCGACTCTTGTAAAAATTAAATCTTGGACCAAAAGAAAACATTGACTCATGCTGATTTTGCCAAACTGAAGTCATCGATGATTTATGTATTTTGATATCTAATTCTAGATTGGTTCCTACGCTGTTAACAGATTCAATGTCAATTATTGTAGGTACTGCTGTATTAATGAGAATTGTTTCTTACAGAGTTGATACTTGAAAATGCATGAGTGCCAATCACACACTTTTTTCCAGCTTTTAATCAAGAATTCTAATAAACTCACGTTCTCTAAGTAAATTTTTTTTGCTTTCACCATTGAAAAATTAAATGGCAAGTTCAGCTTGGGCTATCTGACTAACACATTCTGGATTTTGCAAAAGGATTTACTGTTGAATAGGAGTTTACATTCAGGGACTCATAAACCCAGCTTCCGGCAAGAGAAGAGCTTAACAGCTGAACTTAATTATTCGATGAGAATACCGTGTCTCATATTACTCCCTGAGCCAGACACCTAAAGTCACGAAGGGAAATTGTAAAATCTATACATGCAATTGAAAACCATACAACAGCAGGTGTTACAAGATCCTGGCACCATGTATCAGAAATTATTTCTCTTGAGTTACTGCTGCAGATAAGATACCTTTAGTGTTACTGACTGGAAGGAAGTGTGTATTCATTTTATATCTGACTTAGAAGCCTAATAAAACTGAAACCTTAATGCAGAACCACAAACTGGCAAGAACTATCACTTGGGGAGACAAGCACTGGGGCAGAAATTCACCCTCACTCACTTGCATCGAATAACCAATATAGCAGTAGCCCTGTGTGTTCTCCGTATCTGGAGCTCAGTTCCATTCACATCAACGTAACCAGATTTTGAAAGTGGAGCACAGTACATAACCACTGCTATGTTGTGTGTTTAGTGCAGGTGACCAGCATCAGATTTCTACTGCATTATGTCTTCATTTCAGTGGTAATGTGGGAAATGACGGTAAAAATTAATTCTTGGTTGTACGCACTAAACACTGGACATTGAACAAGCAATAGCTTGTGTGCATTGTACTCTACCTCCAGAATTCAGGTCCACTAATTTCAATAGAACCAAATTTTATAAGTGGTCTTCAATAATCATACTTAGTGTCATGTGCCAAACTTCTGGTTTGCTAAGATCAAATTTCTATCCCTCTATCGGTCTGTTTGAACAGATGCTTAGATTAGCTACACTTTTAGATTTGATGGATTGTTTGCTCTGGAAGTGTCGTAAGCCATAATTACAAGAACTGATCAAATGACAGATGTACTAAATTTAACTTATGTGAAAGCTGATGAGTATTACATTGGAATACTGTTGGTTGAAAACCAGATGGCTCTATGAGGGGAATAAAAACTATGACAGTTGGACTCCAGGGTCTACACTGGAAGTTATATGAGAGGATGTGCCAGAGCTTCCGAACCTGTAGCCTTTATATTTTCAAGGTGATTCTTGGAGATAGCATCTGTATAATCCAACAGATACATGAATATGAAGGGAATGGAGGGATATGGATGATACACAGGAAGAGGACATTTAGTATAAATTAGCACAAGATTGACAGGTACGGTAGTGTAGCGGTTAGTGTAATGCTATTACAGCGCTAGCGACCCAGGTTCAATTCTGGCTGCTGTCTGTAAGGAGTTTGTACGTTCTCCCCACGACTGCATGGGTTTCCTCCAGATGCTCCAGTTTCCTCCCACATTTCAAAGACATACATGTTAGGAAGTAGTGGGCATGTTGTGTTGGCACCGGAAGCGTGGCGACACTTGCGGGCTGCCCCCAGAACACTCTACACAAAAACTGCATTTCACTGTGTGTTTCAATGTACATGTGACTAATAAAGATATCTTATACATTATGGGCTGAATGGCCTGTCCAGTGCTGTCTTATTCTATGTTCTAATGAAATTGGAAATTTTATGAATGAGAACTGGTACAATCAATAACAAATCAAAGGAGATGTAAATTGATGTACTTCACCTTCAGGGAAGATGTATTTCACCTTCTGGGCTAACTTCACCACCTGTATTTAAGCTGGTTGTGGTTTACCTTCAAAAAATCAATTGGTCTCAAAACATGAAATGTGAGACAACTCCATTGTACAACTCCACAGGCAATAAGAGTACATTTAGTTGAAACAATCAATAACTCTGCAACATTCTGATTGATGCAAGCTACAACTATTTTGGAGAACCAGTTTTTGTGCATTTAAATGATGACAGAATGAGAAGTTTCTGAAATTTATGTTATTCAATTACAGGTTACATTGAGTGGAGAATTCTAAATTTCAAATGTAATTGTTACCTTAAAAAGCAGGAGGATTTGCAGAGGAACGTTAATTTGAAGTTTCTTTTGTGCCTTGTAGTCACCTCAGTTGATTAAAGAAAAAACATCAACGAGCAATTAGTTGAAAGATGAAAAGAAAGGAGTTTAAACACCAACAATGCTGCTGCATTTGCAGAAGCAGCATTTGAGAGAAAATTCTGACCTGCAACTGCAAAGGTATTCTCATTTCTTGTGGGTTGCTGATTCAAATAATGAAGCTTTATATTATGGAGTCAGTTTGAATAGAGGTAATAATGCAGCTTCCAGCCCACTAAAACACAGCCTGAATCCAGTTGGATTGGTTCTCACCTCCCAGAACTGACCTACAATCAGCAACTGACACTGTGATGAAGTTTGAATGTAGTCTGGGGTGGATGGGGATGGTGTCCGAATGCTAATTATTCTTACTGAGAAATGTTTTCTTACAGTAATTCATTGGCACTCACACTTTCATCCCAAGTGCTAAGAAGCCTTGTACGGGGAGGTCACTCAGTATGGTCATGTGACCTTCTGAAAATGAGCAATTGCAGCACCATCCTTGCAAAAGGATTCAGATCATGTAGATTTTATGTAGAAGCGAGTTTGTTTTCACATGTGGCTGCATTTAAATTGCTTTTTATTCATGATTTGTTTGAACTGGAATAATCAAAATAAAAATTAAATGAATTTTGAATTCAGTAAATTTCACCCACTGGCAGTGTTTGGTTATGGAAAATACAATAGGGCTGAAATTCGTCTTGGTTGCTAGTGATCTATTTAAGTGCAAGCACCAGTTGTCAGTTGTACTCGCACCACATACATTCAGTTCTATTAATTCAACTTCTGTGGAACTACATTTTGGAAGCAAAGTGCAATATGTTACTGCTACCATCTGAACTTCACTGTTACCAACCTGGGATGAATTTCCATGCTTTATATCTCTCCTTTGATGATTTTATCTCAAAGATTCAGAAATATCACTGATTGCCTCAATCAGTACACAATATTTCTTAATCTTAATCATTCAAATCAAATATGTAAAATGGCTCACACCTCTTCAGCTTCACCCCCTCCACTCTGCCCCCAACACACACACACACATCATATTTAACTTCTGATAGCAACTCATGTGCAGATCTCTTCCTTTATTGACTTGAGATCAATGCAACATGGTTGGGTAATACCAGGTTGCACCACTCTCAGGCAGATAAGGATGTTAAAAGCAGCATGAATTGACAATTTCCTCATTGAGAATTCCTATACCCATGGACAATGCCAGCTGAAACCAGTCATTTGGAAAAAAAGATAATTAGCTGCCTTAAGTCCCAAGGTTAAAGATAATTGCTACATTTTATTCAACAGACAATAATACAATCAGTCTTCCAAAGAATATTCAGACAAGTGTTAAGCAATATGCTCCATTAAATTTCACAAGTGTGTATATTCAATATGTTATTACCTTTGACTCATCAGTTTGCAATAGAATATAAATTAATAAGCTTGAATAAATGCCAATGACAAGCAATGTTTCATTCTCATTGTCATAATGAAGGCCTCCACTGGGGTTTGGACTGAGCTGTGACATTTTAATACTTCAAAGCAATCTATCAGGAAAAAGACTCCATGAGAACTCTAATTGCCACTTGCAAAGATGCCCATGCAGTAACATCATCTCACATGGCTATGTGGGAGCAAAATGAAACCTGCTGTTAAATCAATGTTTTCTGAATTAAGAAAAACTAAATGAATACATACAAAACTAATATGGAAAATTCAGAAGGGAGCTGGTGTGTGGTAAAGACCCAACTTATTATTGATTTTTGATTTTATTCTGATTTATTCCTTATTGCTTCAATGACACTTCTTAGGTGGAGTGGCAATGACTCCTTTGTGTTGGTGCTTTGCATAAGCAAATAAACAGAGTTAGAAATGAAAACAGAATATCCTTTATTGAAGGTAGTAGCTCCCAACTAAACTCCAATATATAACGCGACACAAACCAGTTCTTAAAATTACCCTATACAATACACATTATATTGCTGTCTGTGTAATAAGGAAATAAACCCATACAATCAATAAAATATATACATTTATGAACTTATACAATCAGATTATTTTCATTAAAACAAACTTGTATATTTTACTAATTATGCATTCAATCGATCTTTTCGTTACTGCTCATAAAACTCTTCATTTCCAACTGCACATGACAGCTCTGAGGTATCAACACCAGGTATTTCACTTCCCAGGTAGGCCTCATTCACATCACATTTCCTTCTGGGTTTGTAGCCTCAAAATAATCGTTTTCATGATTTTCAAACATTTTACAGTACTGTGTATTCTGGATCATCATCTTCTTCATGTATCCAATAACCTATCCGCAAAAACTTCATTCAGATTCCACTAATTACAGTAGCTACAATTACACACTATATTTGGTACATTACTGGATACCGTAAATATAATCACTATTCCATCTTTGTGCTTTTGCTTTCACATAACCTTGTATCCTGTTTCTCTCACTGACTCAACGCAGACATCAGACATTTCATTTTTCATCTGCTACCTTTGAAATAACAAAATCATCTCCTGTTGACTTTCCCTTTCTGGATTGCTCTGATATTACCATTTTCAGTCTGTCCTGTCATAATCTGACCACACTGACATTTACAAGTCCATGCTTTCTATTACACCCAGAAGAGCTTTGAAACTGCCTTCTCATTGCAATGCAAGTCCTCTCACAGAATAGCTAACTCAACCTGCACTCATTTCACTCCATTCAGCAATTCTGTTCATAGGAAGCATTTTTTTTGACACTGAACTCTCTCCCAGAACTCATGGCGTTTCAACTTGTCTCTGCATATTGAGTTTGTCAGAGACATTTGACACCACCTCAGAGCAGCACCTCATGCTGAACCTGTTGCTACTTACTTTGTTTATGAGCTCTGGTGGTGACACAGCTGTTGCCTTCCACTTCTTGAGTGTCCTCCTCCAGGACCACAATAATATCATTTGCCATCAGGAACATTTGTACTCATTCCATATGCAGTGACAACTGTATCTACTGTCCACTATCTTGAGTGCTCTGCCTAGAGAACCTAATTCTCAACTTTCCTCAACCCAGATCACTGCCATATCACTCCCTCAACCAACAACATCCCAAACTCAACACCATTGAAGTGGGTCTGCTTCTATGTTAGCAAATAGGCACATGTAGATTGAAGAACATAACATCCTTTATTGAAGCAAGTGACTCTCAACTGAACAGTAATGTATGGGTACAATGAATCTAGAGTCATACCACGTGATACAAACCAGTTCTTGAAGGTACCATACACACATGTATACACTACAATAATTCTGCATTTATACAACTCTTAGTTAACACTAGATCTCCTGTGTGTGAAGAAAGAGACCTATAAATTCTACCTTGTGTGAAATTTATTCTAAAAACCCAATTGCTAAGTGCAATCTGGAAGTCCCTGGTGGAAAGCATGCAGCTGGAGATGGCAGTGCAGACGACTCACTGACATGCAGAGACGGCTGGGCATGTTTGAGTGTTTTCACTCAACGTACAATGCGCAATAAATGTCATCTTCCAATTTCCAAATGGATTACACAGTTCATGAATGCCATGGGCTTCCCCTCCAGGAGCAGATCTTACCCCAAGAGGAAAGCCAGCTTCTGCATCACTTATATAGGCAGTCCCTGCCCAATTGCTGCAGGAATCTGGCAGTGAAGGTTCCGTTCCATTCATGCAGAGTGCTCCCAAGGTCTTCATTCTCAAAAGTAAGTTCCTCTTCTTTTCTCCTAGCTGACCACTGCCATACATCTCCCAGTTACCCACCTCGAACTGTACCAAATTCCATTGGCCATCAGAGGCACGTGATGATTTCCCTGCCACTCAGGAGAAAATCTGACCCAAAGTAGGACTTTGAGACCTCCCACCAGGAAGCATGATCATGGAAGCAAGATAATACTTTACCCACCACTGAGGATCCATCACATGGATTTTGTGCATAGGTCCTAGACTGTATGTTGTTAGAATAATGCTCCCCCAATAAAATCCAGCAGAGGCCCCCTTGACCACCCTTCTATATGCACTTTTGGGATTTCTGTGCCCCTAATCAGAGTCATAGAGATGTACAGCACAGAAACGGGCCCTTTGGCCCACCACATCCATGCCGACTTCTGTGCCCATCCACACTAATCCCATTTGCCTGCATTTGGACTGTATCCTTCTATGCCTTGCCTAAGCTGTCTGATTTCCTCAGTTTTTACTCTTCTCATTAAAACATTTACATACATTTCTTTAAAATTAAAACCCTGACTTTTCAGCAATAGAATCCTTTACTGCTTACCGAAATGTAAATATGTACCATAAGTACACTTGCAGAAGGTACAGACTAATTAGGTTCCTAGGCACTTGCAACACGTATCATGAAATCCTTGCAGCTCATCCTGCCCCATGATTCCACTTCTGTTAATATTATTAAAGAGAAAATTAGGGACTGTTTCACAAAATGCAGGGCCAGTGATGCAATGACCATGCACAAGGGGAAAAATTACTTTAGAGATGCGCATGGAAGCATAGGTCTGGAAGAATTCATTATAAGGAACAGAGTGCTAAATTTTAGACTACCCAGAAAATAGAGCAGGTTGAGAATTAGTTTCCATGGTTCCTCATATTGTAATTCTGGGTTATATTATTCAGCACAGGAAACTAAAACATCTTATTATCATACCACATCTGCCAAAATTTTATTCTTGATTATAAAAGTGGCAGAGGGTCAAAGAACATGTTTTATTCAACAACCAGTTTGTAATGAGGCCCTGATTGGTGCCTACTCAGTGATGTTTGCAGCTGCTAGTTAGAAATCTGTTGCTCTCATAGTTTGCAAATGCTTTTGTTGTATGTTGTATGTTAATTGTTGTAAATTAGAAATAAAAGCTAACAGAAATGATGTGTTATACCTTCAGAGCTATTTGGGATCTATGACCACCTCCAGTATTATTAAAATGAATACAAACCAGACATGTTGAGAGAAATACTACATTCAGATAATCCTAACCCCTTGCCAGACACATGTCCTGACAATTTTACCATTGCCAGCTCATGTAATCAACTTACATTCCGACAAATCTTCCCATCTGGAGAATGGAAATGCTCAACATATTCTGAGGATAGGAATTACCTAACTCAGGGATATTTAGCTCTTTTATTGTATTGACAATAGGAGGGATAAATGGAATGAAACGTAGGACAAATTTAAACAGAAAATTAGGAGATTGTTCAACATATCAGCAGAAACTATTTGGAACTCTCTACCCCAGAGACTATAGGGGCTCAGTTATTGCATTCATTCAAAACAGAGGTCAATAGAGGAATCAAAGGATAAGGGAATAGTGCAGGAAAATGTAGAAACAGGTCAGCCAGGAAGAATGGTGGAGCAGGCTTGAAGGACCAGATGACCTCCTGCTCCTAATTCTTACGCTCTTACATAAAACAGCTGGGACATCTTTAAAGGTCTAATATTTAAAATAAATACATCCCCAGAATACAGTTCTGAACAAGCCAATATGTCCCATGATGGACTAAGAAACAAAGTGAAGTGAGGTGAAGAGAAGAAATGGTCTGAATAAATCCTGCAGGAGGAGGAAAAGCATTACAATGGGGTGAATATAAGGACGTGGTGAAATGTGTTAAGTGAGTGATCAAAGAAAGACCTGGGAAAAGACACAAATAAGATCCAGCACCATAAGATTAAGAGAGCAGTCAGAGAAGATGCAGAAACTGCAAATGGATTGTAACTGAGCACAAAATAGTAAATATTCTGAATGATTTTTTTCATCGGAGTATTCACAAGATGCTATGTGAGTAATGTGTCCTGTCACTCATAAAAACAATAACTTAATCATTCATCAGATGAGAACCTTAAACTGGGTAATTGGTTTCAAAACAAGTAGAAACCATGGAATAGATTGCACTTATTTGGGAGTGCTGAGGGAAGCTAGGGAAGAGGTGTACAAAGCAGAGAGATGAGAGCGTCGACGGCTAATTGTACTATTCCAGTAGGTGATATCCATATTCAAACTATTTGGGACTGGTAGGTGTGGAGGAGCTGTTCCTCGAAATGGTTCGTGTGGGTCTTGAGAGTATTAAGGATTCTGGACACAGTCTGGTTTACTAACAAGGAGAACTTTATTACAGGCTACAAACGCGGAACGTGGGACGGGATGGATGGGAACGGATGTACACTCACTCACACACGCACTTGGATACCCGTGAGACACACGACAGGGAGTCGCACCAGGGAGTGAAACATACGTACGCACTCGGACACACACACACACGATAACTGGTTACAAATGATCAGGGAATAAACAATACAATGTTTGGACACCCTGACTCTGGACAAACATCGGCTCTTTGGTCTCGGGAGTCCTTAACTAACTGCCCTGCTGTAGTGCACAGCTCACCTCAACATCCTCGGACACAGAGGAAGAGGGAACCAAAATGGAGCTCTGTTATACTGCTGGGGGTTGGGTGGTCCATCAGGGACAAAGGTGTTTTAAACAAGGCAATGGTGGGTGTGCCCAGGAACAAAGGTGCTCACACAGACCAATCCGAGTGGTGCCGCAAGGACAAAGGTGTTTACCTAATGAGGTGGAGCCAAACCTTGATTGACAGTGGTGTGGCTTTCGGCCATGTGTTCAATGGTGTCATCCCAGAGAGAGGGGTCAGTGTAGTCATGGTCACATGACAGCCATGACCTTTTACACTACACCATCTAAGAGTCTCTTAAATGTCCCTACTGTATCTGCCCCACAACCTCTGCCGGCAGTGCGTTCCACACACCCACTGCTGTCTGTGTAAAAACTTACCCCTGACATCCCCCTTATACCTTCCTCCAATCACCTTTAAATTATGTCCCCTCGTGTTAGTCATTGTCGCCCTGGGAAAAAGTCTCTGACTGTCCACTTGATCTATGCCTCTTA
>JARFYF010000112.1:29749364-29760669 GCA_030265395.1 Rhina ancylostomus | reverse complement strand
GGATGCAAGTTTTTCTTCTTTACACCCACAGTGTCAGATTTCAGAATTTCCAAATTAACACCTTCAGAAAGGCACTCAGCAAGATCCCACATGGAAGTCTGCAGAGGACATAAAAATTGGGAGTGTCATTGATAGCAAGCAGGATAGTCTTGGGTTACATATTGACACGGAGCAACTGGTATGCCATTGCCTTGTCCAGCTTATGAAATTCAATCTCAATAAGTGCAAGGTGATGCAGTTTGGGAGGCCTAATCATATAGCATGAATGAGAAACAGTAGGACCTTGGCATTAAAAATACATTGATCCATAAAAGTGGCAGCACACAGACAAAATGCCGAAGCCATATGGGATGCTGGCCTTCATTAGCTGGGACACAGAAGATAAAAGCATGGAGGTCATGGTCCAATTTTATAAAACTGGTTAGAGCACAGCTGGAGTATCATGCAGAGTTTTGGTTGCCACACCACAGGAAGACTGTGATTCCACTAGAGAGTGCAGAGGAGATTTACCAGTACGTTGCTTGTGGTGGATTGTTTCAGTTAGGAGGAGAGACTGCATAGCATGGGTTTCTTTTGAGTGGAGGAGGCTGAAGGGCAACCTGCCAGAGGTAAACAAAATTAGAGAGACAGATGGGTAGACAGTGACAAATTTTGCCCTTTGGTTTTCAATGTCTCTGTTATTGGGAATAGATATAAGGTGAGGAGTAAGAGAGCTAAAAGGATTAGAGGAAAAACTCCATCCCACCTCCTCCCCCACTCAAAGGGTGGTTGCAACTTGGAAGGCCTCCCTTATTATACCTCCCAAACTGCATCACCTCTGCACCCTCTCTAATGAAATCTCAGTCTTCCAATGGCATGGTAACTAAAACTGTGCACTTACTCCAGCTGTGGCCTAATAAGTTTCATGAAATTGGACCATAACCTCCATACTGTTATCTTCTGTGCCCAGCTGATGAAGGTTAGCATCCCACTGTCTGAGAAACTGGTGGACAGGCACTCGCAACCTTTAAAAAGTATTTGGATTGGCACTTGAACCATAAAAAGGCATAGAAGGTTATGGTCCAGGTGGTAAATGGAATTAGTACCAAGTGGTACTCGATGGCCAATATGGGCATGATGGGCCAATGGTCCTATTTCTGTGCTGTATGATTGTAACCTTTAAGTCACACCACATTTGAATATAAATAATCTCAATCAGCAGTCCAATTTCCATTACAATTTTTGAAACTAATTTTAATAATTCAAAATATTAGCCATTTCTTACTACAAAATGGATGCTACATAAATATTCCATCAAAAAGAGTACTGAGAAGATGTCCCACAGTGAAGGATTAAGATAAGCAGCTGTTGCCTCACTTATAACAGAGAATGAGCAGATCAAAGTCTTTCTGGAAGGCACATCCACTTCACAGAAAGCTTACAGGACCAACTGTATGATTTATGCTACATGCACCAGTATCCAATAGGGATCATCTCTTTTACTGATATTCATATCTTCTTAAATTTTATATTAGTCCCATTTTTTCCCCACAGATACTGTAAGATTTTCCTGCCTGCCTACACCTTTTTTTTTAGTAGGTTGTAGAATTTTAACGTGGCAGGATTGACTGTGATCTTCAGTGATTTTTTCTATCATCTTCCAGCAGGAGTTAAATCCTCATCTTGTACATTTTCAATCAGCCCACAACATTAACTGCATCTCTCTCCAAAGATGCTGCTGAGTATTTCCACCATTTTCTGTTGTTTTTATTTACTTCATCCTCAAACAGGCGTTCTGAGCATTGAACACCATCAACTTTTGGAATTAATAGATGGCTCTGTGAGAAATATTCTTTTGTCAGTCTTCTACTCGAAGATCGAATATATTCCCCAGCACCACACCCCTCCCATCCCTTTCTTCCTGACTTGTGCTTCATGATCAGCAACACAAAGTTTGAGCACTGGATTGGTCAAAAGTACATTTGGAGAAAAGCACACACTTCCAGCATATGCCTGGTTTGCATATATGCAATATAAAAATTGATCATCACTTAGATTTGTGCATTAGATTATACAATAAAAAAAAATTTAAGCATTTACCATACCTTAAGATGTAGAGGTCTGAACAATTTAAACTCAAGACCAAGTACCAATTCAAAGATTGCACAATTACTGTTTTGTAAAATACAGTAACATTTCACTGCAAATTTAAAAATATTGTTCCAAAGGGTCATTGGTAAAGTAGCCATGAATCCAATCAAATCAAGTTGGCCTGCTCTAACAAGGCTTTAATGCTCAACTATGGCATCTATATGGCACAACAGTTTTCCTCAACACCAAAATTATAGTGCAGACTTTCAGAATATTCCTCCAGCTCTTTAAATGGATGGATAGGTAGCCGTTTATAAAAATTTAGTATGATGTCAGAAAAATATTGTGCCTAATGAGACCAAGTAGACTGCAGATTGTAAAACAACTACCAACTGTCACATGGCTTGCAATGGCTTGTCACACTACCAAGGCAAACCAGAAACTGTGCTGATAATGTAGAAAGTCAGCAAGGCATACAGACAGTTTTCTTTGGATTAGTGAAGTTGTTTCAAAAAAATCAATACACAAGCACGACAGAATTGGCATTACTAAGCTTTATTTTATCCCATTTGATGTCAGATATAACCTGAATGGAGGAGGATACAGTCCACTGTAGTGCCGTGAGTGGACACTAAAATATGCATTAACCCTCGTTGTAGTCTTAATATTCCTCCATACAAAATGCAATGTTAATTTACCATGGATGTAAAAATAGCCCATGGCTACAGGAAACTGAGTGCCTCAATAATAATAATATACTTACATAAACCACTGACAGCCTCCACAGTGACTAGTGATAGTAACACAAAGTAAACTGCAGAGCCACTGCTAATTAGTGAAATTTATTCACAATTATTTAAAGTGAAGGCAGTGTCTTTATCACCACCAAGGAAACTGATATAGGAAAAGGCACTGTGATGATCCTTGCAAGAGTGGAGCGCATTCAACTTCCAGGTGACACAGGAGAAATCAGCTTCAGCTGAAAATATGGTGGCACTGGGGAAAGACAATAAACAATCCTGTTTGTACATGCACTTATTAAAAAAAGTAGCTAACAAGTGTAACACTGCAGGTGCACTTTAAGAGGTGCTGTCTTTCATGAGATATGGAGGTCCCAATTGCTCTCTCAGTTGGACATTAAAGATTCAGTGGCATGATTTAGAAACAGGATGATCCCCCCCATACCCAGACCAATACTAACTGATGGGACTAAAGGAGATTATTTCAACATTATCACATTGCTGTCTCTAGGATCTTGCAAATTAGCTGTCACATTTCTTATGTAACATGATTCAATTCAGAAGTATTTATTGACTGTAAAGTACTTTGGGATGTTCTAAGATTGTGAATGCTTCTTGCTAAAAATTCAGTTAGTTTGCATTAACAGAAAACTCTACTGGAATGTAATTTTGGTTAGAAGTGTTAGGAAGTACAATTGCTTGCAATGCTTATTGAAATCTCCAAATTCAAATGTTGCAATTATAAAAGTTTTATTTAAATACAAGTCATAGCAGAAATGTCTGTAGCCACAACCAAGATAGTTTTCAAACTTTGAAGTGTACATTTTTACCCATAGTGAAATAAATTGGGTGCTCCATCAGAACAATGAGTAGTCCATTTAGCCCAAGCTTATTCTGTCTTTCAATAAGAACATGGCAATCATCTATCTCAAGTCCATAATCCCCATAAATCAGTTGATTCAGAAACTTATCAATCCCTGACCAGAACATACCAGATGACTGAGCATCCAGAGCACTCCTGCTTCGAGAATTCAAGAAATTTCTTGTTTTAAATCCTAAATGAGACATTGTCTTGTGTTGATGCACCACCATTCTAGACTTTCCAGCCTTGGGCAAGAGTTCCTGAACATCTAATTTATCAACTCCCTCAGAATATGGTACATTTCCACAAGGTCATGCATTTTCTTCAACACTCCACTGTAATGTAGGTCCCTACTTGCTCGCTCAGAAGCAATGCATGCTTTCATGAATGCAGTTGTAGTCTCTGTATCCAAGGTGTGATGTCAATGACCCAAGACTTACTTACATTTGCATTCCAAACAACTTGCAGTAAAAGGCCAAATGCTGTATATTCTGCTTTTCATGTACCAGAACGTGTATCCTTCATTACACCAGGATTTAATATTTGCCCTTTCTAAACAAAAACTTTGCTGTGCCTTATATCAAGATGAATAATTTTCCCCAAGTTTCTTCCCCACTACTTAATCCAATTATTTGTCCTCTCGTACTGTTCCACCAGAAAATTTAGATACACCATCTTCAGTCCTTTCATCCATTATTACTTGAAAACCACTAGGAACTCAACACTAATGCCAAAGGCAGTCCACTAGTAACAAATATTTATACCCTACTTATTTCTACTCAACTTTATTCTTTAACTCTTTATCCATACTACACATGCTATCCCATACATCTTGACCCACAATCTTATGTAGCATTTGCCAAAATGCCTTTTGGAAATGAGATATACTACAGCATCCTTATTTACCTTGCCACTCACATGCTGGGGGGGGGGCGGAAAATCAGACTAAGAGATTATATTCTATCAGTTTCCCCCATATCAAACTATTTCTTTCATAAAACCATACTAACCACACCATCGTATAATATCCCAAGACCCCTCCCACTATGTTTTATTGGATTCCAGTATTTTCCCCAACAACTGATATCACACTAACATCTCTTGTGGTTCCTCATTTTCCTTCCACCCCTTTCTTGAATAGAATTGCTACATTCTAATTCACTGGGACCACCATTTCAGGACATTTTGGAAGATTGCCACTAATGTATCCACCATCTCAATAGACACCAATTTTATATCCTTAGGTCATTAGTCATCTGGTCTAGGGAATTTATTCTGACGATTAACATCAAGAGTCCTCTCAGTTGTCCACAATTTCTTGTATATTCTTTGCATAGTCTGTTATGTCTGAAGCAAAATATTTGTTTTTAATACTACAACCATCTCTTTACTTCACACTATAATTTCTCCTGCTTCTGTCATTTACTTTTTCTCTTAAAAGACAACACTTGAACTATTTCCTTTCTTCATCTTACACTTAATAAAGTGCATCGGGTTGTGCAATATTACAGTTGCTCACCTGTATAAGACTACTCCTGATCTCCAACAGGGATAATTTCTTCTGTCACGAAAAATTCAACAGTCTCTTCCTCCCAATCGTCAACATTACTGTCCAGCTCATCAGTGTCAACACCTGCAAGGCAAAGAGGAAGAATTTTCAATTGCAAGGAAATTGATTTTCTCAAAGGAACATTTCAACACCATTCTAATCTGCAGATCTTTGTTCTGATAAAGTGTTGGTTTTGTTTTACTGCTAGAAAATGAAATATTTGCTGATTTAGAGATGGCATGGAGCATTAGGCATTATCTAATCAAATTAAATTGTGTGAGGCCGCAATTTTAATTGACTCATGCACCTTTTGTTATAACCCAGGAGTTTCTACCCAAAATGGTATTTCCATTTAGTTCTAAATGAAAATTTTACACTGGAGTCATCTGTCAGGAACCAAGTCAAGGCTGCACATTGCATCTAGGTTTCTTAACCAGACCAAAGTAGCCTCCACTTCATCAAATAAATGCAAACTAATATGTTATTCCAAGGAGGTGCAAGGTGGCTGCAGTCACAGTGAATCTAGTCCACAATTTGATCCTGCCCCACCTCAAATTTATGCAGGTGTAAAAATTTCATAATTTAATCTCAGAATAAAACCCCAGTAATTAACTTTTAACTATAAATAGATCTGAGGAAAATGTTAATTGTTTCCTTGATGTGGAAGGGCCAATTTTCAAATGGAACTTTACATGCTTTCGGATGAACTTCATATTACATAGTTCCTTACAATGCAGGTGGTCATTTGGACTATTATGCCGACTTTCAGAGCATGCATACCATTCCCATTTCCTCACTTTTTCTGTGACCCATTCTCTCACACATGGCCTTCAATGCTATTCTTCTGCTGGCCACATACCCTAGGTCAAATTTACAGTAGTTAATTAACTTAACAACCAGCACATCTTTGGGATGTGGGAGGAAACTGGTGCACCCTGGGGAAACCCACATGATCACAGGAATAATGTGCCAATTCCACATTGATATTTTGACCTTGTGTCATCAAAGTCAGATTGATGGAGCTACAAGACAGCTGTACTACAGGACTTAAAAGGCTGTTTTCTTTTTAACATAAAACAGAACAATGGAAAACTTAATTACCTTCCATGTCACAAACACAAGCTTTATCACAAATAATTAAGGTTATTCAGTCCACATATGAAGAGCGATCTGCATGGTTAGTTTGCCTCAAATTATATATTGCTTCTTAGAAACCAATTTCATTAAACCCATAGAAATATAGTTCTTAAACCTGTCAATTTAGCACTGAACAGTTTAGCCAGAGATTCATTTATTACCTCCACGGAGCTCTAAACGTTGGGGCTTCTGCTCTGCATAAATTTGGATGGTCTTTTCACGATATTTATGGAATTCTTCCATCATTTTACGTCGCTTATCTACCAATTCCTTTGAAAAAATGTAGGAAATGGATCTTAACAAAGGGGTATTTATTGAAAGACAGAAATAAACAGTAAATTTCAAATATTCAGTCTTCAAGAAATTTAATGAGATGGTTTTGCTTGGATACCCATTATACATCCATCCTAATTTTCACATGAAGACGGGTTAACCAGATATTGTCCCATCAAACTGATACCAACCACTGTTAATTTGACTGTTGATCATTTTGAACACTTACCTGCCTACAACAAGAATAAAGAGATTTCTAAATTGCAGCTTATACAAGAAAGCTAACCAATTCTTAAACAAAAATCTTAATTTTTAATCTTGGCAGAAATATGTTGAATTCCTGAGTGGTTAGTGACAAGCCTGACACACCTGCACACAGCGACTCTAAGAATTCAACAAACTGAAGCTATTATGGTTAAGACTACACAAAAATTGACTACATGCTGTAGCAGAAGACATACAGAATGTTAGTCCTCAGACTGCCCAAGGAGAGAACAAAAGGTTTAACAAAAAAAAAACTCCCTTAAAAGCTCTATAACCTAATGCCACAGCACAACAACAGACTGATCCAATACAACTGAAGTCACAAAGACAGTCATTTCTAAAGGTAGGTTTTACATCTGAATCAAAAACAGCACTTCTAGGCTATAATTATTCATTATGGACAGAATACAAGTTAAGAAATAACAAGCTCCTTTTAATAAACCAAACAATTTTAAAAGCATTTCCAGTTTTGGGGTTCAATAATGTTTCATTCACTATAAAACACTTACCTTGGAAGCCTTGGACTGACTCAAACGATCTTTCTGCTCAAAGATTTTGGAATATTTCTTATAATCTTTTTTGATTTGCTGGAAAAAGATGTACATACACACAATATTACTAGTAAATAAAAATTATGTGAAGTGCATCGTTAATATGATATATTTGCTAACAACTTTGCAAAGTCATCTTTCATATGCAGAAAGCAATTCTGTTTAAAAGAAGAACTTGGAATTCTTAATTTCAATATATATTTTGTACATACAGGGAATATAATTGAGTCACATAGATAGGAGTAACCACGTCCCCAATGCGGACAGAATCACACTCAGTTCTAAAGGATGGCCAGCAGAGGTGTGATATCCTAGAGAGGTTCTCTCTCTCTTCAGCAAAGGAATGGGAAAGAAAAATAGCAAAACAATTAGGTTGATGAATAGCTGTAAATAGGCTAATGCCATGGAGTAGTGGACTGTTCAAGTCTGAATTTCCACACTACCATGAATGCTAACAGGAAAAAAAATTGTTGGCATAACAAAGTACATCACCTTCATAAAATACAAATTCAAAGCTAGGTGTATGTATAATATACAACATATTTAGAGAGATGGACACTGTACTTGTCTTGGTAATTGGTCAATTATCAAAGAAAAATTCCTATAATCCAATTTCTTTTGGCTTTTTAGATCTACGTTTACTTTGCCTCAAGACATTTTCTTAGCCTTTTCCACAGATACTTCACCATATCCCATTTCATCTCTCCCATGCCTTCTACCTCCCCCACTCTTAAAATATACATTCACACAAAGTAACATCAAGTATCGCAAGATTTAACAAGTAACAGTGGGGACTTCACAGACTTTCAAAGCTTTGTTGGCATACTAATGCCACAATTCATGCACACTACTGCCCTAATACAAACAAGTATCCAAGACAATTACGTTTGAATGCAAGGTTAAGTCAGCAGCTCAGCTGAGATAGAATGGAGCTTTAGTAGATCAACATGATATTTGAAAGCCACTCCTGTATTTTGTTTTGCTGCAATATTCAGATTATGAATCTGACTAGCAGCACCACAGGTATTAAGCAGCTTTGTAGATTTATCCATCACGTATTAACTTATTTACAGTACAAGGCAACTTTCATCTGTTTCTCCAAATTAACTCTCACCCAAATGATACTACCAAAGCAGGACTTCAAGGCAATTATTTCAGAGAGAAAATTTCAGTCACACCAAGAACTTTTTTTTTTGAAAAAGCACTTGATATATATATACCTTAAGCTGATCCTGAGAGAGCAGGGTTGCAGGTCTAGGTCTCCAAAGCAATTGGCAGAAACGATCCTTGGTGTTCTTTTGCAAGAGACGTCCTTGGAACGTCCACATCCAGTACGCATTATCCACCTGACAGTGCAAAACACATGGCAACATCCATGACATTACAGAAGTGCCCTAGATGCTACAGAAATACACTCTTCTCAACACAAAGTTTGAAATTTATTTTCTGCAACCTTCCTGCACCACCTTGCACAAAAGCAGGGACGATTTGCTCTTTTCTCTACCAACTGCAACATTAAGGAACCAACAGATTCTTCAAGAGAGATCAGCTTTCCCTCTTGTACCCCAGGGAAACACTGCATTTTCAGAATGCAGAACTCACACGCCCTGTCACTTAGAGTGGATACAAGATTCCAGTGCCACCAATCTTGAATACACAATCAAACATCAATTACATTACTACACTTCTAGCTCTATGTAATATAAATTCACAGTTAGAATTACTGCTAGTTTATAAGTGCTAATAAGAAATCTGGCATTTGAAGTATGACAAGCTTACCTTGTGACTCCACCACGAGACTGAAGTCACTACATAGCGTCCAGTTGGGTCCCATTCAACGTCAGAAGCCATATAATGCTCAGCTACATTCATCAATGTGCAATCTGATGTGTCATAGAATGCTAAAGCACCATTCATGCTGCAGATAAAGAATACTTTATGTTAATCAATTAACAGATACTTACTCGTACAAACAACACGAGTCAACGTATTGCCTTTTCATCAGTTTTATATAATGTAATTTCCCTCCATACACTCAAATATTTCGCTCAGCACTAAACAGTTTCTAGAACCCTCAGATTAGAAAAGGTATGAGGCACAAATGCAATTGTTATTCCTTTCGAGGTGGATATGTCAACTTGAATTGATTGGTGCTTAATAACAGCCATCAAGTTAATCTTTTGATGTTAATCTTTGCATCAGAGTCACAAATGCCAAATAAGAGTATTCTGCAGAATTACATAACTGTTGTGCAATGGTCAATAATGTACTTAAACAAAAATGAAAAAAATAATTTCCACATCTTCCAATACAAGAGTACCTTTCTCCAAGAGTACCTACTATGAAAACCTCAAAACAAAATCAGCTACGAATCTGTGCCCAAGACAAATCTGAATTGTACCACATTTTAATCTTTTATTTTGACATTGACCCATAACACTTCCTTCTCCACTCACTCTTCCACCTGGAAGACTTTCAAGTATGTGACAAAGCCGATGCAGAATAGTCTTAATATCATAATACCACTCACCTTCTCAGACCAGCCAGTACCACAAATTGGCCTTGTGGACTCCAAAAGATACTATTAGCTTGCTGTTTATCAAACATTTCTGCAGAAAGAGATATTAGCTAAATACATTTTATCTTCATTTTAACATGACATAAATATCTTCCTTTGCTACTTGACCTTTATGCACAATGCTGGCAGTTGAAACAGATTGAAAAAAGCCAATCATTTGCAACAACCTATTATTAGCAGATTAACAAAATAAACATTAAAAACAGCAACCAATCTTATATTTTATCCCATGTATCAGTACTTGAAGGTCATCCGTCTACAAGTGTTATTGTTCATAATTTATTATGCACCTTTTTTCCCCCTACAACTTGTCAGGTTATCTTTCACTCCTGGGAAATGTTATTTTATGTGATCATAAAAAGAAACCTTGCAGGAGTGTTTAATAATAATTAAACTGAAAACCGGTTAATAGTTGAACAGTAATTATAATTACAAAATCCAGATTCCACAGGAATAATAAATTGAAATTACAAGCCCATATTGGTTAACATCCTAATATTATGCTCAATACACTTAATGAATGAACAAAATGTATTCCATGTAATAAAGCAATGTTTAGAAAAGGACAAAGTTTAAGCCACAAGTCTCCACTCAAACTAAGAAATAAATCCTTATAATATTGGTGTACACTGATATTCTAGGGTATGCTGATATCATGGTGGTGTTGGTTCTTTTGAAGAACATTAAGATGGACAAGTCTCCAGGACCTGATGGGACATATCCCAGGTTATTACAAGAGGCAACAGAAGAGATTGTTGGGGCCTTACCATATTTTTTGGATCCTCTTTAGCCACAGGCCAGGTCCCAGAGGACAGGAGAATAGCCATTATTTGTCTTTTGTTTATGAAGGGCAATAATAAGGAAACAGACCAGAAAATTATAGGCCAAACCTTAGATCAGTGGTAGGGAAATTATTGGAGAAGGTTCTTAGGGATAGAATGTACTCACATCTGGAAAAGCACATACTTAAGGATAGTTAGCATGGCATTGTGTGGGAGAGGTCACCTCTTACAACTTGATTTGAGCTTTTGTTTTTGAAGAGATGACGATGGTTGATGAGGGTAGGGCAGTGGAAGTGGACTTTAGTAAGGCATTCAACAAGGTCCCTCACAGTAGTCTGATCCAGATGATTAAGACATGGGATTCAAGAAGACTTGGTAAACTGGATTCAAAAATCAGCTTGACCAAGGGCAGCCTGACAGGAATACACAAGATTATGACAGGCACCGATTGGGTAGTCAGATTTTATCCCCCAGGGTGGAAATATCAAATACTAGAGGG
>JARFYF010000112.1:29712175-29723443 GCA_030265395.1 Rhina ancylostomus | reverse complement strand
GGTTTTCATAATTCCTTTCTCCAAAAAATCTCTTGATTTTCCTGCTTATCTACCTATTCAGGGGTGCTTTGTTGTGAGTTTTTATTGTGGCTGTTCTATATACAAGAAAACATCAGCAATATCATTTAAAAATTAAGTAGAAAATGAAATCTGGTATTGAATATCTAGATTTTTTTGATATTCAGCAAAATAGACAAAAATTAAAAAGAGCTAATAAAAGGTATAAAATGGAAGTACATGTATAATACCTTAATGTATACGAACTTTTTGGAGCCTGTAACTTGTTCTCTGCTATTTGATATGCTAAGTAGCTAAAAGCTAACTATTGTGAGATATGTAACAATCTACAGCCTATTAGGGAGATTCTTGGGTAGGCACATAATATATTTATATACCAACAAAAAGCACAAAGTTTTATATCCTTGTTTTTTTATTTCTCCAGAGAATTTGTAGCATAGATGCACAATGGAAAGTGACTATGCGGAGCTGCTGCCCCGTGTTTGTGCTGTGTTAGGAGATACCAACAAGTCAGTTGTTGATGATACCTGTTTGGAGAAGCTTCTTGATTGTTTCCAAGCAATAACAGGAAATGGTAATCATTTTATTTAAACTGGTTATAACATCATTGGTTATGAAAAAATATGATTCACATAATTTTAAATTTTTGTACATCAGAAGTAAATTAGTATTAGAAAATGTTGCAATTTGTACAAATGGAGTTATTTATTCTACATCAGTAATTCCCAGCACTGACATACACTCCAAAGTGATTTTCCACCCAAGTTCCCACATTAGTCACCCTTGTTGTCCTCGAGAGCACTATGATGTACTGAGAATGGGTTGACAATGAAAAATTTGATTATTGATAAGACCTGCTTGTCTTACTTAATTTTAAGGAACATGAATGCAATTTTAATCTAATAATCTGGATTATTATTGTCAGAAACAAAAAACTTGCAAATTATTTGGACTATCAAGATTTTATTTCCTTTTTCCTGCACTCATTTCAGAAACTGAGCTCTGTACTTTGCAGAAGAATCCATGTCTGACAAATATTGTAAGTGCTTCCAAGCACAAGGACCTTAATCCAAGCATCTTGTCCTTCATTATGCGACTGACTGGACTACTTGCAGCTTCAGAGGAGCATTTTTGTAAACTTGAGGTAAGTAATCATGGAGTCATAGTGCTGTACAGGCCAGAAATGGGCTTTACAGCCCAACTTGTTCATGCTCACTGTGATGCCTATTTATACTAATCCCATTTACCTTCATTATGCCTTTTTCCCTCCTTTCTTATCCAAGTACCTGTCCAAATGCCTTTTAAACATTATAATTGTATCTCCCTTTACTATTTCCTTTGTGAGAAACTTGCCCTTCAGAACTCCTCCAAACGTCCCCCCTCTTTTCTTAAACCTATGCTTTCTAGTTCTAGACTCCCCTGCCCTGAGAGAAAGACTGAATGTCTATCCTATCTATGCCTCTTGTAAACTCATAAACACCTATGAGGTCACCCCTCAGCCTTTCTCACGCCAGTGAGAACAAACCCAGCCTATCCAATCTCTCCTTGTAACTATGGCCCTCCATTCCAGGCAACATCCTGGTGAATCTCTTGTACATTCTCTAATGTTACCACATCATTCCTGTGGTGTGGCGACCAGAACTGTACATGATACTCCAGTGTGGCCTAATCGATGTTTTTTTACAGCTGTAACATGACAGAAAATAATTAATGTTCAAACTATTGATTATTTTATTTAATGAAAAATTGTTTCCATATGATAATCAAATCCAACCCCTAATTGTAGTTATAGAGATCTCCCAATTTAAAAGAAAGAAATAATAAAACATGTTGGAAATGTAAAATAAAAGTAAAAATGTTGCAAAAATACAGCATTTCCATGACATTGAAAAGGGAAATGACAGGTGTATATTTTGGGTAGATATTTTTGTTTGGAGAAGTGGAGTGCACCTTAAATGTTTAATTTAGGTTCCTTTTTTTATTTGCTAACCTGCTATGTATTTCCAGTATTTTCTATTTTAATTCTCCATTTTTCTAATACTTATGACATTCTGAAATGCAGTGAATTCCATCTTAGCTTTTATATTTGTATTCACTACTTGTTGCACCTTGACTATACAATGATGGTGCAGACTGCTAAATGAACATGCTATAAAATGAACAATGCTTTACATCATTGGTGTGTGCTTGTGTGCACATGCATGCATGCTCATATTTATTAACATGATTAAGTCAAGATGGTATCTGAAGTAGCAAGTACTTTGTGCTGTATTCCATTCGTTCATAATCTCTCCCTCCACATAAACTCTGGGACTCCTATTCATTGTCACCCCTTGACAATATTACATGGACACACTAATCGCATATTCTGAATCATGGATAGTGCCATAATTGATGGCATCATTGTGTCTCTACCTTTGCTCTCCATTTACATCTCCTTTTCCCTCCAAATCCCACTCGGTATAGCCTATCCAGATAAAAAGAAGTGTGATATCCATCAATATTGAGTAACAGTAGATGAAAGATCTAGGGATTGGAACCGGGCATCAGACATCTTGAGCTAAGACTAGCTTTAGCATTTCTGAAGCTACCAATCTGCTCCAACAACTCTATTGCCCCCGTCTTTCAGATCATGACTCCACACTTCAATCATTATTCTCTTACCCTACCTGCTCCCCCTGGTCAGCCATCATCATTGCTTCATCCAATGGATGAAGACTTTATCCAGTAGATAAAATGACAACTGCCAAATTCACAGCCAGGTCTGACTGCATGATATAAAGCATGAACAGGTCTTCCCCTCATCTGACAGGTCAAAGCAAGACCCATCTGTGCCTAATATGGCCTAGCCAGATCTGACCGTGAATTTGATAGCTTCACTTTATATCCACAGGATAAGGTCTTTATCCATTGGGTTTAAGGGAGCAGAGAGAGCAGTTAGGGTAATGAAGCGTACTCAGCAGGTCAGGAGGAATCGGAGGAGGGATTAGTTCTTTGTCCTTAGATGCTGAATAACATACTGAGTATTTTCAGCATTTTTTATTTTATTTGGGCAGCATGGTAGCGTAGCGGTTAGCGCAACGCTATTACAGCACCAGCGATCGGGGTTCGATTCCTGTCGCTGTCCGTAAGGAGTTTGTACATTCTCCCGTGTCTGCGTGGGTTTCCTCCGGGTGCTCCAGTTTCCTCCCACATTCTAAAGACGTATGGGTAGGTTCATTTGGGGTTTAAAATGGGCGGTGTGGACTCGTTGGGCTGGAAGGGTCTGTTACCACGCTATAAAAAAGATTTAAAAATTTAAAATTTCAATTTACCTTGCAGTCTCTTGAAGTGTATGTGGTAAAATCAATTTAAATTTGCAGAGGGAAAGCCAGACAATAGAGGGTTATCAAAGGGGTATTTGAATTTTTGATTGTAATTTGTCTGAAGTAATGCTACAATTCCAGTACTTTTGTTATTGTAGGCTGATGGAATTATGAGCAGTCTGTTTGGGAATCCTGCAAACCTTGAAACAAAAGCATGGAAGGATGCAACTGTGCGCAGTGGATGGCTCTTGGGTATCCAGAGTATGCTGCAGCATGAAGCTGTGATTCATTTTCTCTGTAAACATGGTAATTACTCAATCTCGCTAAACAACTGTCTGCCTAGTGATAATGATAATGTTAAGGTATAAACGTTTTCTATTTTAAGCATCTATTGAGATCATTGAAAAAAAATCATTTGAGTGCATAGGTGTTCATGCAGCTCAAAAACGAACAAGAATGATGTTTAAAGAGTATTTTCTTTCTCCAATTTTGCATATGTACAAATTATCGAGTCTCCCTTGATGTATCTGGTCACATTGCAGTGTTCCTTGTTTGTTATTTAGATTGTAAACTATAGCCCACCTTATATTGGGGACTGTTTCTAAATGTTCATGAAGACTAATTATTTGTGCTACTACTTTAGCTTTTTAGATTAAAATTAATCCGAGTGAAGAAATTTCTCCTCACTTCAGTCCTAAAGAGCCTATCCCTTATTCTTGGATTGTGACTCCAGGTTCCAGACTTTTTAGCTAGGAAATCATTCTCTCTGCATCCAGCCGGTCAAACCCTATAAGAACTTTGTAAGTTTCAATGAGATTTCTCATTCTTCTGAGCGCAAGAGAAAAAATGGCAAGTTTGTTCAATCTCTCCTTATAGTAAACCCTCCATCCCTGAAAGCAAACTAGTAAATCTGTACTATGCTCTTATAGCAAGGACATCTTTTCCTAGGTAAAGAGACCAAAACGGTATACAATGTTGCAATTGCAAGGATGCTAATATGATTGTAACTTCAATGCCACTTTTCTGCCTACCTGGGGTGACCTTATGCTCCCTTACTTAACAAAATCTATCTACTTCCACCTTAAAATATTCAAATACTTTGCTCCTACTGAGGAAGAACCATTTGAGGATGAGAACCCAATGAAAAAAGGTTCTCTGAGGGAAATTTTTTGTTGCCTCACCTTTCCTTAAATGGGAAACCAACGACTGTTGGAGGAACTCTGCTGGTCAGGCAGCATCTGTGGAGGCAGAGGGATGGTTGACATTTCAGGTCAAGATACTGCATCAGGACTGAGAGGGGAGATATCCAGTATAAAGAGGTGAGGGGGAGGGGTAAGGTTGTCAGGTAATAGGTGGAACCATGCACAAAGCTGTGTTGACTATCCCTAATCAGTCCTTGCCTTTCCAAATGCAGGTAAATCCTGTCTCTCAGAATCTCCTCCAGTAACTTTTGCACCACTGAAGTTAGGCTCAGCAGCCTGTAGTTCCTTGGCTTATCCTTGCAGCCCTTCTTAAATAAAGGTACTACATTAATCACCCTCCAGTCTTCTCGTACCTCACCCGTGGCTAGTAATGATACATATATCTCTTCCCTGACTTTCCACAGTGTCCAGGGATACACTTGGTCAGGCTCTGGGGATTTATTCAACTTTATGCACTTTAAGACCACCAGCACCACCTCTTTTGTAATGTGGATATGTTTAAAGACTTCACTGTTCTCTTCCCTGAATTCTGTAGCTTCCATGACCTTCTCCATGGTAAATACAGGCGAGAAATATTAATTTAAGACCTCTCCCATCTCCTGTGGCTCCACACAAAGGCGACCATGTTGATGCTTAAGGGGACCTATTTCCCTGAAGTGGAGGAGTTTAAAAGGAGACATATTTGCAGTATATAAAATTACGAGGAGTATAGATAGGGTAAGACCGAAGAAATCTTTTCCCCTTATCAGAAGTCAACAAAACTAGAGAACATAAATTCAAGGTAAGGAACAAGATTTAGAGGGGATCTTAGGGGAACCTTTTTCACCCACAGAGTGGTGAGTACCTGGAATGCACTACCGGTGAGAGTGGTGGAAGCAGAATCATCACTGACATTTAAGAGGTGTCTAAATGAGCATTTGCATCACTTAGGCATTGAAGGCTAAGGGCCAAGTGCTCTTTCATCACTTATTTCTTGTGTTAGATCCCCAGCAGGTCATGATATAAACAGACATGGCATCCTTTCCCAAACTCATAATAGACTCACCCCGTTGTTTATTGAAAAGGAAATTGAATACAAAAGTATGCTTCAGTTACAGAGCATTGGTGAGACCACATTTAGAGTGCCTTGAAAAGTATTGGTCTCCTTATTGAAGGAAGGATGTAAATCCTTTAGTAGCACTTAAGAGAAGGTTTACTGTTCTGATACCTGAATTGTAGTGTGTAGGATAACTAGATGTGATCTCCTTCATCATTAATGGATATGATGCAAGTCCCTTGTCCTGAACTGACATTGTTCATTGTTCTTAGTGCAAGCAGACAAGTCTGTGAGGGCAAAAAATTTCTTCTTACTGAAATATAAAATTATTTAACTAGAAATATGTTTCCTATATTAACCTTGAATTTTTACTCTATTAGAAAGAGTGCTTTTAATGTCAACAATAGGTTATATCTTATTGCTCTTTTTGCCAACAGACTGTATCTCTGAGATTATATGGCTTCAGAGGGATCCAAGCATATTTGTGGCCTCCACAGCAAGTCAACTTCTGGCGAACATTTTGTCTTTCTCTTTACAACATTCTGAACTTGCTGCATTGGAAACTAGCAGAAAAGTCCAATTAACTGACACAATTGGTACAGTTACTGGTTTGGACTCTAATGTTTGGTCTGTGTGTGTCTGTGCAATTACTGAACACATTGAAGATTTTCTGAGATCCAACGTCACTTCCAACATCCAACAGGCTCTGAAACTACTACTGAAGGTTTCTGTAACATGCAGTCCAGTTTATATTACATCATTGTGGCCCAAGGTGGAAGGAACTGTGAAATTACTTTTAAATGGTGATCTGACTAAAATCGGTCGACCTTTGGCAGAGCTTTTCTTGAATATATCCAGGTAAGAATACAGGAGCTTTTAGAAGAGCTACTTAATATTATATGTCTCCAGAGAACTGTCAGATGACATTCTGATTAAAGCATTTGCTTCACACTATTTTCTGGCAATCCACCAGAAGTAAGCTGTTCTGAATTTATTCCAGTTCCAGATGGGTTATTTTTAGATGTAAAAAGTCTGTAGAACCTACAGTAATACATTACTCTAGAAAAAAATTACCCTGCAGCTGTCTCACCCAATGAGTGAAAATATAAAGCTGTATTGGCACACATTCATACTGTGATACCACTTGGTGATACTTGAATCAAAATGAGTGTTCTTATGTGAGTTTACAATTTTGGAATATGAGATGTTAAGCACTAGATGAATAATCAAGAGCGTTGACCAGAACAAGTAACACTGAGTTAAATTTCTCCAGCTAATGCTGGAAATACTTCATTTTCAAGAATGATTCAAGCAAGAGAATGTGCTGCATAAGTATCTGAGAGTGCAATTGAGAATTGTCTCTTTACTTAATAACATCTTTGAACTAGGATAGGCACATTGTTTAACCAATAACATTGTAGCAATTCATTTATAAATGCTAGAGAAGATTGGAAATTTTTAACGTAAAAGAATAGCACAGAAAAAAATTGCCCACCATCTATAAGTACTAAAATCATGTAACCTGTATTCTACTGCTAATTCACCTCAAATGAATGGAGATTAACTCTTCGGTAATGACTTCAAAAATATTGCATTGTTAATCAGTTTCAATGTAAATGATAAAACATTGATATTGCTGCTTCATTGCAATGGCATTTATATGCTTGTGCCCTGTGGTGATGATTTACTGTCAGTTGTGTGATCTGTGGGAGGTGGAAACCAGGTAGGCTGACTTGTTCCACAAAATAATTGGCCTTGGTAATGCCTCTGGAAATGTGTACAATCTGAATTCTTTGTGTTCAGCTAAGTTCTTTATCTCATTTAGTCACTTAGACAGTGAAGATGGAAGTAGAAGAAGAGCCAATTATTCATAAATTGTAGCATAACTCATTGGCTTTACATGCAATTGTCCTTGTATTGCATGGAGCGAAAAAAGGATTGTTTTCATTTTATCTTGCAGAACAGTTCCATGTGAAATACTGCAGTCCAAGACCTGGGAATTACTTGGTCTCTTACTGAGGTCACTGAATCTGGCTGAAGCATTGGCATTAGCTTCAGGGGTCGTAAAGCTCCAGAACTGGTATGAATGTTTAGATATTTATTTTTGTTCCAGGGAAATATATATGTTTTATATACATGACAATGAAAGTACCTAATGGATATATGGGATGTCCCAACATAAAGGATTTCTCCCATTCCTGAGTGTTGAAGTTATTCTTTAATATAGAAATTATCGGATCCCATGTAATAGATTCTTAAAATTATTAGAAATGGGGAGCGTAGCCCTATTCATTTCAGCCCCCCTCTGCAGTTTCAGATCTGCTGTTCTAAGTAATTTATTACATTGTGCAATTGAAGGATGAATTTTCATTTAACAAAAATGAGTGATGTTGCTTAAAAGGGGAGATAAATGTACTTGTATTTTTACAGCATATTGAGCCTGGTGCCGTTTGCAAGTAGTGGATCCATGCAGTGAGATTACAAGTGCAGATTTGATACCTGTTCATGTTGGTGATGTCTTAATGTGCAAATTTATTCATACTTGGGTGGAATGTAGTACATCATGATGTCATAGTCTTCTGAAAAAACTTGTTTTTCAACTAGAAGGAAGAACTTTGATACATCCATGAAGAAATATGAGTTTTATTTTACTAATTGTCATCAAGAAAAGTAATTTCTAGAGAGTATCATGACTTCTTTTCTGTAAAAAGCTTATGCGTTGGTTACGCAGACAAGGCAGTCCATTTGTTTGGCACTCCATCTACTACCATGAACATTAATTCCCTCCTTCACCGGTGCACAGTGGTTGCAGGTTTTGGGAATCCTGTGAGCATCTCTTAAATCTGTGATCTCTACCACCAAGGACAGCAAGGGCATCAAGTGCATGGGTACATCACCACCTGTAGGTTCTCCCCTAAGTCCCACACCTTCATAAGTTGGAAAGATATTCACCTGACCTTCATCACTGTTGAGTCTAAATCCTGAAATTCTCTACCCAACAGTATGGTGGCAGCAATTCAAGAAGGTGGCTCACCAATGCCTTCTCAAGGGCAATTAAGGATGGGCAACAAGCACTAGTCTTGCTAATGATGCTCATATCCTGGAAAATAAGGAAACGTACCAAATATAAGTAAGAGCTGGGAAAATTGGTCCCTGGGCTATACTGTATCTAGGATAACAGTTAACGTTTAGATTGTAATCTGTCAATGAGGCATGCATGTACAGAGTCATATTACTTCTACTCCATTGATCCTATCCTTGTAGCTGGAGTCCAGATACATGATGGAAATTAGGAATTTCAGCAGAACTCAAGTGCCAAGTTCCAAAAAAGTACAGTGGACACATTTGAGCAAAACCTTTTGTAGGGATTTTTATTAATAAGTAACCTACTAAGTCAGATGAACTTTTTAAGCTCCCTCACCTTGCTCCCAAATTTTAAAAGTTATTTTCAGATGGGTCAGAAATAAATTTGGTTACTGATGAGAATAAATAAATTGAATATCAGAAAAATGTGCAAGAATTAGACAGATTTCTCATTTGTGATTGATTCATATTTGTGAATCATGATCAATAAGCTATGAAGTAATCTTTATTTTCATGGTGCACATATGTGGTCTGGATTTGCTGTGTTGACTTGCTCAAGCACTCATGGCTCATTTTCTCAATTGTCTGGAAAATGCCACATATATGTATGGTAGCCCTTGGTGGCCAAGAGCATCCTGAAGCCAAGAGGCGAGGCCCTTTTTAACTAAGGGCCTCAAGTGACATAACTGGATGATATAGGCAAGATAGAACACACCATATCCATGAAGTTCTTCTAGAAACCTTTCACAAGGTAGCAAAAGCCAATCTACAGCTATACCATCTGTCAAAACTATAAAGCTATTTCAATGCTTCTGAATGTCTAACATAGATATTTAAAAATTGTTAAAATGACATAGACAATTAAAGCACTTAATTTAGAAACTTAAAAACTCAGTCATTCTATTGCCATTCAAATGAATAGGCTCACAGTTCCTGTACCAGGTCTAATCTGACACTGAACATAAACACAGAAATCCTAGAATAAATCCTGCAGTATTTTAGCAATCTTATGCTTCACTGTTGGAGTCCATAGGGAGTCTAGTGGTGGATCTTAGCCTGCACAGTTGGAACTTTTGTATTTATCCAAATCTTGTAGGCCCTTAACTGGGTAAATTTCATAAGTTTATGCAGAACAGCAGGCAAGGTCCAGCAAAATATGACCCAATAAATATGTGGGGCATGCTAAATGCAAAACTTAATTATGTAGATGCTTACAAAATTAAATTGATGTGGACCCCTGCAGTTGTAGTTTTATTGAAATCATATTTTGGTCCAATTTTTAAAGAGAATATAAATTAATTCTAAATGTTTATAGAAATAGTCTTGAATTCACAAGATGCTCTCTAGTGCAGAATATTCTTTCATTGTCCTTCAGGGACCTAAATTTTATTTCAACAGGGGAGAATAATTGAATGCTCTCCCCTTACAAAGACTATTCAAGCATTTTATCAATCTAAATTATCTCTGACAAACAATTTGGGTTAATTTATTACATCTCGTATTGGTATATTAAAATTATCCCTCTTTCGAAAGCTTAATAACATCAGATTACTTTCACTCCTTTCAAGGGATTTATTCACATGTAGATGATATTCTTATTTTACAATTGAAAAGACTTCAGCAGTCTATGAACAAAGTTAATATATCTTGACATTCTCTCTTCCCCAAGCATGTGTAATCAGAATTTACTGGAAATGTTGACTCTGATTCACTTCCCGCAGAAGGACTTAACCAGAGTGCTTCTAATATCTTCTTTTTGTTTTGGATTTCCAGAATCTGCAGATTTTTGTTTCATTTACTCCAACTCTTCTGGGTACAGAATTCCAAAGATTCCCTCTCCTCAGGGTGACAAAATTTATTCACATTCCTGTGCTGAATTACCATCCCTTGTTCTGAGACTGTGATCCTTGCTTAGAGGAAACAACAACTTTAGATCTACCCTGTGAAGCCCATAATAAAAAAAACTACGTTCATTTGAGCTCATTTATTTGAGACTTATAGTCTTCTGCTACTATGTCTTCTGTAAAAATAAACACAAAATATTTATGCGATATCTCTGCCATTTTCTTACCCACCAATAGAATGAGTCCTATCTCAGTCTGTAAGGAACCACTTAAACTTTTGCTAAGCTTTTCCTTATTATGTATGTTGTGCTTGAAGGAGTCTCCTGGAGTCTGGAGTTATAGATGTTCAAGTTCAAGTTACTTTATTGTCATTCATCCATGTTATAAAAACACATGGCGGAATGAAATGTCGTTTCCCCCAGACTCACACAACAGAGGACGTGCAAAGAACAGAAGACATACAATAAACACAAACAAAAATAAAAAAAATAGTGCAAGTACAAATAGTGCAAAAAAACTGTAATAGTCTTTATTCAGCACAAACATAGAGGGAAATCTGGTGAAAGGATGTTCCAAAACTTGAAATAGATTCAGTTTTTATACTTCTAAGATGCAAGGATAATAAAAGGTGATTAGATACAATTTCAATAGTTAGAATGCATAGTTTACCTCAGTATTTTGGATGTGATCAGTGAATCATATATTTACATTGGGAGTACATCTCAAGTGACAAGGCTGACTTTGAATATTCAGACACCTTCTTTGAGGCACGGTAATTC
>JARFYF010000112.1:29581031-29593110 GCA_030265395.1 Rhina ancylostomus | reverse complement strand
CATCATATACTGCTTTTGAAATTACTCATTTCCTAATGAGTATGCAGGAGAATGTTGAATGATCCAGTATTAATGCAAATTAAATTGTCACAGCAATATATAAATCTATATTCATTGCATCCTATTGCTTTACTAGAGGAGATTAGAAATAACCACTGGTCTTTTAATTTAAACAGAGGGATGATAATTTTTTTTATCTTTACCTCCCAAGGGTTAATATGTTGGCAGTCATCACTTGCCCTTTAGATGTATCTAATTTTCATCCTTTTGCCCTGAGCTTGGAGTAAAAAAGGTTTTGTGTGAGAAATAACTAGTGTGGTCATCTTCAAACATTTGTGCTTGGAACCTCATTTTTGAAACCAGAAGACCCAAGGGACAAAATTGTTGCTGTCACTTCTGTGCACGTGCTTCAGTGCATGGAGGCTGCTAAGCAAGTGTGAGGATGTTTAATGGCATACAACAAGTACTCAATGTCATACACACAAAATTCTCTCGCATGTACAAAACCTGTGACAACACAGAAGCAAGTCTTAAGTGGTGGTCAAAACCTGCCTCTGTGTCACTTAATGGACCCATCCCTACTCAGGCCACAGCTGAGAAGTCCAAAGCATCCATTATCCTCTAGGGAGGTATCTCCTATAACTTTCCATTATAACTAATTGGTATCACCTCCAATCCCACCCTTTACTACAAATATCCTTAGAAACCCACCTCATCATCTTCCAGCCCCCTAAACCCCATCCCTACTGAACATCTCCCTGATACCACCCAAACTTAATCATCTGCCTGATGCCACCCCTACTCTGATCTCTCAAAACATTCCTTTGCCCCCCCACCCCTCATTCCCCAAGATTCTTTCCCCAATTCACATTCTCCATAATCTGCAGAATATTGCCAAGGAAAGGCTAATTCTATTGCACATGAACCTTTGAACTTGCAAATGGCAAGAGTTGCTCAAACTGTCGTTTGGGAATTCCTGATGTAACATGTACAAATAAATTTGAAATGCGTTGGCCATAAACCCATCCAAATTTTGTTGCAGATGCAAACAAAATAATATTCATATATGTAGGACAATGATCTGGGACAACCTTTCCCAAACTGTGGCTCTTGTACCCGTGAAGTGTGCATGACATATCTGGCAAATATCTGGGAGAAATTCTGTATCGGTGGAATTAATTTTCATTATGAGTATTAACACAGGTGGCTCCGGTGGCAAACATATTAGATTTACTGTTTCCACATATAAAAATAAGTTTATATATCTATCCAACACCAAAGAAACTGAGAATAATAAACTATGCTTCGAACTGGAACATAAAGCACAAAACATATATCAGAGAACAAGCCATATGCCATAAACTTTCTCCTTAATTTCTTCCTCTTTGTATGAAAACAAAGCAAAAGCAAAATTCAGATGATAGAATATAACTATTGTACTATTCAGCCATTAAGTTGATCAAAAGAAAATATAAATTAAAACTCATGGTAAATTATGTTATTTATTCAAAATTGTTTTTTAATGCTTTTTTAAATTTCATAACTCTTAAACTTGTTAAAATGTTAATTATGAAACTTATTATGGCATGTTCTTTCAAACTTGATTGGTTTGTAATTGGGTGACCACTGCAGTGTTTGCCTGGCTTAACTTGCTCTCACATTGAACAACTTCTCATTCACTTTTTCTGGATCAAAGGTGTAGCTATGGGCACTTGTATGGGCCCCATTGATGCCTATCTTTTTGTGGGATATGTGGAACAGTCTTTATTTCAGTCATATCCAGGTCCATTCTATCAACTCTTTTTCTGGTACATCAACGACTGCATTGCTGCTCCTGTACTCATGTAGATCTTGACAATTTCATTAGTTTTGCTGCCAGTTTCCACCCTGCTTTGCCTTCACATGGTCATTCTCTGACTCTTCATTTTCTGGATCTATTTGACTCTTCATCTCAGGAGATAGGCTTGTAATGGATGTTGATAGCTAACCCACTGACTTCCACAGCTATCTCAACTACTCTTCGTCCCATCCATCATATTTGCTCCAGTGATGAGACTTTCTGTACAATTGCCTTTGAAATGTCTGCCTTCTTCCTGAACCATGGCTTAGCTTCTACTATTGTTAGCAAAGCCCTTGAGCACTTCCCAGGCCTCTGCTCTCATCCCCTCCTCCAGGACAGAACAAGGGTAGAGTTCCTCTGGTCCTCAACTTTCACCCCACAAGACTTCATATTCAATAGATCATTTTCTACAATTTCTGTCACCTTCAGAGAGGTTCCACCACCAGACACATCTTCCCCTTTCAGCACTTCACAGAAAATGATCCCTTCACAACTCCCTGGTCCACTGTTCTGTTCCCCACTACTGATGACAGGTTCCCTAGTGACCAATGCTACACTTGTCCTTTTACCTCTTCGCTTCCCACCATGCAGGGACTCGAGTCTTTCCAGCTGAAGCAATGATTCACTTGCACTTTTTCTAATCCAGTGCACTGCATTCGGTGTTCACAAAGTGATCTCCTCTACATAAGAGAGACCGAACGCATATTGGGTGATTGCTTTGCGGAACACCTATGTTCAGTCACAGAGGCGACCCTGAGTTTCTGTTGCCTGTCACTTTAATTCTCCATTCTACTCCAACTCCTGTTGGTCTGCAGCCTCCTGTACTGTTACAATGAGACCCAAAGCAAGCCTAAGGAACATTATCTCATCTTCCGCCTGGGCATGTTGCAACCTTCTAGATTTATTATTGAATTCTACAACTTCAGGTAACTTGATTTCCATCTGTATGAGTCATCCGTGATATTGGCTCAGCTTGTCTCCTGTGTTTCCCCCATTTTTTCCCTTAGAGAGTGGAGGATGTGGCCAGCTTACCCTGCTGGGAATGTCAGCCTGCTCTGCATCTCACAACTTTTATGGTCTTCTGTCTATGTTCTCACTGTCTAACTGCTCCCACTCACTCAATGGCCAGATAAGCTTCTTTACATCTTATCTCCATTGTCACCTTTCAGAGACATCCCCCTTTCCCACACTCCCTGCAGATTCTTTTGTCACCTTCCCAGTTCTGACAGAGGGTTATGAACCAGAAATATTAGCACTGTGTCTCTTCCTATAGATGCATCCTGACCTCCTGAGTATTTTCAACATTTTTATTTTGATGTCCTCCATTGCAGTTGTTTGATTATGAACTGGGGCATTGGCAGTCCTGATGGTTATGGGTAATAAATGTGACATAGCTTATTTATCTCAAAACTATATGTCAGTCATTGAGGAGATGACAGGCAGACAGAATAGGAGCAGTTTTAAGGAATACTTAAGATATTAAATATAAATAGTGATTGTTTAAAGAATTAAAATGCAAACAATATGCTGCTGGAGATTTTAGATCAGCTAGTAAATGTGGAAGGTGTGCAACAAAAAATAGTCACTAGTGCCCCGTGATGAATCTCATGAAGGTATAAATAGCTAAAACTACAGAGATCTGCTTATTTAGAGCAACTACCCCGAAAAGATGGGCCAGATGCAATGTAATTATAACTGTACTTGAGAAAAGTCAGAAAATATTTATTCATGCAACAAATGAAGTCCATCACCAGTAGGTTATGTGCACCAACACATCTTTATTGAGAATTTATTGTACACAGGCACAAGATTACTGATAACAACAACAGAGCATTGTTCTTTAAGAACAAGTAAACCAAGATGTAAAGACAGTAGTTCACTTAATTGTTTATATTTTCTATACATCACTGATTGTGGACACTATTTTAGCACAACATAAGCACCACTGTAACTGTACTGTACTTAACCATGAACCTTGGTGGAGAGGGAGTATTACAAAGTGCACCATTTTGCCACACTGGAATCTTTTGGGTTATCTTTCTTGAAAATGCTTTTTTTCTTGAATGAAATGACTATTTGATTGTGTTTTTAACAAAAAGATACAAATTTAATAGTCATAGTAATAATTCAACTTCTATGTTAGAATACAGATTGTAAAGTTTCAACGGATTTTTGATTGGGCTATTAGATCTTCACAAGATTGTAACTTCTGTTCAATCCTTTAAAAATAATCCCTTAAATTTAGCCAAGCCATTAAAAAAAATGTATCTAATGTGAATAAAGATTCACGGTGCAAAGTTATTTTATGACTAAAGGACCATTTTGTACATTGGCTTGGAAAAGGAATTGTACAGAGATATAACAAAAGTTAATGCAGTGTACACTTATCCACAGGTGGGCTATAATGTAAAGTTTTGATGTGTGTTTGGCAATTTGGTTAATGGTCTCCAATACCTGAGAAACAAAAAATAATTCTGACATCACACAGGAAAGCTAATTATAATCAACGTGCGATTGAGAATTTATGAAGGAAAACAAATTGTGTAATGATAAAGCAGTGGGTCGTCACATATCTCAGTGACTTTTTACTTGGTATACATTAAAATCAGTGCCCAAAAGAATTTGTTTGAATTCATTTACAATAATTTCCATGTGACTATTCACATAAGAATGTCTACTGGTGCATTGGTATTTTTCTTTGGCACTTCAGTAAACCACTTAAAGAAATTTAAAGACAAGGTATAAAACCTCCAAGTAGCTTTCAATCAATTACAGCACTTAAAAAGTAGGAAACATTCCAAGCAATATCATAGAGCAGATCACTATGGTGCATTCAGAATTGTGCTGGAGAAAGTTGCAGAGATAGAATGATGTTTTTGGTGGGCTTTATAAACAAGGATTGTAAAAGAATGTATATGAGGATGGCAATTTGAGACAGATCAACCAAATTAATCTTTATTGTGATTCACTTTAACTGTGAGCCTCTAATCAGACCCATATCTGAGAAAACAACTTTGTGTTGCTTTTTGATGCAGTCTCTGGAGCAAAGTAAGTTCACTATACTAAATAACTAGAATTTTTTGGTGAAGAGTTTGTTTTAAATTGCAAAAGTTCCAGGCAATTATTGGCATGTGAGCTGCACTATTACTTACACTGCCCGATTGTACTCAGTTAACTTAATGTCAATTGCAAATTTTCTGTCACTGTAATCACTTAAACTAAAACATTTATCATGTAAGAGTGTCAATACATCTCTGACATATGTAAGAAACCTACCATCTGGTCTGGCATCAGCTTGGCCAATATGGCAACACAGATATTTCGGATGCCTTTGATATGGGAAGAATAAACCAGTAAATTGGACCACATGCACCGTCAATTCATATCTGAGATGTCTAACTTCACATGTCTTTTGTTTAACCTGAGACTTTTTAGGTAGCTTAAAATCACTAGTCTACTTTTCTGAATAATTTTTTTAAATCTGTAATTTAGTCATCCTGAAAATTTAATATGATAGTTGAGTATGTGCATAACTTAACTTGCTGCAAATTATCAGGTTCAGTACAAAAATCCAAATATTATCACTTGGCCAGGCTAATCTGCTTGATCTGCTTTATTGATAAAATTTGGGGTTAGTCGTTGACTGGCATTAAGGTTGTCGGGTACTTTAAATCTACTTTACAGGAAGTTTTGAAGTAAGTTCATAAGATGATTAGGAAACTGAATGCCATAATTTCATCATAAGTCCATGAATGCATCAATGGACACTGACAGAGACAATCTGCTACTTCTACATAAAACAGTAACCAAAACAGATGTTTACCTGAGGTGCTAAAATTAAGCAATGCAAACTGACACAATTATAACCACTAATCAAGTCAATAAGAATAAAATCTCACTACAATGGCGGTTGTCTGCTTTGTTTAAATTAAAACCTTGCAAATTGTTACTAACACTTTTAAAACAGTTAATATTTTAGTTAATCTGGTATCTACCAATTTTTTCCTCTTGCTTCACCCCAATTAACAGTTTGGGTAATCTCTTCCAGTGCCATTGGAGACCATTTTTCCTAGGTTGGCACAAAATTCAAATGCACATTGGTGATTGCTCATTTCAAGTAAAGCTTGATGATCCCCATTAATTTCATACAAGCTGTTCATCAGTGAATTGTATAAATGCTGGAGTGTTACATGTTTTTAAATTTGGCAGTATTAGCATGGAAAACTGCAATTGTTTACAAGTGGAAACAACTCGTGAAAATGTATTTATTGCATTTTGATGAATATCACAAATTCTGTAAAGGCTTTTCACTGCAGGAGAGCATTTGTCATATGGAGGCATGTATTCAATGTTAAAATTGAATATTAGAAAGTTCCAAAGCACTTTAGACCCAATGAAGTAGTTTTGTAGGAAGTGGTATCCACACAGCAAGCTCCCCAAACAACAGTGTGATATAATAACTTTAACTGAGGCATAAATATTAACCCTGGATAACTTGTTTGTTCCTCAAAACAGGCCAAAGGAAGCTTTTAACTTCACTAGAGAGTGCAGATGAAGCCTTAGTTTTACATCTCATCAAAAATACAGTGCCTCCAACAGTGGAGCACTCCCTTGTACTGCACTGGAATATCAGTCTACATTGTTGTGAGCTGGGACTTGAGTCCACAACCTTCTGACTTGGACATACAAGTAATGACAACTGATACTGGATTTGAGAAAGTAAGTATCAGTTAAGGGGATAAGCAGGGTTAAAATATAGCTCACATAGAGAATGATAAACATGTGAAATTGCATAACTAGAATGAGATTTGAAACAAAATTATTAAGATAAAGGGACTGATGATCAAAACGTATAGCCTAAAAAATAATTATTACTAGAGAGTAAGTGGAGGTAAGCCTCTAGTTTCCTTTGGGAAGACTGCAAATCTCTCTTTATTGGGCCTTCTACCCAAGTTCAAAAATAAATTGAGTAACATGGGAAAAGTCTCTACTTAATTTTATGAATGTATTCAATGTGCTGTCTGTAAACACAGTCATTCAAGCTCACTTAATGTCTGATAGAAATTGAATCAAAGGTACAAAATACCAGATGTTTTCCAGACCAACAGGTCTCTTGAAATTAAAATTGGTGTAAAAATGCTTTAATTCCTGTCTATACCACATATCCTGACAGCAATGAGAAATAGGAGGACAAGCCTTAATTTTATCCAAAGCTCAAAAGAAAAATCTCGACCTTTGCTCTACATCAACAATCCTGACATCTGATTAAATGACATTGCCAGCTAAAGGCCAAATAGAAGGTCTGCTCCTGGTAAAGGACTTCTAGGAACTGCTCTAAGACAAGTATATATTGGATCAAAGTTCCTCTCTTGATGAGGGGCCCTAACAGTTCAGGATGGTTTGAATCCAGTTCCCAAAACGGAAAGACCTGCACCAAAAATAACATTTGATAAATTACCACAGAACATGTTAGCAAAATTGAAGCCCATGCAATTAAGGGGGAAAATATAATATTGGCTAAGGGACAGAAAGAACAAAGCAATTGTGAATTATTGCTTTTCAAAAAGGAGAGAAATGATATTCATCTTGGACTTTCTTTTTCCAATATATATCAATAACCTGGACATGAGTATATGGAAGATAATTTCAAAGCATTCAAAATAAAACTATGAAACTGAGTAAGTAGTTAGGAGGGTAGTATCATACTCCAGGAAATCATAGACTGGGTTAAGTGAGCAAACACTAGGCAGATGAACTGTGTCATATAGTAATGTGAAGTGATTATTATCATTGGAAGAATGAGTAAATATGAACCAAATGCTATGATTTTATAGGAGCTGCAGGAACCATGATGATGTGGGACAAGACGATGATGCCGTGGGAATAAGGAAGAGGTTCTATGTATGTAAATTTTTTTAAGTGGAAGGACAAGTTGCAAAAGCTATCAAAAGGTTGATGGAATCCTTGGCTAAATTAATCGTCATACAGTAAAAACATGCAAAATCTCCTAAAACACTAATTGGATCCTACTTGAAATATTGTTTTCAGTTCTGGTTATTGCACCATAGAATGATTATCAGTGTTTTAGATGGAGTGCAGAGGAGATTTACCAGAATGGCACCAGGGATGAGAGACTTCAGATAGGTGGAGAACCAAGAGGAACTAGGATTTTCTCTCTAAAACAGAGAGGCCCAAGGGTATACTTGAAAGAGATATTCAAAATTATGTAAAGTTTTGTTACAGTAAATGTGGAAAAACTTTCAGGTGGCATATACATCATTAACAGAGGAGGAAGAGGTAAGATAATGTGTGAAAAAGGAGAAATGATACAAGGGAAAAAGCATATGCAACTAGTAATGTTAATTGTGATTGCATTTGCTGAAATACAATAGTAACTTCCAAAAAAGGGAATAGGATAAATATTTGTAGGGAGATGAGTAGATGGACAAATTGGATAGCGCTCGAAAAACCTGACACAGACACTTTGGGCTGGATAACATTCTTCTGGGTGGTTATGAATCTAATTGGCACCATGTAAATTTTCTGCATGTTTTTGCCTTTAAGGATTTAGATTTCTGGCCATTGAAGAGGGTGCTGCTTAGGTTGCCTCTCTTATAAACAAGGGTTATTACTGCTATATACAGGTGTTAAAACAGATACAGTAACAAATTTATGCAAGCCACGTTCTTAATACTATATTGTTAAAATCATTAACCTTAACCTACAGGTTCAGCAGAGCTTCCCCACCCCTCATTCCCGCGCCCCCTATATATTCACATAGTCAAAAGGATATTTATTATGTTTGGTTTTGTTAAAGTTTAAAAAAAAAGGCACTGTTTCTCTGCAAAACAAAAACTCAGCAGTATGTGTCAGTATGGAGTTAATATCAGCTAATTTAGCCCTGTTAAATTGATATTATTAAGAATAAAATTAATTTTAAGCACATATAGGGAGAAGTCATTTAATTTTGTCTCTTTAGGTATCAATACTGTACCATTTGCCAATAGTGTTGTGTTTCATTGCAAAGACGGTTTTTATTGGATTATTTAGAATCTGTAATACATCTTGTAATGTTAACATTACATTGGTTTCAAGTGGAGAAGTTACTTAAATATAAAGTAGGAAACCTTATAGTTTACTAACAAGACATCTTCTCTGGATATGTGGTCAGTTTAAATAAACACACTGCCAGATACAATCATAGGAACTGGTGAATTCAAGTACAAGTGAATTATCAGATATGTCTGGTGATTATAATCCATTTCCCTTTCCAAGCTATTTCACTTCAAAACAAATCTCCAAATGATCAAACTGGAAAATATTTCCACTTCACCAGCCCACATATTTATTTAGCTTTTATAAAATGCTTGGCACATCTGTGATTATAAAATTAAATTCAAAACTTGTAACCATTGCTGATATTTAAGTAATTTTGTTTGAATCTTGCATTTGTGACATTTAATTGACTGCCTATGAAATAAAAATACAAAATTGCACTTTGTTGCCCTGGCACCATTTTGTTAAATTGTTACAAAGGTTTTATGCTGGTGAAAAAGGTTAAAGTTCAAATATTAAGGATACACTTACCCAACTGGCAGCACACGCATACAGTACATCACAGAAGGATATAGGATGCTTCAGACTGTTTTAACATTGTTTAATTACATTCTCTTATCCGTAGTCAAAAGAGTTCCAGCATACTTTGATGGCATGGACCTGAAGGCTCAAAGGATAGATTAGGTGTTCCTGGTTTACAGAGGTTTAAAAGACTCCCTTCTGTTATGTGTGGTGACTTTCCCCTTGGGGTTATTTATGATCTATTTCATGTACAATTCCATTCACAGACCTACTATAAGAATGAGATTACTATACAAAAAACACACACACAAACCTTAAGTTATATAGAAACAGTCAGGCTGTACTAAAGTCACAACTAATACCACTTGAGTAATATTCTATTCAATCGTATACATCCGCAATCACATGTATAAAACAGTATTTTAAAATATCTCCATGGTACCAATTCAGTTCAGCTGACTTGTTTCTAAGTTGCTCTATTCATTTTTTTAATGTTTTGCAGCTATACAGTTAAATCAGACAGCAGGAATACAGACAAAATTCACATCCCCACTTAGCTCTGAGCATTGACAAGTTAAAGCTTTATACACTACTAGAAAACCTAGCACATCATGTGGAATAGTGAATCATGAATTCACAGAGAGCCCAAACAAGGAGAGAGTTCCTAAAAACACTAAATAGGTGCTTTATTGTTGGAAGAGGCCATTTCTCACGTATATTCTACATATTAATACAAGAATGACGATACCACTAATATAGTGAGTACACTACACTATCAGCAAAAGAAAGGTTACCCAACATCAGTTTAGCACATGAAAAGCCTAATGATCTTAGACAGCACTTTAGTACTCTTGCAGCCAACCAACCAGTGAACCACAATGCACCACAGATAAGATCTGTATTACAATATCCCTTTTCCATTGGCCTACATAGGCTTCAGTTTAATGAGTCAAATATCAAATCCCCAATGTAGCTTTACAAAATCCTTCAACAATTTTACTTGATCTTTGTGAAAAATGGTTGCAAAATATAAATTGTTTGCAAGTTCACACAGTCGATCAGGACTTTTGGAGTGAATTGACTAGTAGCTCAAACATTGTAGAGGGGCTAAGAGGATAGACAAAAAACAATGAACAGATCTGATTTCAGATAGGCTGGATTAGAAATCTATTTAGGCCAACAAAAGGGAAACTGTACTTCTAAATGACAAGAAGGACCTTTGGTCTCTAATATGATGGCATTTGGTATCCCTTGGAGGTTGTACCCAGGTTTTCAGCAAATGGTGGGCTCTGGAAGGTTTCCGTGTTCTCAATTGCAGTACTGTATGGAGGATGGCCAGCGTCCAAGTGATCGTGGGAGAAGAGCGATGAGTCAGCTCCCAAATGGTACCTCTGCCATGCCTTTAAGGTTAGACCAGCCTTTAATGAGATTCATTAAAGGAAAAATATAGTTATGCTTGTTAGTGTATGATGATTAGGCATAAACATGCAAAATATAGCAGTAATGCACAGTTAATTTAATGGGGATGACCTAGTTAGTTAAGTGTCTTTACTTTTTGCAATACAGTATTCCATGTTCTGACAATGAGCAGGTAAGTGTGATTCCTACAATGTTCCTTGTTTACTTTAGGTATTCAATCTTATATTGGGCAAAGATTTCTGCAACTAATGTCCATATGAATCTATCTCTCTGTAATTCGATTGAGGGTGATAATTTCATGAATTTTACAAGCTGGCAAGTTATTTTCACCAACCACTTCCCAAACTTTAATACTACTAATACTAACTGAATTCACATAAAAGTTATTCATTACCAATATTTTTACATGTTTGTGATAAAACTAATTTAAAATTCTTTCATTTATTATTGTGTCAGTGCAATAGATGCCACGTTGATTTTGTATAATAGAACTAAAGATATATTGAATATAACACTTCGGATTTGGTGTATGCAAAGAGAGTCAGGTTCTTTGTGTGGAAGAAAAATGTGTGTTTTATATCAAAGACAAGTTATTACAACCAATGAAAGTAAATTCACAAAAAGATAGTTATGTCTGGTCTATTATTAATTTTTTTTTGATTTGGGGGTTCTTTTCTCATATAATTAAATCTCTTTTCAATTTTCCTTTAGTATTATGTTCACTTAATAAGAGAGCGGGAGGTCTAGATTACTTTTTTTTACTCCTTATGATTATATATTAACTGTTATGATTGTTATCCTGATCTCTTTGCACCATATACATAATTATTAATGTTTTATATATATATTAATTTGTACTAATTTGAAAATTAATAAAAAAGATTGGAAAAAAAACAATAGTTATGTCAGTTAAAAAATAAAAGTGAATTTTTTTTGTTATATGGGAAAGTTTTGCATCTCATTCCTGACTATGCTGCACTATGGTTTCAACTAACAAGGGTACATAAGGTGGAAACAATGATGCCAATACTTCATATTTTAGTATAAGCTGATTTAATATACTTAACATTGGAACCAGGATGTGGGAGTTATTTTCATCAAATTATGAAAATAAAATGAAAATAATCTCTCAGATTTTCTCAGAAACTGAAATAAGCCCCAAATTCCAAACTATAGTGTGAAAGACTAATTGTTACGGATTAGGTTACAATTAGTGAGGTTCCTATAAGATTGTGTGTGTGT
>JARFYF010000112.1:29314168-29324716 GCA_030265395.1 Rhina ancylostomus | reverse complement strand
CCCCCCCCCCCCCCCCCCCCCCCCAAGAAGCTGCTTGACCAGAGTTTCTCCAGTATCTTTCTCCCCATTAGAAAATGATATTGCCTGTTATTGTAGAACACTAGTTAAACCATTGCTTTCTGCACTGTTTACTTTTTAATGAAGATGGGATGAAGAGCACAAGCATGGCTACATTTATAATAGACAAGTATTCTCACTTGATCTCTAGTTTAAGCTCAGCACCATAACCTACTCAGGTTTAATTTTTCAAACTAAACTTAATGGGAAGCAAAGTAAATAGGCTAGTCTTGCTTGTTCAAAATTGTCACAAGGCAATTTTTTGTTTGAAAAGTCAGTTTTTAAGTACATTATTCAGCAAAAGGAACCCTTAGTCTAGCTACAAGGTTTTTCATTTCTTACAATCTCTTTCTGGCTCTACTACACCTTTCATATTTATTGAATTATTTTAAAATAGAAGCCTGCACTGTTTATAATTGATTTGTTAATCTTGCATCATAAATATACTGATCTCAGTTGAATACAAGTGGATGCACCAAGCTGAAAATCTGTACTTTAGGACTTGCACTTAATTAGCTAAAGACCAAAGGGCAATTAATATCTACCAGTGAGTTGCTCAAGCACCTTGTTTAAATGCCAAATTGAATTAAAATTATTAACCAGAAGTTACAATTGTGTACTAGATAATCCCAGAGTCAGTCATAACCCCATTGTGGATATCTACAGTATTTCTAGTACAATGCTGTAAAATAATCACTACCATGCAATGTTCATTATCATAAATTCCATTTCCTACCTGACAACATCTTCACCAAATTTTAGTTTTATTTACAGCATGGTAACAGGCCCTTTCAGCCCAAGTCTGTACAGCCCATGTTAACCTACCTGTATGTGTTTGGAATGTGGGAGGAAACCAGAGCACCTGGAGGAAACCCACAAACACAGGAGAATGTACAAACTCCTTAGTGATGGGAATCAAATCCTGATCACTGGTGTTGTAATAGCATTGCACTAACCACTATGCTACTGTGCCATGGTTCTTCAGATTTCAAATGGGGATGGCTATCAAATGCTAGCTAGTTTTATATACGAATGGTGAAGACCTTTCAAGAATCTCTTCCAAATCAGCAGCTGCAACTATGGACTACCATGATTACACTGGAAACTGATTTAACCAATTCTGGCAGCTGTTCTTCCCCATGCTTGTATGAATTTCTTCCAGGTGCCCCAGTTTCCTCCCACATTCCAAAGAGGTGCAGGTTAGGAGCTGTGGGTATGGGTGGGCACTGGAAGTGTGGTGACATTTGCAGGCTGCCCCCAGAACCCTACACAAAGATGTTTCACTGTTTTGATGTACATGCAACTAATAATAAAGAAATCTCATCTTAAATAGATCAATTGTAATGCTGATTTGGAATGATTATGGTTAGCTCTGAAAGGTATCCTATTTACTTTCATGTTCAATACACCATAGCCCTAGCTGAACAGCAGTTATCCCCAATATTCTGCTCACATACCAACCAATTAAGGCATTACCATTCATTTCCCTCACACCAGCCCCATGGACCTAATGTTATCCCTCCATTGGAAACTTGGCTTTCAATTGTCTAGATCCCAAACTCTTTAAAGACTAGTATAATGTAGAGAAAAGGATAAAAGCACCATCAGGGTGACAGTAAGAAAAATGAATGCAAAAATATTACAAGTAGAAGAGCAGAATCATTTTCCTTTGTTGTGCCTAGAAAAATACTACTCAACTTGAAACAAAGAACAAGGACAAAAACACAGGCTTTCAATATTTCCATTTTTTTATTTCAGGTTTTCAACATCTACAGTATATTTCATCTAACAGTACCAGCCTGATTTTAAAATAAAAAGTCATTAAACAATTGAGAAATGGCAAACATCTTGTTTCAATGTTGATGCCTCTGGAAACAAGGCACTTCAATCGATTAAACTTTTAGACCTGCAACAAAAATGAAAAATACAAAATAAGTACTTTTGCTCAAAATTGCAATTATTTATGCAAAACTACTGAACAAACCTTTTGTAAAATGGACTCCTTGCACCTTAGTTACCTGCATTGCACTTATAACTGCAACATTATATTCAGCATTGCTATTGCTTTTCCCTTGTACTACCTTGAAGTAATTATGCTGTGTAGTAATCTGTATGGATGGCATGCAGTTTTTCCACTGTACCTTGGTACATGTGACAATAAACCAATTAAAACCACTATCACAGAATAAAAGCAAAAGTGATAGAAGGGCTCAACAGGTCAGGCAACATTGTTTAAATAAAATTAACATATTAAAGATGCAAGAGGGAAGAGAAAACAAATGTGCAGGGGTTAAAAGTACTGTCCAAAGGGTAGGGTCATTATCTCTAACACTACAAGGCTTAGGTTATTCAAGTTTTAAGAGGTCATCAATCCAAAACATTACACTGTTTCCTTACCCCAAGGAAGTACTTGTAGAGCATGTCTAACACTTCACTTTCAGCATACACTTGATTTGTATTTATTGGCACGCGGGTTTTATCAGCCACAAATAAGATTAGTGGGCAATAAGCTTAGCATGCCATTTAATTTTGGCACACTTGTCTTACTAACAACAATGGATAATGCTGTTGGTAATTTTCAGAGTATGCCACACTCAAGCCAGCAAACTACACCTCACTAAATAATGACAAGTGCAAAATGCTGCACAATGTCCTTTCAGTCACCACCTATAGCAATTCAAAATTTAATCAACCACACAAGTGATCAAATTAAAGTGTTATCAACACCAGTTGTGAGGCAGCTAAATAATAGTACTACATTCAAACTTGTGTTCATTAAGATCATATTAACTCAAGGTGGAGACACAAAAGACTGCAGATGCTAGAATCTGGGGCAGCAGAATCTACTGGAGGAACTCAGCAGGTCAAACATCATCTCTGGGAGGAAAGGAGATGTCAACAATTTCATATCAAAATCCTGCATCATTCTTCTAGTAGATTGCTTGTTGCTCCATCATAGGCACAATCAAGGTGATCCCATCAAGGTGATCTTCAAGAAGCAGTATCCATTACTGAGGACCCTCACCACCCAGACCATAGCCTCTTCTCATCACTACCATTGGGGAGGTTGCACTAGAACTACACAAACGATTTAAAAACAGCTTCTTCCCCTCACCATCAAATTGCTGAATCGTCCATAAACACTACTTCGTTTTTCGTACTATTTGTAATTTAGCAATTTTTATATCTTTGCACAGTACTGGTGCCGCAAAACAACACATTTCACGAGATACGAGAAAGTGATAATAAACTCGATTCTGACTCCTTAACTAAAAAGGCAGCAGGCGTTAGCGTTGCAACCTCCCCAAGAAACCAAGTTTGTGCATCTAAATACTCAACGACCTTACAGATAAAGTCTTCGATAAGGAAGAAAGAGACGGACAAGGGCTGAATTTTGAATACTATAACGCACCGCCTTACACCGTGAGCTACCAGGTACTGACCTTAACTCCCCGGGCTGCGACCCACCAACCATGAGGCCGCGCTGCCGCCGAGCAACCGATTTATATCACTACAACGTGCTCACTCCCCCGAGGCTGCATAACGCATAAATACAAGCTTCTTTGAGGGCGATGGACTTGCTCTATGCTCGGTCCGGGGCTCCAATTCCCGTCTGGCCCGCTGGAGCCGCTGGCTAATCTCGCGACATATCGGAAGCTTTAAAAGAAGTGCACGCGAGAGTTCGGCCTTCTATTGAAAATTATCACGTAAGTAGGTGTCGGGCGAGCCTTGGTAATCGGTGTCCCATCCCGGCCATCCGCCCCTCAGGCCTTCCGTCCGAGGCCGAGGAACACCCATCTGCAATTAATAAAGCTTTCCTCGTGTGCATTTGTTGTGTCTGATGTGAAACTAATGGATGGTGGGGAGTTTAAAGCGGGCTGGGACCCGGGGTTTCACCCGACTAGGCCGAAGCCGGACGGGACCAGCGGCCGCCGTTGTTTCCGTGCAGCAATGGGTTGTATCTGGTGGGTTTATGGCACGCAAATCACTTCCCAACCTTAACCTTACTGAAAGTAAATTTTATGAACGGAGTCTGAGCTGCCCTTTCAATTCACGTGCGGCCCGGCTACCGAATCAGTGGGGGAAAAATACATCAAAAGAAATTCTACGGTAAAATCTGAATCAGCTTCAGTCTGCGTACAAGTTTCTTCTTGTTACCGTGTTGAGGAGCTATCGTGAGACGTGGTTTACATTATTAGGATGTTGACAGTGGCTCACTTGTAGCAATGCATCTCAGAAGTTCCTCAGCAGAGTCGAGTGCGAAGTGCACTGATGGCAGGTGGAATCGTTGGAATTTGTTGCCGTTCCTCATGTTTATCACTCAATGAAATATTGATGGAGCAACTTGCATGGTTGTGCATCTTGTTACTGGGGGAATTTGCTGCCGCCTTCTACGTTAGATGAATGACCACAGAAGTTTTAAAGTGCTTCATTAAATGTTGAGGTCCAGGAAATGTAACAGTAGACTTGTGGCCAGTATTAGGTCCGTTGTTCATTGAAAGTTCTCAACCTCTTGTAGTTTTCTCTTATAACATCTGGCATCCCATTGAGTGTTCCTATTGAATCTGCTTCATTACTGAGAAACATAAAAATTAAGGGATTGTAGCCAGAGTTTTGCCATGTTGCAAGACACATCTCATTTCTGCTGGTTGATTGTATGGATTCTAGGCTGTGATTTACAATGAAATCAGGGAACAGTATACTAGGATGTTTCCAGTATATTTATGTAGTGGCGCACATTGATTGATTTAGTACTGTGGGCGATCTATGATGTAGATCAGACTCTGTAGGATGTAGATTTTACTGTGCTTCTGAAATATAAATGTGCTACGACTTCAACCTATGATCCTTAAGTTCTTTTTTTGCTTTACAGCAAATGGCGGACGACGCCGGTGGTAGAGGAGGATTTCGTGGTGGCTTCGGCTCTGGTGGCCGTGGGCGTGGTCGAGGCCGTGGTAGGGGTCGTGGCAGAGGGCGGGGTGCTCGTGGTGGTAAAGCTGAAGATAAGGAAGTAAGAATCACAACTGCATAAATTTAATAATTCTTGTATTTAATGAGTATAAACACAAACTCCTGCTTTAGGGCCAGTCCTGACGTGTGTTCCTTAAACTCCACAGTGGGTGCCAGTAACAAAGCTTGGGCGTTTGGTGAAAGATATGAAGATCAAGACACTGGAAGAAATTTACCTATTTTCCCTTCCTATTAAGGTAAAGCTCTGCCAATTAGATTGAGCGGATCAATGACTGTTCTGTAATGTCTGAATTTTCTTTATTTGTTATTGAGGTATTTTGGCATGGATTCCTTTCACTAAGATATTTTATAGTTCATGTGGAATCAGTTTTATGCATGTCTATGTGTGTGGCCATTATCTACAACCAGTAACATTCACAGGTAATTTTTTGCTGATGCATTATCTGCTTTTGCAAAAAAATTATAAGCCAGTCCAAATATAATTATCAAGATTCATAGTATTTAGGGGGTTAATTGAATATCCTTACTACCTAACATTTTTTTATAATCCCTCTCATGTGAAATATTGTCCTGAGTTTAATGCTTTTCTTGTTGTATAGGAGTCTGAAATCATTGACTTCTTCCTGGGATCGGCCTTGAAGGATGAAGTTCTCAAGATCATGCCTGTGCAGAAACAAACCCGTGCTGGTCAACGCACGAGATTCAAAGTAAGGGGTTTTGTCTCTTTTTAGATGGCCATCTTTATATAAAGTGAATTATGTTATTTTTTTTAATTTTAAGTTTTAATTGTACTATTTATAAACATTTCAGGCTTTTGTTGCTATTGGAGACTATAATGGCCATGTTGGATTGGGTGTCAAGTGTTCAAAAGAAGTAGCCACTGCCATTCGAGGAGCTATCATTCTGGCAAAACTGTCAATCATTCCTGTACGACGTGGTTACTGGGGTAACAAAATTGGAAAACCACATACTGTACCTTGCAAGGCAAGTTCAAGTACTGGTAAACATTTTATGTTTTATGCGGTAACATTTCAGTTAATCACAGCTACTGTTCCTGCGGTGCCATGAAGAAAGTGGTGCAGCACATAGATAAAACTATTGTTTATCTTTGTTTTGGCTGCATCAAGATGAATAAGTAAACGTGTTTAGTAGGGTATGTATGGATCCAACTGGCTGTTCTGCCATTTAAGAGAATTGCAGTTGACCTGTGACCTAACTTCATATACCCACTTGTTCCTTTTGGGATAACAAAAAATTGCTATTCTTGAATGTAAAGATAATTGACCTAGCACTGGTTTCCATCTCTCCTTTAATTTAATGCTCAACAGAATGTTACCTGCATTTCAATTTTATGCAGCACTCTCTCCAGTGCCATTATATCTTTTGTAATATATGCTACCCCCATTATGTTCATCACTTTAGATGTGATCTAAGCATAGCTTTGTGTAATTCCAGTCCTCTAGGTAGGAAGACCACCATCCCTTTAGCTTTTTTGATTCTGCCCCTGACCATGACCACGAGTGGGTCCCATATGTGTGGACCCACAAATCTCTGGACCATAATTGTTTTAAAAAGTACTTTTCTATCCTTTTTAGTTCCAAAGTGGAAACCTTCTCCATTCAGTTCTGATGAAGGGTCTTTGACCTGAAATGTTAACTCTTTCTCTTGCCACATGTAGCCTGACATGAGTATTTCTTGAATATTTTCTGTTTTTATATATGTTGTGTCACTTTAGTCCATTTCTCTGTATCTTAAACATGATGAATAGTGCTGACTCCCAACGTGGATTCTTGCAAGACTTCGTTCCATCTTCTCAGTCTGTGGAAATTGCATCTTCTCAGAGTACCTGTCTGTTGTGGCCCTGTCCTGAGTCCAATTTGTGCAGATTCAGTCTTTGTGATGCACTTTCTGCCTGTCCTAAGACTAGTGCCAGTGTCACAATGTTCCTCCAGCCATTTATTCAATTTATTAATTGCTTATCCCAATGCTAGTTGGCCTGTGGCTCTGGTTTAAAAAAAAGATTCCTGAAGTCCTGCTGTAAAATGTAGGTCCTCTCAATCCTTGTTGGTCCTAACACAAGACAATGGCAAATGGGTCTTTCCTATCAAATATCCTTTACATAAGGCTTGAAATATTCCTTATGCTGGCACTCAATAGAAAAGTAGTGAACAGCACTTTCAGTTCTGTTTACAAAGGATGCTGTGATTATGAAAGCCTCTTGAATTACCATACTACTCTTCCTTTTCCTCACTCTGGAGAACCTCTATGCATTTGATAATCTAGCCATCTGAAATGCAGTTCAACCAGGAATCTCTTATCTTTCCCACTATATTGTCAATCAAATTTACCCAATTCTGAAAGACATAAGAGATTACAGACGCTGGAATCTGGAGCAGCAATCTGCTGGAGGAACTCTGGGAGTTGAGCAGCATCTATGGGGAGAAAGGAATTGTCGACGTTTTGGGTTGTAACCCTGACTCAGTCCTGATGCAGGGCTTCAACCTGAAATATTGACAATTCTTTTTCCCCACTGATGTTGCTTGACCCACTGACTTCAGGTTGTTTGTTGAACCCTATTTTGATCCTGCACTTGTTTGCAAAGTGTGACAGGTCTGGATTAAACTCCAGATGTTCCATCCTCATCCCTTGTAATAGTGTCTCCAACTCTCCAGTAATGACTGCGATTCAAGGCCAAAGATATTAGCACAGAACAGGTTCACTATGGTTAGTCTTGCTATCTGCAGTTCAGACAAATAACAGAACAGCAAAAGTGGGTTGTCTTTTACATAATACTGCAGAAATTTACTGGAATATACAAACTTGGGCAAGTATTCTGCCCTATAAAGTGGTTTTCTGTTTTTCGTGTGTATTTTTTTGTCACTGAGAGTTCACTGAAATGTGAATTGTCAACTTCTTTATTGAGTAATCTTTCAAAGTTAGTGTTACATCTTTTGAAACAAAAAAATAGTGATTTATTAACTAACATTTTCAAAATAAAATATTACTTGTTGAATGTCCTCGATACAGGTGACTGGCCGATGTGGTTCAGTTTTGGTCCGTCTGATCCCTGCTCCCCGTGGTACTGGTATAGTCTCGGCCCCTGTACCCAAGAAACTACTCCAGATGGCTGGTATTGATGATTGCTACACCTCAGCTAGAGGCTGCACAGCTACACTGGGCAACTTTGGTAAGTCAGGATCCTGATCTTGGCAAAAGCCTTGCTGCTGAGTTTTGTTTAACTTTTGTGGAGAAAAGTTGTCAGTCACTTCGTATTGGAGTTGTGTAATTATGTTTGAAGGTAGAACAATGACATTGCATTTGTTTACTGATACCAATTTTTAAAGGACAGGTGGATAGTTAATAATTTGGGGGGGCCATTATAATTACAAGTGATTTTATGACACTGTATTTGAGTTTAGTTGTGCTCAGCATAGATGGTTTTTGGTTTCTCAATTCTGCATAGTTTAACCTACTGATGTGAAGTTGGTGTATTATGAGAGAAATAAATGGAGCAACTAGAAATGGATGTTTTACCTGTTCCCTTTGAAGTTCAACACTGGATTTCAAGTTTTAGTTTAGAAACTGACCAATTTAGCATAATTTGCTTTGCTTATTTACAGCTAAAGCTACCTTTGATGCCATCTCTAAGACTTACAGCTATCTGACCCCAGATCTTTGGAAAGAGACTGTATTTACCAAGGCTCCTTACCAAGTAAGCAAATTCATCTTTTAAACATTTAAGGTTTTGATGTGTGTACAAGTTAATGAATTTATTTTGCCATTATTATTGGCTTAAACTGAACTTGTGGAACATGACTTATTATAACAATGAAAAGATTTGGAAAGTATTTAGTCATTTTAGTTGTGTAATGCCAGTGCTGAATTCAACCATGTAGAATATATAAAAAATATAATTTACTTTAACTTTTAGGTAAGACTTCACTTTGTATTTTGTGTTCGTGTCCATTCCATTGGTAAGCATTACCAGCTTTGTTTTTCCCTTTTTAGGAGTTCACTGATCACCTGGCCAAAACTCACACCCGTGTGTCTGTTCAAAGGTCCCAGTCTGCTGTTGCTCCAGCAACATAAGCATTTATGAGAAAAATGAAATAAAGTCATTTTCCCATGACCTTGTGTTATTGTGCTTTATTTTGATTAGGAGTGGATTTTGGTGTATGTAGCAGGTTATAAATGCAAATAGTTGCTGAATCTTCTTGGATGTTTTGATCATTTTTAATCTCGATAAATAGGTGACAGTTTGCCTCTGTTTGATATAAATTACTGTCTAATTCTCTGCAAAATAGTTGATAAATATAGATGGAGGGGGCAACCTTGCACATAGTGACAAGAAGTTAACAAAATGTAAAGTACTGTGGTTTCTGCATAGGGGACTATTCATTCTAATATAACTCTTCTACTTTTCCCTAGCCCACAAACTTGTTTTCCCTTTTCCAGTCCTAAAGTCTATTTGCTGTCCCTTTAGACCCCGAACTTGTAAAAGTTAACTGCTCCAGAAAATATCTACATTGCTTCAATTATTTAGAATTGAACCAGTGGCTTTTGTGCTCTGAATTTTCAAGTGATTAAATGTTTCTGTTGGTTCAAAGGCAGTGACTGAATTTGGAATCTGTTAGGCAATAATCCTTTTTATTTATTGTATATTGTAATAGATCCATGACTTACAGGTATGGAAATCAGCCTTGTTAATGATCCAGAAATGTCCTTCAGTTTATTTATGTATGTTTATCTCAGGCAAGGTAGAATTTAATGTGGTCAACTGATCTCCAAACCTGTTGAAGATCCACTTGATTACAATGCTCATTTATGTATTGCAGATGGTGCATTATGTATTCATTTCTGTTGTAACATGTAGTGGTGAATCATAGATCCTTGTGTATGCTTTTTGCTGTAATAGTGTACCTCCCTCAGCAAAGTTGAACATGGCGTTGGATATTGTAGAAGGCTGGTAAATTTCATATTAAAGTAGGTTGGAGGGCTAATAAGACATTTTTCTTTTGAGGTTGTATCTTAATTCTGTTAACAATAATATGATGTTGAAATAATCATATTATTGTTAATAGAATAATCATGTTGAAACATGATTTTCTTAAGCTACTGTCCACCTTCCATATTACTGGCCTGTTATCAGCTTCCTCCCTAGATAACAATGAGCATGATTAAATTTTACATTTGGTTTGGGGAGGTGAAGTATGGGTCCAAGACTAGCATTTTAAGCTTTGAGCAATAATGGGGCCAAAAAACAGAATTAGCTGAAGTAAACCAGCAAATTAAGTAAAAGAATCATCTGTTGTGATGCAATGGCAGAAATTTAACAGGATCTTTCAGAGACAGATGTGACTGTGCTGGAGATGGTTTGGGGAGGTGAAGTATGGGTCCAAGACTAGCATTTTAAGCTTTGAGCAATAATGGGGCCAAAAAACACAATTAGCTGAAGTAAACCAGCAAATTAAGTAAAAGAATCATCTGTTGTGATGCAATGGCAGAAATTTAACAGGATCT
>JARFYF010000112.1:29263239-29273320 GCA_030265395.1 Rhina ancylostomus | reverse complement strand
AGTGCAAGCCAGTTTGCAGTGGGTTTGCAATAGTAGGACTAAGAATATCTGAGGATTTATTTCAAACTCCACTTGTCCATTCCCAACAAATGGGTGACTTCATGGGTAGATCCACTGGAGCTTGGCACCTTGGCTGGAAAAGTGGATAAAGGAATGTGGCAAGAGAGTAGGTATATGTGATTAGGTCTATCACCTCACTTGGAGGACAAGCATTGAGATTGGTTGGACCAAATGGTCAAATTCCTTACTGTAATTTCTATGTTATTTGTTTCATACATTTTACATTTTCTTATGAATCAACATACAGGACATTATTTTAATATTATTACTAAACGAACATAGGAGAATGCAATTTTTTAGGCTGGGGGTGGGGGTGAGGGTGGTAGAACATGGATGCCTTGAAATTCAATAGTTCTCTCTTTGGAGCATTAATACAATGTTGCACAGTTCGCCAATACATATTAGGATTGTGGTTTAGTTTGTGGTCCTAGAACATCGGTGCAGCCGTGTTTAGATTTGGCAAAGCTTTCACATAAAGGAAATAGAGTGGATCCTGATTCTTCCTGCTTGAATTTCGCTCACCTCCAGCTAGTAGCCATGCCCTAGAGTAACGGATGTTGTCGATGCCATGGTGGGCAGAGGGGCAGGAGAGGGGAGGAAAGCTGCCCCTGTTTTACAGACCATGGTCAGGAGATTTGCATGGAATGGCTGTTATGTGCCAGGTAGCCCGGGAGACCCTGAAGGCCATAGCCAGGGGAGGCTGTTCATCAGTAGTGAAACCTCATAAAGTATAGAGCAATGTCACAAAATTACCATGACTCACAACATATGTCAAGGTAAGAACACTTTCATTTTCTCCTGAAATGTCCAGCTTTAGCACAAGCAGGTAAGCACCCCAGAACCCTCACCCCCATGCATCAACACTCACGTAGACAGCCACACTCACACACGCACACTCTGACACACACACACAGACACTATACAGATCAAGTTAGGCAACAGTGTCATTGCTGGACTATTAAATTGCTCCTCCTTGACTTTCCAGTCTAAGTCATTCAGAATTCCAGGCTGATACCAGCAGAAAGTAGTGGGGCTTTCCTCTTCTCAGAGCCCAACCTGGTCAGACAAAAGGGTTCTTCTGCTCAAGGACAATGGAGCAACCCAGGCCCATGCCAGAATGCTTTACAGCAGACTGCAGAAGTTAGAACATTTAGTAGGACTGGCCCTGTAAATGATGCTGTTACAAAGCAGGTGATGCAAATCTTTCAGGGTTATGGCTGCCATACTTTAGAATGATGCAACCTAACTTCCGTCAATAATGATCTAAAACTGCGTTAAATAAGGAATGACACCGCTAGATAGATATCTTATGTGGAAGAAAGCACTATTGATATAAATGCAAGTGCCAATTGAGAGTAGCCAAATGGATTTCCAGAGAGTCACAATTTGATCTGGACATGGCCACAGTTGTGTTCCACTCTGGAAATAGTCAATTTTCATTCATGTAGCATTGAGATAACAGTGATATGCCATTAAATGGCGAGACATGATGTACAATGACAAAACTGTATCAGCTAAAACTTTTGAAGGAAAATAGATAATAATTTGAAAAAGTATTTGGAATAAGATATCCAACTTCAGAACAAGCTTGGCATTTGGCAGCCATAACCCAAGGAGGTTTACAGAGCATTCTTGCTTTGTGACAGCAACATTTGCTCGGCTACTCCTACTAAATGTTCTGATTTCAGAGCATTGTACTGGCATGGATCTGGGTTACCCCAATGCCCACAAGGAAGAGGGCCCTTCTGTCCATCCTAGTTGGGCTCTGAGCCCAGCAAACCCCAATACTTTCTGTCATTGGATGATGGGCACAATAGCTGTCGACTAATTGTAATGATTGTATGATCTTAAATGTCACTGAAGACCTCAGACAGATAACATACAGATTTTTGTTAGAACAAAATAATGTCTTGAGATTCCCTCCTACCTGGAATTCGTGTTGCAATTTCTTCTCAATCCACTCAGTCACATGTGTGAAAGTTACTTCCCGTTCACCCAGCTTGGGTCGCACCTTAAATTCCAGTCTAGGCGGAGTCCGGAAACTGTACCTAATTAACAGAAACACAGAGCATTCATGTCTTGTTTCTCCATTCAGTTTCTCAACATTTTAGGGTCCAGTTGTATTGGTTCTGCAAAACAAGGGATGTTCAAAAGCAAAACACTGCAGATGCTGGAAATCTAAAATATAACAGTAACTGTGGGAAATACCCCGCAGGCTAGGCAGTACCTGTGAAGCGAGAAATAAACCAACTGTTTCAGGTCAATGACTCTTCATCAGAATTGGGGAAGTTTAGAGATAAAACATGTTTTGAGTTGCAGGGAAAGTGAGGAGTGGAGAGAACAAAAGGAAAGCCCAATATAAAGTTCCCAAAGAATACTTTGTGTCTGTCCTCACAGAAGAGGTGTACAGTGTAGGGTACTGATGTAACTGAGGAGAAATGTAAATTATTGTAAATGGTAAACAAAGAGAAGAAGATATTAAAGGGTCAAGCCTCTTGAAAAGTGTATACATAATAGGTCTTGATTAAATGTATTTAAAGAAATGCAAGCTCTGACCATAATCCTCCAATGCTCTTTGGCTAAAGGCATGACGACAGAGTACTGGAAGATTGCTGATGTGGTACTGTACTATTGTTTTAAGAGGGAGAAAGGAATAGAGGAGTAAATACAGGCCAGTTGGTCTGACATCAGGAGTGGGGAAATTGTTGGAAAAAATTGTTGTGATGGCATAAATCAGTGCTTGGGGAGGCACAGGTTAATCAAAGGTCTTGGATTTGTTAAGGGAAGGTCTTATCTGAATAATTTACTCACATTTTTTAAAATGTAAAGCACATTTGATGATGGCAGTTTGCTCAAGAAGTTAAAGCCCATCAATCCAAGGGAAAGAGCTAAATTGGATTAAATCCTGGCTCAGTGGCAGAAAGCAAAGGGTAATGGCTGACTTGAGCTTTCGAGAGTGAAGGGCAATGGAATGCCCTGGGGTTATGCAGGGCTCAGTTCTTGGTCCCTTGAGAAAACCATGATATATCTAAGAACAATTCTGAAGTTTGCCAGTGATGTTAAAACTAGTAGTGTGGTTGATGGTGAGGCAGAAAGGTCTAGTTTACAAAAAGATGCTAATGGTTTAATAAGGTGGGTTCAAAAATGGTATTCATTCAGGAGAAGCGTGAGGCAATGCATCTGACAACAGCACAGCAAAGGAATGTACAATAAGTGGTGGTATACTAAGTACAGAGGAACCAAGGGATCTTGTGGTGTGTATCTACAAATCCCTGAAGGTAGAACTACAGGTAGATTAGGAGATTAAGAAGGTTTATGGGATATTTCACTACTGACTGAGGCATAGATTGCAAGAGAATGCTAAATCTGCATGGAACACTTAAAAGGGTAAGAAATGAATAGATAAAAGTGACGAACCGCAAACTCTAACAATTAGATTGGCAAGTTAAATCAGACAGTTACTTCATAAATCAGCTCCATTTTCACATTTCAGTGCAGCAGACATCAATATTAATCTATAGTGCTAAGGTTATCTTCACCATTTTGGTTAGTCATTAGACACTGTTTGAGGATTAGAGAATGTCACCGGGTGCCTGCCTCTCCAAATGCCTTTGTCTTTGAAGAACTGCCATTTATGTCAATGTGCCATATAAATCCTGTTGTTGAGTTTCCCAGTGTTTATGGGAGAACAGAAGAGGTACTATATTTACACTCGCCATTTTTGGGTTAGGGAAGAAATAATTTGGCCAAGATTCCAGTTTACTACTAAATATTTCTTTAAAAATGTTCATGTTATGAAATTGAAGGAGGTCTCTAATGATATAATATGATATTTTATCTTAAGAGTTAACAGCAAGGCAGATTCGCAGTCTGCTGAGGGCTAGATCTGGGATGTTCAAGACTAGTGATCCAGAATCCTGCAAGAAGTCCAGGTATGCCTTACAGAAGGCCATCATGAGAGTAAAAAGGCAATTCCATGGGAAATTAGAGACACAATCAGATGCATAACAGCTGCAGCAGGGTTTGCATGCCATTACTTCCTATAAGGCAGAACCTAACAGCATAAATAGCAGTGATGCTTCACACCCTGATGAGCTCACCTTTTATGCACACTTTGAAAGGGACAATAGCACCACACCTGTGAGAATCCCCACAGCAGCTGTGATCTCTGTCTCAGAAGCCGACATCAGAACATCCTTCGAGAGGGTGAACACTCGCAAGGCATCAGGCCCCAACAGTGTATGAGGCAGGGTACTGAAAATCTGTGCTGACCAACTGGCTGAAGTGTTCAAGGACATCTTCAACCTCTCACTGCTGCAGTTGGAATTTCCCACCTGCTTCAAAAGGGCATCAATCATACCAGTGCCCAAGAAGAGCAGGGAGAGATGCTTCAATGACTATCACCCAGTAGCACTCCCTTTTGATTAATTGAGAAGAATTTGTTTTTAAAAGCTATCACAATTTGGACACTAAATCAAAGTGAAAATGATTGCCCTCATTCTTTGGTTTTCCTGTCTTACTGTTCCACTATATATGTTGGAGCTCGTAAGGATTCTCTGAAGGTTGTTCTTGTCTAAAAGTCATGTCATGTATAAAAAAATGTGAACTGCTTGAATTTAAAATAAAAGTTATTGGCTTGCACCAAATGGTTTTGAATACTGTGTTTGTTATATCTTACCGTCAATTCATTATTGTTCAATTTTATCTCCTGTTATAAGTTTCATAAATTCAGGAAAATTTGAAATCATTAAGTTGAAACTTCTTTCATTTTTTAATATGAATCTCTCCCATTTTAATAAACACAATTTATTATGGTAGTGGTTAGCGCTATGCTATTACATCGCCAGCGATCGGGGTTCAATTCCCGCCGCTGTCAGTAAGGAGTTTGTATGTTCTCTCGTGTCTGCGTGGGTTTCCTCCGGGTGCTCCAGTTTCCTCCCACATTCCAAAGATGTACGGATAAGTTAACATGGGTTTAAAATGGGCGGTGCAGACTCATTGGGCCGGAAGGGCCTGTTACCACGCTGTAAATAAAAAAAAATTTAAATTAAAAAAAAAATTTAAAACAATTCATTTTTCTAATATTTCAATTTCACAATTTGTCAGTAGGTTTATCTATAGATTGCTGAACAAGATGCGTCTTTAACCTGGTAAATGTGTTGCATTTACTTTCTATTACAAGCCCTTGTGACGTGTTATCTTGCCAAGGCCTGGAGGTGACTTAAAGCACATTGGGATGTGTGGATGGATCTCTCATTCAACAGGAAGGTGCCATTTGCAGAACAGTCTAATGCACCATATGGATGATTGGAATACATCCTACAGCTTCAAAAGGTGGTGAGCCTTGCTATTCAATACATGCTTATAAGTTCTTCCTGTAGCTTTGCTGCTCTTGCTGTATGCTTTGTGAAGACTCAACTTTGTGTTTACAATTTCTCTAAGGATCAGGTGTGTCTGTGCTCGAGAAGAGAGTGATTTGCATTTGAGGTGATTCTAAATTGACACAGCTACAATGGAATTTCATATCCAGTCTAGTGCTGCTCACATCTCCAGTGCAGCAGGGGATGACCATTGATATCAGTTACTTGGTACAGAAGCAGAATCTCAAGGGTAAATCTCACTAGAGCCAGGGTTCTTCCTGCTTGGCTCCAGATATTTAGATAATACTGCACTGCAATGTTGAGTGGTAGCTTTTTCTTTGCTAAATATTTAGCAGGAGGTTTGACCAAACTCTGAACTCAGTTGGCTAGTTTTGACTAGACAATCCACGCATTACATCTGTGCACATTTTAAGATTTCTAAGCTTTGGCTTGACCAAACTGAGCATGACCTCTTCAGATTCAAGTAAATGCAGACTGCCCCTGAGGGGATAATGTGTATGTTTCACATTGAGCAAACAAATTCTGCTTGTGTAGAGGCTAGCTATGAGTAAACGAAATTAAAGTCGTAGTCGAGAAGTTGTGGAGCAAGACAGCGCTCTAATCACTCACTGCCCGGCGCTTATATACAGTTTCCCGATCCTGTGCTCTTGTTGTCTTGCTGACATCACGCTGGTCGGCTGACCTTTCCTGCATGCGGGCTTTCATTGTTGTTAATGAAGACGGAGGGCCCGGTGCCATCTTGGGCCGGGGAGCTCCGCCAACACGCAGCACCGCGGGAGCCAGTTCGAACCTGAATACAGGTGCGTCGCTACACTTGCATAGATTTCCCAGTAATTTGCTTTGGATACTCTGAAACATGGTGATGGCCTCTGTTGTTCATTCATCTAACCAGACAAAAAATTCTGTCATTTACTAGCATAACTAAAGGTATGAACAAAGGTTGAGTGACAAAGCTGGATAATTATGATATTAATATTGAAGTCAGTGGTACAGGATAAGCTTGGAATGTGAATGATAATAAAGAAGTTCCAACTAAAACAAGCAAAGATGGATTGGATTCTGCCTGCAACTGGGTTCAGGTTAAAGGGAGAAATATCTCCCAAGGAGGTTGCTTATTTTAAGTGTCAATCGCTCTTCAAGAATGTCAAATAGGAAACTAAAAATAGAACTTTACTGTCAATTTTGAAAATCTCACGGATGGGGCAACAGAGCAACTTGCTCTGAGAATGTTGTTAGGTTTTCTTTAAGTATTGATAAGTTGTGAATACAATATTTTGTTTTCACACTGTACTTATGGAATGGTGAATTATTTGCACTTGTAGGAATTATTTTGCTTCTCATAGATACAAATGAAAATTATTTATAATATCCTTCCCTTAATATAATAATAATACACTTTCTTTATATAATGAAGAAAGGAAACTGAGATGAGTGGGCTTCAATACTGAAAGGCTGCAACTGTTGGTCCAGGCCTGAATCCCAAACTTGATTGATAATTGCTTTGAGGCTTCATCCAATTTTGTCCATCATTTTTGGTCATGCCATTTATGGAGGAGATTAGTTGGAATGATACCCTCATGATGCTAAGCAAGCAGTTAAGAAAGGAATAATTGGGTGGAATAAAGGAGACCAGCGTAATGGCGTAAATAATTTATGAAATGATTATATACACTATATAGTATATAATATTGAATTATATAGCTGTATATAGTTGATAGTTATTCTCCTCCAAGCCAACAGGGGTCATGGTGGCTTATCCTGTGTCACTGTTCTGATCTTTGACATCAGTAGTGCACTCAGCAGGCTTGAAGAAAATAAATACATTTCCTAAAGGGCAGAACTAAGCCTCCACTGTTCTAAGTTAAGATCTAACAGCCAGTAAGATGATGGGGTGGAGAATATAATTACTTGTATAAAAGCACAGAATTTTGGGAAGACTAGGCAAAGCACACAGGGAGAACCAACTTCCACTGGCAGAGAGGTCAGTAACAAGGGATTTAGATTTTAGTTAATTGGCAGAATGATTGGAGGGGAATGAGGAATTTTTTCACCAAAGAATAGTGGGAATCTGGAAGTTACTTCCTGAAAAAGTGGCGGAGGNNNATGCTGGACTGATTAGATAACAATACACACCTGAGCATTTAATGCGCTATTACCTATTGACATGGATAGAAGGTTGGCTGACTGACAGGAAACAGAAAGCAGGCATAAATGGATCCTCTAGTTAGCAAGATGTAATGAATGATGTGACACAGGGATTGGTGCTGGGGTCTCAAGTTTGTTCAATTTGTATTAATGACTGGATTAGGGCACCAACAATATGGTTGCTAAATTTGCCGATGACACAGACATGGGTAGGAAGATAAGTTAAGAAACTACAAACGGAAATAAATGGATTAAGTGAATAAGCAAAGACCTGGTGTAATGTGAGAAAATGTAAAATTGTAGGCACTGGCAGGAAAAATGAAAAAAAGCAGCATATTATGTAGGTGGTGAGAGACTGCAGAGCTCTGAGATGCTGAGGGGTCTGGGTGTCCCAGTGCAGGGTTCACAGAAAGCTAGAATGCATGTATAGCAAGTAACTCCAGAAGCTAACAGCATCCCTGCTAATTTCTAGAGGAATTGAAAACAGTAAAACACATCTGACACATTTGGGACTTCGGTGGTGTTGGACTGGTAGAGTTCCTTGTCTACTAGATATTGTTCACGTTAATTCTCCAACACCCTAGCTAGTGTTGTATAACTGGGTCTAAGCTATCATATTGCAAAGACACTTCCCCTGTTCATTTTCAGGCAACAGAGTGATACATACCATATTCGATCAGTGGGAGGAGGCGGGATATTGACAGCCAGCATTCCAGTCAGCTCTTGAACCTCTACAGTCAGAAGCAGCGGAGTGTTTGACACTTCCTCTATTTTCTTTTTGATGAACTCATTCTCCGTGGCTTTTTGGAAGTATTTCGATTTGGCAATCTTATCCACAAATCTGAGGATCTTTCTGCTAGTGCTGCTTCCTGTGCTATACCTGAAACAACAAAGAAGTTTAGCTTTACAGATCATTTGTGTTTTATTTTGGTCTCTTTGAACGGTTTGTGGGTGGGTCCTCCCACTGTCTCCCCCTCCCCCAACCACCCATTAATCCTTTTGTCTTCCTTTGGGTCAAATGGCTTGCTCTGTATGATGCTTCTTCTGAGCAACAGGAGAACAGCTTGAGGGATTGATAACAGGATGCTGTCTGACTGCCATTCACTGTTGATAGAGAACCCATGTGGTGAGCAACCGTTTCCTATTATCAGGCTATTACAATCTATCTGCAGTGGTCGATATAATAGCTCCATTATTCTAAGTAATGCAGTATAGGAACTGGATGATTTACCTTTGCAGCTCGCTTTCATACTGGCGAAAGCTGGGATAGATTGAAGATAGTATCACTGAGCTGCAGTGCGGATGAGAGGGTCAAAAGGGCGAGGCTCATGTTGCTTCGAGTCTTCTTAAGGTTTGAATATATTCTCAGCAGCAATATGTACAGTTAAAAATCTCTATCTTTATTTCTTATTTTTAAGGCTTCACAGTGAGATTTGTATATTTACTATTGCTCTGCTGCTGATTTCTCTCTCTTTCATGGCATACAATGGTATACATGCCCCCAAAATCATGGTAGAATGTGAACATAGTATAAAGGGGTTATGGTTCTGATGGCCTTTATACAGGCCCAGGCTCTACAAAATTTGAAACTAAAGCATCCCAGCTTTTTAAAGTTATAACTTATGCATTATTTGAAAGGAGTACCATGATAAGGAAGATCCCAATTTACCCCTCCACACCAGGTGAACCTGATTTGTCAACAGTAGTTCCTTGCAATTCTGCTGTAGACACTTCCTCTTCATCTGAAGAACCCGCACTTGAAGATTCCTCATCACTGTCTGTCAGCACAAACGTCCGGGGCTTTGATCTTCAGGAAGGAAGAAGTAAGTGTTAGTGGAACATATTAGCAAAAAAGACAAACTCTGCACCAAAGACAATTGAGGCATCAGCACAATATTTATTAGCATCTATCACACTCGGCATCTTCTCTTGTTCCCACTTGAAGTATTCATCATCAAATAAATTCAATTTGAAATAATGAGCTCTGACTGTGCGAGTTGTCCTCATTAAGTGACTCCCCAGAGCTTTCTGCTGCCAAAAGATGCCAATCATATCTTAACTGGTCTCTCCTGATGGTTCAGCAAGCTGAGCTTCTTGAGATCACAGAGGAATGCCAAGGAAGGGTAGGAAGGTGTGATTTGAGAATGTGCGTGTTTATCCGGGCTACTTTGGAGGACCGATTCAGAGAAAATAAGGGCGCAGTCTTTCTCTGATCTCCTTAATTCTCATCACCAAAATTTTCACTGTGAAGGATCAGCCTTCTGGTAGGGAAAACTGATTAGGCTGGTTGGGCTGTCCGGCCTTTTTTAAGCTGATTAAGAAGTGATACAAAGATGAAAGTGGATAAAAAAAAACTAAAATGGAGAAAAAATGTAACATGAAAGGTGGACTTTAAATCATCCTGAGGCTGATGTTTAAACTTTATTTAGTTTCCCTTTGAATAAGCTTAACTTCTTTATCAGATCAACGATGACTGTATGAATTTTAACTCCACG
>JARFYF010000112.1:29136861-29149773 GCA_030265395.1 Rhina ancylostomus | reverse complement strand
AAATCCTCAGATGTTGACGCCCAGGAACCTGAAGCTGCTCACCCTTTCCATTGCTGACCCCTCAATGAGGACTGGTGTGTGTTCTCCCGACTTCCCCTTCTTGAAGTCCATAATCAGCTCCTTGGTCTTCCTGACGTTATTGTTGTGACACCACTCAACCAGCCAATCTATCTCACTCCTCTACACCTCCTCATCGCCACCTGAGATTCTACCGACAACATCAGTGAATTTATAGATGGTATTTGAGTTGTGCCTAGTGACGCAGTCATGAGCGTAGAGAGAGTAGAGCGCATATCTTTGAGGTTGCCTGTGATGATTGTCAGCAAGGAGGAGATGTTATTGGTGATCCACACTTTTAAAATGTTCCATGATTTGTCATTATTTAAATTAAGTAGATTCTTAGTGTTATTTGAACATCAAGGATTTTCAGGAACAAAGTCATTGACAGCTTTGATAGCCAAAACTGGGGGCATGGCTTCTGAGCTTTCAATGTTTCTTGACCATCCCAAGGGTGAGCTGACCCATCCATCATGTGACAGGACTTTGTACTGGGACAACACTTACCAGCATGTTGTCATTTGGGGGAATCATTATAGTTAAGTCCAGAGTTGGTATGTATGTCAGCAATGAGCACAAGTGGTTCACTATTGGCACCACGTTCTGCCCCTGAAGAGTTGGACTGCTTGAGTAGGACAATTGGTAGACCTTGATTAAACTTGCAGGGAGACATGCATTGAGTGATGACTGTTGACAATTTTGATCTTAACTGTGACAGAGACAGTAAGGGACATTTAACAAAATGCACTCTCTGTTGGCAGCCACTTGATAGATCCCATCTGCTGCAGGAAAACTATAGACTCTAAGGGCAGCCCAATGTTTTGGGCAGATACCAGGAATGCCTCAATGTCTTCTTTGAGTCTCAAAATAAGCACCCAAATATATAACTGATGCCCCTATTTCCTTTCCAAGATATAAGTGGGATGAGGACAAATTTTAACTCCATCTTATCTAATGATGAGGTACATTGTCTACATGTAGAAATGTGACTTTAACCAGTGGGGAACTGTAATTCGGGGAATTCACACAGCTATTTTCAGCTTTACTTTAGAAAATTAGAGATATGTAAACATATAAGATAAATAATGGTATGTGGAAAAACGATGTTTTATGGGTGACCGAATTTTTAAAAATCTTTGCAATTGTAACAAATGAAAGAAACCATGAGATGCCGGACAATCCATTGACCAGATGCTGTTGGCTGGACAGTAATAGTCCTTGACACCTAACCACATGAAGGATTGTTGATTGCCTCTGAGGAAATGCAGTGACAAGCAACAAAAAAATTTCCAGGTCTTTAATTTGTAAGGACAGATCAACTAGATCTTTAGAAAAGAGGATGCACTATTTGAATTTTATGATGTTATGAGAAAGACAGGGGAAATTGAGCACTGCTGCTAAAAGTTCAAATACCAGGAACAATAAGTTAAACATTAGAATTTGGGTGCAAGAAGGGAAGGCAAGTGAAACTTTTTTTTGCAAAGAAGGTAATAAAGTTGAGGAATAAGTTGACAGGGATGGCCACCAACTCAGATAACATAAATGGATCCAGGAGGCAATTAGATACAATTCTGGAGAGGGAAGGGACTGCAGGATTGCAGTGTTTGGCTTAAGGTCTTTGCATGTTTCTGAAAATACCTTTCTCCTTAAGCTCTTACTTAACAAGGCAATAATTTTATGTCTTAAGACATCCACTAGAAAAAACAAAATGGTAAACATGGATTACAAACAGCATTATAAGGTGTACAGAAGATATTGCAGGAATCAGGTTTCCTGAAAATAAATTTCTTGCACTTTTGAAAGTTTTAATCTTACTTCATCTTGTCTCACACTGAAATATTAGTCAACCCTCTGGGAAAATCTGATATTGCAAGACCCAAAATTTAGTAGTGCTGCCTTTTCTCCATGGGTCTGTGTGAATCTCGGTTGTACAAGACACATAGATAGTTTATGTAATCTGCTGTTATAAATGTTATTTAAAGATTTCAGCCACAAAGACCAAAGAGGGAGAAGTAAGTAAACTGTCATCATCTTTCTCCACTGTAATAAATTATGATGATGTACTAAATCCTCTTATTTAGAGTTTCCTTCAAATCCTTCATTTAACTTTCTTCCAGCAAGGTAAGCAGTTGACAATTGTAGATTTCTTCTTGGTCATCATTAACACTATCACTCAACTTTTAGGAGCTACTGTGGAACAATATAGGTGATCATTCTCTGTAAAGCAATCATACAAAGAATGATTGTGTAGTTTGTAAAGTCTTCACAAATGCATTGAGACACAGCTTAAAAATAACTGATCCTTTACCTGCAAGGCAGCACCATTAAACTATTTACATGTTGATTCTTCAAGCTGTTGGTGTAGGTTGAACATCTGTGACAATGTTGCTTAATGCAAAGCAGGCACACCATAAGACTCCTATCAAATCAGGATCACAGGTGAACACACACACATACTTTATATATATATATATATATATATATATAGATATAGATACACATGTGTGTATATATGAAAGAAGGTCTGTGCTTAACGACTGAAGTACTGATGACCAGCCCAGGATAAGTTGTTGGTTGTTATTTTTGTAAGAAAACTGGCATAAAAAGAGATTATTTTTCCTTAATTATAGTTCCTGTCTATATGGAGCTGGGTAAGCACTTTTACATTTTGCAACATTCTCTTCTTCATGATTCAGTAAAATGAGAAGAGTCTGAAAACAAATGTAGATGTTGGAGTGTGTGAGGCATTTCCTTTCATTCTTATAGCTATTGATATCGACAATGACATTGACAAGAGCAAATGGTATCAGATTAATTCAAAAGAACAATTTTGTCAAGGCATCATGTTTAAAATGTGCATTTCCTTTTAAAATGCTGTAATGGATATCGTTGAGGTTCATTTTGGTTCAGTTATGGAGTATATTCATGGCTGGGATCAATAGAATTTTGGGCACTAAGGGATATGTGGATTGGTCAGGACAAACCTGAGGGGCTAGCAGGGTCTACAACGAATCCTATTTCTTATGTCCTACACACATAAGAACTAATTCTTAATTTTGTGCTAATTACCAGTGGTACCTATTTGTTAAATGTAATAGCACTTCTCTGATTAGTAATGATGATGTTGATTAGGCAAATTAAAATGATGAACTGTCAATTGGAATTAAAGTGCAGGGTTACAGCAGCATCTGCATATCCACACAAGTAATGAATCAAGTAGAAATTGACCAAGTCTAGGAGCATAAGGGCATAAGAAAGAGGAACAGGAGTATGCCATTCAACCATTTAAGCCTGTTCCATCATTCTGCAAGTTTATGGTTGTTCTTCCATCTCTGCACCTTTATTCAATACTATCCCCATATCCTTTGATTACCTTAATACTCAGAAATCTATCTACTTATCTTTAGAATGAATATAATGACTGATCTTCCACAGCCACTCAGGGTAGAGAATTCCATAGGTTTGCCACTCTCTGAATGAAGGAATGTCTCCTCATGTCAGTCTTAAATGACCTTTCCTCTTATTCTCGAATTGTGTTTCCTGGTCTGTCCTCCATTGTCTGTTAAACTCTTTGAGAATGTTATAAGTTTCAATGAGATCTCCTCTCAATCTTCTAAACTCTAAAGAGTATAGTTCTAGTCTACTCAATCTTTCCTCATACAGCAAACCTGCCATCCCAGGAACCAGTCTTATGAATCTTTCTTACATTCCCTCTGTGACAAGTACATCCTTTCTTAGGTGAGAAAATGTATATTCCAGGTGTAGTCTCACCAAGACCCTATAGAAATACAATAAGACTCTATATTACTCAGTAATCAAGCCCTATCATAATATACAATTTGCATTCCTATTTTCTTGCAGCATGTTGGCCTACAGTGAATTATGTGTAAGCACACCCAGATCCCTTTTGACATCAACTCTACCATTTCGTCACCATTTAGCAATCCTTTTTTTGTTTTTTATGCCAAATTTGATGATCTCTCATTTCTCCACATTTTATTCCATTTGATGTGTTCTTGTCCTCACATTCAATATGTCCATATTTCCTTCAAGTCTTTCTATATGCTATTCCACATTCCCACCTAGTCCAATGTCACCAGCAAAGTGAGGACTAAGATATTTCATACACTCAGCCAAATCATTGATATTGAATATGAATAGCTAGGGCCCCTACCACTAATCTTGTACCTCATTAGCCACAGCCTACCATCTGAGAAGGATCCATTTATTCCCAGTCCTTGCTTTCTGCCAATAATTTGTTCTTCCCCCATACAATTCAACCTCATTAAAGACCTCCTGTGTGGAACCCTATTGAAAGCCTTCTGGAAACCTAAATATATCTCATCCACTGGTTGTCCCTTATCTATCCTACTAGTTACATCAAATTACTCCAACAGATTATCAAGACTCTGCTTAATCCTACTTTTCAAGGTGTTCATGTTTCTGGTTACAATAAATTTGTGTTTAGATAGGTGCAAGGGAATTTTTGTCCACCTACAATTATTTGGCTGGACCATCAAGTGGCCATCTCATAGGCTTCCAGATGGTAGGAGATTGCAATATGCTTTGCTCGTTGTCCAGTTCTTGACTGAGCTCAGCAGGCTGACTCTGCAGTGTATTCTGCACCCTTGCCATCCATCAGCATGTGGGTAAGATCACATGATCAGCCATTGTGCCCTCATTTGTTTCGTAGGTAATTGGTGTGAGCACCATTGTTAATATTTCTCAGTGGCATCCCGTTTTGGGGGATGGGGCATGGCTTCATTAAGAAGGACACACAAAAAATGATGCATCTGAGGTACATCATTGTGGTTCTATTCAGGAAGAAGAGGAAGTTAAGAATTATTTAAAAAAAAACAAAATTTAAACAAAAAGAACAAAATTTAAAAACATTAGGACCAGCTTCGCTTTATTTCATTGTTTGTCACAAATATCCCTGTTGTTGGCTGCCATTTTCAGCAATTATTCAGGTCCAAAATGCTTACAAAATTCACTTGCCCTCACTGCCATCCTGCGACCAGCCCTCCAACCCCCAATTCCCAACCCCCAACTCCTGGAATCCCAGACTGGGCCAGAGTCTCTAGGAGTGTCTGGGTCTTGCTCAACTGGAGGCTTTTCATCATTCAGCTTTCCAATTACACAACTGGATCATACAGGAGCTACCTGCCGACTTAGACTGTGTGATTCTATCTCCCAGTGGCACATTGAGGTGACCAATCGGAAGGTGATCAGCAAGCCTCTCCACCAATCCGGCCACCTCCCAACTGGAAATAAAAGGAGTACCAGCAGTTTCTCCAGTAGTTGCTTGTCAGGGGATCAGATGATCTGGTCCATTAAAACCTGCTACTAACAAGCAGCTCAGCATTTCAGGAAAGAGGTGATTGGACACTAAACATCAAGATAGAAGATTAAGTTAAAATGTTCCTTTAAACTTTAATATTGCCAACAATTATTTGAATGTACCAGAAATTTTTCTTTCAAAAATGAAACGATACTAAGAAATTTTGAGTTGATATCTTCACTAAATGAACACACTATATTTTGTCTGCTGACAATATTTTCCCAATGTAAATTACATTGGCTGTTAGATTTTATGAATGATAAATATGGCTTTGTGTTTGTTTTCATATATTAATTTGGGACAAGAAGAACTCATGATTTGGAGGAACTGTATTATACCAATGCTCATTAGCGTTGCAGGATGCTGCAGCCCATGTGTTGATTCATTCAGTGATTATGCCAGGAGTTTACTGCAATCTTTGAGCTGTGAACAATGGTCAGCATAGATCTCAGATCCTCTGCATTTAGTTTTGAAGTGTTGTGTATTTTTTAATACAGGATGTGAGATGAAGAAAAATGAAAACGGAGGGGTGACAACACCAGTCTGCTGCTTGACTGTACAATACACATCTTTATCATTGAAATGATCTAGCAAATAACATACTATCAGAGTGTTCTTGAACCCACTCTCCTGCTAGCAATCTATGTTAAGATTTTTACCTTGAAGTGGCAGCAAAGTAATATTTATGCTATTAATGTTTATCACAAATAATTCCTGAGGTAAACTGATCCTTTTGCAAAAGTCTGTGTGCCTCTGTTTCCATTGATAAAGGGAGAGCGCATTGACAAGCTGAATGCTAGTATTTAAAATAACCTTCCAAACTGGTAATAATACAATTCCATTTCGCTTCATTGTGAACCTGATAATGTGGAATGATCATCAAACAGGATATTTCACATTATAGATTAAAAATATAAGAATTTTACAGTTCACAACAAATTAAAATACTTTTGTATACTTTTAATGTGGATGCATTCAGTATTCATGGGGTTAAAAGACTATGTATTTTTGGTATTCAAATAAAACATTTCTTCACACACTGTCAGGCCTGCTTCTAGGGCAATTAATGGAGCATTGAAGGGCTTAACATAATTGGTCCATCAGAACTCTGTTCCTGAAGCTATTAACAATGACATCCAGGCATTGATATTCATAGTTCCAAAAGCATTTGCTCCAACATTTGAACTTTGTGGTTGCAGCAGAAAAGATTCCTTCTAACCACATGTAGATCAGTTTAGTCTGGAATTTGGTGCTTTCAATGTTATGAATGGAAGGCTTACTTGGCCTCAACACCATTGAGTTCTTTTAACTTGCTTCACAGGAGAAGTACCCTGGGTTCAGTGTTTGCAAGAACAGCCCTTCAAGAGGGGTGGTTTAATCTCAGTCTATTTATCCAGATTTAGACTGGTTACAATCTTATGACATTTGCTTTGACAAGTTTTGATACTTAGATTCATGGCTGCAAGATAAATGAAAATACACTCTTGGCTATAGGATTGGAAGATGACTTGAGATAAAGAAATCCATTTGGAGTCTAACACCAAACTTGTAGGTTTAAGAAATTGCTTTGAGAGATCAATAAAAAACGATGGTGTAAAACATTAAATTTTGAGGGACATACTGCAGAATGAAATTGAGATGGAAAATGCATGCCTATGTACCAGTGTTCATCGTATCTTGTTGACGTTTCTTTTTTTCCTGTGGCAGGCCCTTCTACCATTGGTAGAGTGGGGAATCTATCTGGAAGTGAATTTTAGGTAGGTGGGGAAGCTGAGGAAAATGGGGTCAAATACACCTGAAGTTGGCAATATGAGCCCTGAGCTATTTTCACTCCAGGGATTCATTTGAATTCCTTTATCAGCCATCTGTCTGAACTAGGAAGGGAGATTTTGAGTTGACCAGGCTCTTCATTTAAGATTGCAGTGGACTTGAAAGTTTCTGGAGTGGGAGGTAATCCTTTGTATAGCTTAACTAATTACACTAGTTGATTTAACAGTGAATTACTTTCACATTTTATTAATTCTCTACTCTTGGGACTGTTCAGAAAGTTTTCTTAGCAATGCAAGTGATTATTTAAATAGATGTGCTATTGTGAATTCCATCACAGAGACTAATTCTTCTTTAAACAAATTTCTGAAATAGCACAGCCTTGCTCATGTCACCTAGTGATCTGGTAGTAAATAATTAACTATCACAAAGCACATTTCAATAAAGTGTGACTTTTTTGTGTGTTGGCATATATCTGGGATAGGGAGGTAATGCAATAGTGGATATGATGCAAGAAGAAAAGAAAAATAAAGAAATGAGGGAAAAAGACATTTTCTTATGCAGCAACTTAATGTCCCTTTCAGAATATCCCAAAATGCATTCCAGTAAATGAAATACTTTAAAGGACGACCAGCAATAGAAAACTAATTACATTTTCCCTACTGGTAATCATGTAATCTATTCTGAAAAGGTCACCACAGCCTAAAAATTAAATTGCAGCTGGCCACAATAAAGTGAACTTGTACTTAGCTGATGTTTTCTGTAGCTACAAGTAAATTAATTACTTTTTGAAGTGCTGATGTACAGCTACTCTTGTTACTTAAAAAATAATGGCAGATGATTTAAGTACAGAAAGATCTCACAGAACACTAAAGGGTACTCCTCCCCCTCCTGCCACCTTCTTTATTCTGGCTTCTGCCCGCTTCCTTTCAAGTCCTGCTGAAGGGTCTCGACCCGAAACGTCGACTGTTTATTTCCCTCCATGGATGCTGCCTGACCTGCTGAGTTCCTCCAGCACTTTTTGAGTATTGAATGGTTAGCTAATCTACTTTAGAAGGCATTATTTGGGGAAAAATATAAAACAACAAAAAAACAATCAAATAAAGCAATTGGTGATTTTTCAGCTCATCCTTTGTGGCAACTAGTGGATTTTATCACTGTTAAATGTGATGACAAATTACTTTGCCCATTTTAATGCTATTCTTCTCCCTCTGACAAATCAGTTTAATATTTTAAAATACTGGTGCAAAAGTACATAATTACTGATGTGCTCCATATAGATAATGGTTGTAAAATTCATTTCCTGCATTGCCCAGAAATCTGAAATACAGTTTCTTATCATTTAGAGACATCAAACCAATCTGTGCAACTAATGATCAAAGTCCATCATTCTGCCCTTCAGACCAGCTACTCACAGAATCAAACCTAATTACTTCCATTAATGTGCATCATCACACCTGAAAGGATCAACAAGATAGTTTTGCAGTAAATATTTTCATTTATTTCGCCTGCCAGCCCAATTGTTCATTTGGGGAAAAAGTCACAATAAATTCTGGAGCTGCTGAACTTGTTTCCTTTCTTTGTTCCTAAACATTTAGAGAAGGACCTTTGTCAGATAAATGGAGGAGCAAGAGAATTGGTAAGACAAAATGTGCAATGATAAAATGTTGCTTTCAGAGTAAAACCAAATAGGAATTGAACAAAGACACACCATTTTATAACCACAGATAACATCCCTTTTCATACGTACATCCTGACATCATATGCAGCTTGTGAATCAGAAAAGGGTACAGGTATTGGTTTATTATTGTCACAGGTACCGAGGTACAGTGAAAAACTTGTCTTGCATACCGTTCGTACAGATCAATTCATTACACAGTGCAGATGTATTGAGCTAGTACAGAGTGCATTGAGGTAGTACAGGTAAAAACAATAAAGAATACAGAGTAAAGTGTCACCGCTACAAGGAAGTGCATTGCAGGTAGACAATAAGGTGCAAGGTCATAACAATGTAGATTGTGAGATCAAGAGTCCATCTCATCGTATAAAGGAACCATTCAATAGTCTTATCACAATGGGATAGAAGCTGTCCTTGAGCCCTCGGGCTCCTGTATCTTCTGCCTGATGGGAGAGGAGAGAAGAGAGAATGACCCAGGTGGATGGGGTCTTTGATTATGCTGGCTGCTTCACTAAGACAGCGAGAGGTACAGACAGAGTACAGGGAGGGGAGGCAGGTTTTCATGATGGGTTGGGCTGCGTCCACAACTCTCTGCAGTTTTTTGCGGTTCCGGGCAGAGCAGTTGCCATACCAAGACATGATGCATCCAGATAGGTTGTTTTCTGTAGTGCATCAATAATAGTTGATGAGTGTCAAAGGCAACATGGCAAATTTCTTTAGCCTCCTGAGGAAGTAGAGGTGCTAATGAGCATGGTCTTTGTCCCCACCTGTGATCATTCCTATGCATCCATTCTCATGCTCCAGGTGGCTCTGAGCTGCTGTGAGATGCATGATCATAACACAGGCAGAGACAAGAGCAATAAAAACTTGCTGTAAACAGTGATACAAAAAACTACTCAGTGATCAGTCAGGCAGGCACCATGAAGGAGCAATACATCCACGTCCCAGGGGAACCTTATGAAAGTACATTTACAAAGTTGGCAACTTGATATGTGGTTTGTTTCTTGTTTGACAGCTCATAAGGTTGCACATTTTTGCCCCAACATTGCACACACTGATGGCATCATTAAATGCCAAATGACACCAGGGAAACATCATTTCAGGTAGGGTGAATCAGAAGGCAACTAGGGATGCGCAATTAAATGCTGGCTCAGCCTGTGAACTCCACATCCCTTGAGTGAATATAGATTCAGGAAGTGCCCTGTCTAATTTCTTAATGGACTAAGCTTCAGCCAGAAATGGATGCAATTGTACTAAAACATGTGCAAAATGATTTTCATGTGCTTTAAATAAAAAGGTGCAAATGGGTCCATTCTAGGCAATAATTTAACAGGCAGAAATTAGAATATGCTACCAAAAATTTGTTTAAACTAGTAAACTTTAAGAAGCAGCTTTAAAGGTCAGAGAGAAATAGAAAGGCAGAGAGGTTTAAGGAGAATGATCCTGAGAATGAGTCCTAGGCAGCTGAAGAAATCAGCAAGAAGTTGGAGTGATGAAAATCCAGGAGGTTGAAGAAGCTAAAATTGGAGTTATGAGGATTCTTTTATTCATTCAATGGATGTGGGCTTTGCAGGCTGAGTCAGCATTTAATTGCCCATCCCTAGTTGTCCTTGACAAGGTGATAGTGAGCTGCCTTCATGAACCTCTGCAGCCCTTGTATACCCACAATGGTGCTACGAAGAGAGTTCCAGGATTTTTACTCAGCAACAATGAAGGAATGGTGACATATTTCCAAGTCATGGTAGTGTGTGGCTTGTAGGGCAACTTTCAGTGGTGGTGTACTCACATTTTTGCTGCCCTTTCCTTCTAGCTGGTAGAAGTCGTGGGTTTGGAAGATGCAATCTAGGGAAGTCAGAATGTGATCAAAGGGAAAGGGAGGACTATGGTGATATAGAGCATTAAGAACGAAAAAGAGAATTTTAAAGACGATGTGTTGGCTAGATTATGAGACAACATTGATAAATTAAAGTAGTTCGTTGGAGATTGAAAGAGAAGGGTGGGTTGGGGGGAATGCATTTTCATTAGGGGGCCCCTCTACTGATTACTAAGTACTATACTGGTTTATCATACAGACATCTCACTAATTTTCCACCCATTTGACAAGATCACAGGTCATCTCATTAATAGCTATTATTATTGGTCCCTCAGGCTATAATTGCACACATACTAACGCGGATAAAAAGCTATTTCTCTTCGTAACAATAGTAAAGTTGTTATGCATACCAAGGATGGGTAACCATAGTGGCCTTGTTGTAAAGAACATTAAGATCTAATGTATTTCACCACTTTATTCAATTATAAGGACAGGCCTCAACTAGTAGATACTTGATGTGAGAAACAACACTGCTCTGGTTTCTAAATAAATAATCTGCACATTTTCTACATTGCAATAGGACTTCAAAAATTGCTGTGTAAAACTTTGTGAAAAATGTTTTCTAAATGTATATTTTCTTTATTTCTGTTTTCTGCCCATTGCAAAATTATTTCCTTTTTCCAATCCTATACGCCAAAACTGTCTCCCTCCCCAAACCACTGTTCAGCTAAAAAGTGCACTGAACCAGCCCTGTGCAAAGCAATTCAGCCACTCTGGGAAGTGCTGATCCTGTGCTTGCTGCCACCTCATTATTTTATGAGAGCTCAGGATTCAAGGTGAGCCAAATGGCCAGTCCTTCAATAAGCATGCAAGTGTGATTTCGCAAGGACTTCCAAATTTGTTGAGACTGCAGTAAGGAAAATCATTCTTGTTTACGTGTGAAAAGAAAATTGTGAAGCATATTGCCTGTTCATCATCCAGTGCTTGGCTTTGGGAGTATTTCTGTGATGAATTGCTGGGATCTGGCGAGGACTGTAATTCTAACAACCCCTGTGCATCACCACCACCACCCAATCACTCAGCTGATCATGTGTGAATGAATCATGCAGCAGCTCTGCATATCAGCTGATCACGGCACCTGTCAGAATTCGATGGGATGATAGATTGCAACATCATAAACTTCTGACTTGGATATTTACAGATAGGATCACTTATCTTCCTTGGACAAGATCGATTACCATTAATACCATATTTGTTTTGGAATAAACCATCCAAATAATTTGAAATAAAAATCATCAAACATACAGCGGTGAAGAGTAAAAAGATTATTTGATTTCTGTTTTAACAGTTTAAGTTCTAAAGGCAGACATTAGATATTCAGAACAGATATCTAGATTTTTTTCATTAGCCTTCTCTTTTTCAAAGCGTGGTAGCACGTACAGGCTCATTGTGGATAAAGAGGGACATCACTTATGCCATATTTTTCATCCTTACTTTCCAAAATAAATATAAATGATTGGATTTAAATTAAGAAAGATAATAAAAAAAGTCTGCAGATAAAAAATGGCCATGGGGTTATCAGTGAGGAGGAATAGAGATAGAGATGGTCTGGTCAGATGGCTCAAAAGTGGCAAATGGAATTTAATCCTGAGAATTCATCCTCCTTACAGGCCATGTTAGGGAACTGGAGCTGGATGACCTTCTGATCATTCTGGAGACTGATGGGCTGATAGACAGGAGATACAGGAAGGCAGTCACACCTGAGTTACAGGAGGCAGGCGGCTGGGTGACTGTCAGGAGAGAGAAAGGGAACAAGCAGTCAGTGCAGGGTACCTTTGTAGCCGTTCCCCTCAAAAATAAATCTATCATTTTAGATACTGTTGGGGGTGGGGGTGGGGGGAACAACCTACTAGAGGAAAGCCACAGCAGTAAGGTCTCAGGCACTGAATCTGGCTCTTTGACTTAGAAGGGAAGGGGGGGGAGAGAAGAGGCAAGTGGCAGTGATAGGGGATTCATTAGTTAGGGGAGCAGACAGGAGGTTCTGTGGATGAGAATGAGCCTCTTGGATGGCATGTTGCCTCCCGGGTGCCAGGGTCAGAGACATCTCAGATCGAGTCCACAGCAACCTTAAGGGGGAGAGTGAGCAGCCAGTAGTCATGGTGCACATGGGTACCAATGACATAGACAGGAAGAGTGACAAGGTCCTGCAAAGTGAATTCAGAGAGTTAGGTGCTAAGTTAAAAGACAGGATCTCCA
>JARFYF010000112.1:28972443-29002451 GCA_030265395.1 Rhina ancylostomus | reverse complement strand
TTTACCATCCAGATGATCCAGAGATGAGTGTAGGGCCAGGGAGATGGCATCTACTGTAGACCTGTTTCAGTGGTAGGCAAGTTGCCGTGGGTCGAGGTTGTCTGGGAGGCTGGAGTAAATGGGTGCCATGACTAGCCTCTCGAAGCACTTCATGATGTCAGAGTAGTCATTAAGTCATGTTACCTTGTTTTTCTTAGGTACTGGGATGATAGTGGTCTTCTAGAAGTAGGTGTGAACCTCAGATTGAAGCAGGGAGGAGGTTAAAAATGTCTGCAAATACGCCCACCAGCTGATCTGCACAGGATCTAAGGGCATGGCTAGGGACACCATCTGGGCCAGTTGCTTTCCTTGGGTTCACTCTCCGGAAGACTGATCTTACGTCTGCAACAGTGACTGTGGGTTCAGGTGCATTGGAGGCTGTCAGGGTGGGTGGTGATATTCCAATCCCCTTATGTTCAAAATGTGCATAGAATGCATTAAGCTCATCAGGAAAGGATGCACTGTTGTTGGCAATGCTGCCCGATTTTGTTTTGTAGCCCGTTATAGCATGTGAGCCCCCTGCCACAACTGATGGCCGGTCTGGAACTCAATTTTGGACTGGTATTGTCTCTTGGCATCCCTGATAGCTTTACAGAGGTCGTAACTCAATTTCTTTTAAATGTCAGGGTCACCCAATTTGAATGCTGCAGTGCCAGATTTCAGTAGGGAGTGGATCTCCAAGTTCATCCATGGTTTCCAGTTTGGGAACACCTGGATTGTCCTCTTTGATACAGAGTCCTGAACACACTTGCTGATAAAGTCTGTGACAGTTGTGACATACTCATCTAGGCTGAGTGCTGTCTTTGAACATGGACCAGTCTACTTTTTTGTGGAATAACCATTTCACATGGGCACAGAATAAAGTCATCACTAGCTTAGTGTATGAATTCATACAAGCAGCTTAAGGACTGGAAAAGTTTCTAATGAGGACACATTTTGCCAAATTGATTGACTGATTGGTTTTATTATTGTAACATATACCAAGATACAGTGAAAACCTTTTTTGTTTTGTGTGCCATCCAGACATATTGTGCCATACATAACTACATCGAAGTAATAAAAAAATCAAACAATGCAGATCATGTTGCAGTCATAGAGAAAGTGCAGTGCAGGTAGACAAATAAAGTGCAAGGGCCACAATGAGGTTGATACGGAGATCAAGAGTTCATCTTTCAGTGTATAAGAGGTCTGTTCAAGAGATAAAATAAGATATCTTTATAAATCATATGTACATCAAAACACACAGTGAAATACATCTTTTTGCATAGTGTTTTGGGGGCAGCCCGCAAGTGTCTCCATGCTTCTGGCGCCAACATAGCATGCCCACAACTTTCTAACCCATACGTCTTTTGGAATGTGGGAGAAAACCGGAGCACCCGGAGGAAGCTCACATAGACACGGGGAGAACGTACAAACTCCTTAAAGACACTGGCTGGATTTGAATCTGGGTCACTGGCACTGTAAAGCATTATGCTAATCGCTACACTACCGTGCATGGGGAGGAAGCTGTTCTTGAGTCTGGTGTTTGTGCTTTCAGGCTCTTGTATCTTCTGCCCAACAAAAGAGAGCGAAAAGAGAGAATGACCGGGGGTTTTTGGTTGATTGAAATTAATAGGATCATTATCTGCTCTAAAATAGAAAATCATGTCCCTAACATCAGCTGTGGCATCTGATGTCAATGAAGTGGAAGTATTTGGTCCTTGAAGAGGTTTTATGGGACATGTAGAGTGGCCATTGCTATTTATCTATACCCTGAATCTGTTTCTCTTCTCCCATCATCATAAAGTGAAATTTTAGTAAAGATACAATTATCTACACGGCCTTATTTACTGCACACAAGTGGCCTTCTGTTTTCAGTCTCTGGTTAATTTGACTTCACAGTGTCATAAGTAAACGATCCTACAGCATCATTTACTTTTCATTGCAATTTTCATTGTGTTATCTTTTGTACGATCACTATCTCTTCATAATTACAGTCAGGGAATCTGAGACATTCATGTGATTTGGGGTTGTGCCCCTTTATAGTTCATGTAAAGCAACCTTGGATTTGCATCTGCGCACGACCTGTAGGCAGTATATTTCTCTCTAGGCAATCATTTGAAATGTATGATACCAAATTAGGCACCCCATTTGCACAGCCTAATTTTCCTTTAAATTGATGTCAATGAAGGATAAATTTGGGCTGGTTTATCACGTACACCTACAGTAATTCAGTATCAACCAAAGTTCAGAATTTATATCATGGTAACTTCATGGTAACATTTTAATGTTAATGCCAAGTGGGCTTCTTATTATCGACAACAGAGGGAAGGTATGGTGTGGGTCTGCTGTAGAAAGGGAGTTTGAGGTTTTCAGTTACCGGTATAGCTCTCGGATGAGGCCTTGGTGAGCAGCATGGACATGTGCAGAAAGGGGCAGTCTATGTTGCTTGCTTCCTTCCCTCCTTCCTCTTCCTCCTTACGCTCCTCCTCCACAGCTTCTTGCCTTCTGGTTAACAGCAAATGCTGTTAGCTCACAATGGTGAGTTTGTGCAGTAAATCACCACAACTCTTGACTCGGTTGAGAAGCAAGCCTTTTCGGGACCTGAAAGAGAACATAAGCATTGCTTCCACAAACTGATGGTCTGCTTGAGCTTACTCAGTGTGGTAGAAAGGCTTTTATTGTGTGTGTTATGCTTTGTGTATGCTGTGAACCAGAGGCAGATAGACCTTGTTGCCCAGTAATCAGCTCTTGATATTGGCCCCAATGCAACGAGACTGCTGGAGAATGAAGACGTCGTGACACAGCCCACATTTAGGCAGGGCAAAGTTCACATTGTAGTGCATGCAAAGTGATGTACATGTAGTCGACAATATCCTGCACCATGAGGAAGCTGACAATCCCAGAAAAGATATAAGATATTTATGTATTAGTCACAGGTACATCGAAACACACAGTGAAATGCATCTTTTTGCATGCTGAGGGCAGCCCACAAGTGTCGTCAGTCTTCCAGCGCCAACGTAGCATGCCCACAGCTCCTAACCTGTACATCTTTGAAATGTGGGAGGAAACTGGAGCACCCGGAGGAAACCCAGGGAGAACGTACAAGCTCCTTATAGATAGTGGCGGGAGTTGAACCCAGGTTACTAGTGCTGTAATAGTGTTATGCTAACCGCTGCACCACCATGCTGCTCCCATCTCCCAAGTTGCGTGCCATCTCTGCCTTGTGGCCTGTGGCAATGGAAAGTGAAGTGCAGTTAACCTTCTTGTAATAAGAAATGTCATGACCTCCCTCAGACAACAATTTTGGGATACTGCAAATATCTCCAGCTCCAGTCTGGTCTCACCAGAGTTATCCAATAGGCGTTGCCTGTGCAGGCCTGGCCCTGCCTTGTGACTACATCTGTGTAGATTTCTATGAGGAAAGTCATTTTAAAGTGTGGGTTTTTCAGATATTGTTTGTCTCTGATTCAGCCTTGTTTACATGGACATTGTCACAGAGTCATAAAGAGATACAGCACAGAAACAGGCCCGTCAGCCCATAAATCTGCACTGACCATCAACCATCCATTTTCCCTAATCTGACATTAATCCTATTTTTTATTTGCCCCAGATTCTGCTCCTACACACTAGTGGTAATTTACAGAAACCTACCAATCTGCATGTCTTTGGGATGTGGGAGGAAACTGGGGCACCCAGAGGAAACCCAGATGGTCACAGGGAGAGTGTGCAAACTCCATACATTCAGCAGCTGAGGTCAGGATTGAACCTAGGTCTTTGGCACTCCAAGGTAGCAGCTCTACTAGTTGTGCCACTGTGCCTCCTGTTGAAACCCTTTCTCCCCTATTTTTTTCTCTCTCTCTTCCAGCAGTTTGTCCTACACTGCATGCCCTCTACTCATCCTCCCACACATGCTGTACTGCAAATTAAAAGTTGACTAACGCACCATTGCCTGGGAGTAACTGGTTCAAGCCAAAGCCTTGAAATCATTTGTCACACTCCCAGTATGCTTTTGCAACTTGAACCAACTCAAGAAATTACCAAAGGCATATAAAATTACAACAAAAAACAGAAGAAATAAACAGGGGAACTAGCTGATATCACTTTAAATAATGGCAGGGGGGGAAGATGGAAATGTTGGGTAGAGATGGGGAAATTGGTGTAGATCTTGCTGCTACAGAATAAGTGGTAGTGGAGCTTTGAACTTCAAAATGGCAGCATTGGAGTCAAATCAGCTTTAAATGTTGATTTACGTTCTGATCTACGTGCTCTACTAATCTCCACTATGTGCTCTAACACCTTTACCAATTGGGTTTGAGCCTGATTCACCCAATAAATGTGCACTCATGACACAGAGACCACATAAGAGTACCCATTAGCCCAAAAAGGGGTGCTGCCTTCTACACTCTGATTATCCCACTCAGGGAAGAGTCACACATCCGATTAATACCCACCACCCTGAATTTAAATAGCAGTTTTCTGGTCGTGTACAATAGGTGTCTTTCCTGTCTAATTTTGCTCATCCACAAAGTACAATTGCCCATCATCCAATTGTTACAGATAATAATTAATATGTCAATTGGCTCTTTGCAAACAGTTACAAAAGGGTTAAGTTAGACATTTAAGAAATTGGAAGCACTGAGGAATTCTTTAGCACTTGCTATGAATTAAGACTGCAGCTTGTGCAGAGCCAAAGTGATATAATGCCCCATTTATTTCAGTGTTGTTTTCAATGGTGAGATTAGTATCAGTGGACTCTACAGCAAACACAGTGTAAGCAGAAGTGCCAGCCCTCTATTAGAAGAGTTCCCATTCACGTTTCTGGCTGCTGGGTGCTGCTGGCAGAAAATAAAGCACTGCCACTAGTCAACCCTGTCACCTTGGGTCTGTCCATGGACAGGCTGACTTTATTGCAATTGCTGGGCTATGTTGAAGGTCCTTACACTAATTCCAATGAGGACTTAAAAGGAGCAGGTTTGTCACTTCGGAGTCAGTGTTAGGAAAACCTTTCAATGGTAAATGACTTTGTTATATAAATGTAATGGAAAAGTATTTGCCTCAGACAATCTTACACTCTTAATTAAATACAAAAAAAACCCCTCACCTAACTTAATAACTAAATTATATGACAGATTATTTGGAGCCGAAAACACTGACTATTCATAGCAAATGGCAAGCTGGTCGGAAGCCTCCCAGTACTTTAATGTAGGTTACTGTTACTAAATAACGTTAAAATATCCTCTCAGTTCTAGCTAATGCAGCTAATATAAGGCAGTTTGCTCTTATTTATGATGAATGACTGTGTTCAAACCATTGTTCTCTCCACTTCAGATAATTGATATGCAACTTATTTCCCCCATACTTGGTATAAAGAACTGATTTAGACTAGCTCCACTGTGAATGGGCAATTACTGCTTTACTGTCTTAATGAGATTCTTGATTAAGTTCCATAATTTGTAAGTAAGAAAGTACATGAGATGATGTAAACCATCAGCAAGAAGTCATTTATTTGACCATAGTGAAATAATTTTTTTTGCCTGGGGGCATCAGTCTGTTGCTTTACTGTGAAGATTCATGGCATTATTTTGTTCTCTTTGATAAAAGGGGCCATGAAATATCCTTGGCAAGTAAGATTTAGAAGAATCCCAAGGCATTCTACAAGCATATCAGGAGGAAGAAGGTATCCAGGGAAAGAATGGGTCCTGTTGTTTTTCCTTTGATCCCTGTATGTGGAGCACAAGATGAGGACAAGGTCCTAAATGAATACTTCTCATCTGTGTTCACCAGGGAGAAGGAGATGGAAGATAGTGAGTTCAGGGAGAGGCACATAAGTAATCCACAGCAGGTCAGTATTATGAAAGAGTTGTTGTTAGATGTTGTGGAACATGTAAAGGTTGATAAATCCACCGGGGCCAGGTGAGATCTATCCCAGATTGCTATGGGAAGCAAGGAAGGAGATAGCTGGGGTCCTGATGGAGGTTTATGCATCTTTGTTAGTCATAGATGAGGTGTTAGAAGACTGGATCATGGCCAGTGTTGTTCCTTTATTTAAGCAGGGCAGCAGGGTAAAGCCAGGTAACAACAGGCTGTTGAACCTTACATCAGTTATAAGGACATTATTGGAGAAAATCCTAAGGAATAGGATTTACATACGTCTGTAAAGGTAATAACTGATCAGGATAGTTAGCATGGTTTTGTGTGGGAGAAATCCTGCCTCACTAACTTGATTGCATTTTTTGAGGAGACAAGGTGGTGAATGTTGTCTAAAGACCAGAATGAAATAATCTTTTTGCCTGGTTTACAAAGCACTGATTAGACAGCACTTGGAGTATTGTGTGCATTTCTGGTCGCCATGCTATAGGATGGGTGTGGTTATACTGGAGAGAGTGTAGAGGAGTTACACCAGGATGTTGCCTGGATTGGAGAAATTTAATTATAAGGAAAGATCAAATAAGTGAAGGAGACTGAAGGGTGACCTGATAGAAATATATAAGATTATAAGAGCATAGATAGGGATAGCCAAAATCTTTCTTCCATGGTAAGCATATGAAGAACAAGAGAGCATAAAGTTAAGGTGAGAGGAAGGATTTTTAAAGGGGATTTGAGGGGAAGGTGTTTTTTGCACATGGAGTGGTTGATACCTAGAACTCGCTGCCAGAGGAGGTAGCCAGATGCAATCACTTTTTTTAAAGAGGATTTTGGACAGGCACTTAAATAGGCAAGGCACAGAGACAATGGAATTAGTGTAAATGGTCAAAAAGGCCAGCATTGATGTGGTGGACTGAAGGGCCCGTTTCTGTTCTGTACAACTCTCTGACTTTATAAACTAAATAAAAATTCATCTGAAATTCAGTACTGATTATCTGCACTTTATTGGTTTCATGACATTACCCTAGTTCTCCACCTTGTTCATTAGCATAGCATCTTGCTCACTTTATTATCCATCAAGAATAACTTAAAATCTACCAGGTTTAACATCAGACATAAAGATTACTTCTTTACCACATAATATGATTCTGTTGAATAGAGAAATTTTGTCATTAGTTTCCATGGTCTTTTAATATTCTCAACTGTTTATACCACTGTTAATAGCAAAGCTTCAAGCTGAATGCAAATCAATAAGCTGCTTATTATCCTGTTTGTCTGATCATTGAAATTTCTTTTAGTTGATTTCCATGTTGCATTGCTTGCCTCTTTCAATGTCCTTCATCCGTTTGGGGCCACAAATGGTTTTGGGTTGACTTACAAAAAGATAAAACAAAATGGCTAAGATGTTTGCTAACTTATCAATGTAAAAGCATGTCCCCATTCAGGTATACAGCTACTTTATCCAAATATTCCCTGTGGTCAGCATGAACTGAAGCCTCAAAAACCGCTGATTTTGTCAGCTGTGGACTTGGAATTCCTCTTCTAATGGAAAACAGGAAGATGCCTCTTTTTCTCTGATTAATGAATGACTAATTAATGATGACATGGGAATGTGTGGCTTTAATTTCTGTGTTTTTTGAAAATGTGGTTTGATTAGGATCCTCTTGAGAGAAAATAAGCAAAGAACTTCCCTTTTTAGATTAAAAGGAGTTTTACCCTTCCTCCAGATGGATGTTGGTAAACAATCGCCTGTTACATCAATTTTTTCTGCTTGATTTGTCTTTTTAAGTTTCTACTTCCAGCTAATCACTCCATCCCAGAACCATCTGAGTTGTGTAGCAATTTCTTCTCTCAGAGGGTGGGGAGTCTCTGGAATTCTACACTCCAGAAGATTGTCGTGACCGGATCATTGGAGGGATAAGTTTTTTAAAAGATATGGGAATTGAGGGATATGTGCTGCTGACACAGAAAAGGAGTTGTGGCCTTGGGTAGATACGCCATGATCATATTGAATGGCGGACGAGCTCGAGGGGCCTTGAGCAGGGTCCAGAAATACACTGGTGGGTTGGATGCCACCCTGCATTCCAGTCTTAGTTTTAGGAGATCACGTGCACAGAGGAGGTTGGGGGCATGAAGATCATGAACTTCGTGGAACTCTCAGGAAACCAAAGTATCCCTTCACTTTTTCATATCAAGATTGAAAGGGTGGCTTTCGAAAACATTGCAATACATAATACAATTTCTTTGGCTATGTTTTTCAGGCCATGAGTTGAGCATTTCAGCTACTGTCATGAGTTAATCTAAGATGCAATTCTTTGCCCTATTCAGTGAAATACAGTGCATTGATAGGCTCCAAAATCTTTCAGTTCCTATTCACCAAAGTGCCACCTCAATCAATCAGTTCTCACCTCCAAGAGGGGAGAGTGGTTTTGTGGATTTAAAATCTATTCTAGACTTGATTATGTAATGTAGTGAACAGGACTGAGGGAGTACTGTAGTGTGAGAGGTGCTGCCTTTCCAATATGGATTAAATTAGTGCTCAGTCTGAATCTTCTCATGGGCTTGAATAACCTGCAGCATTTTTCCGAGAGCAGTGAGTTAGTTTGGTCCGGCTCACCTTCACCCTTTAATCCAAACCTGAAAACGTTCTTCTCATTACAAATTTGTGTTAACCAATTCTTTTTATTCAAAACAGCTCTGACACTTTAAGGAGTAATTTATTAGTTGTAAACTATTTTAAGAACCATGTTGTCTGGATTGGAACATTATGGTTATAAGGAGTGATTGGATAGACAAAGTTTGTTTTCTGTTGAGTGGAGGAGGCTGAGGGCTGACTTTATAGAGGTATATAAATTTTGTGAGAATAGATAGGGTAGATAGCAAAAAATCTTTTTCCCGTGGTGAGAGTGTCAAAGACAAGAGGGCATAGGTTTAAGGTGAAAGGTAGGATGAGGGAGAGGGATCTGAGGGGCAAGCTTTTCACACAGATTGTGGTTGCACTGCATGAAAGGATGGTGGAGGCAGAGACTCTCACAACACTTAAGAAGCATTTAGACAAGTACTTAAATCACTAAGGCAGAATGTACAGACCAAACACTGGTAAGAGGGATTAGTTTAGGTTGGTACAACAGGTAGCATTGTCATAGTGGGCCGAAGGGCCGGTTTCTGTGCTGCATGACTGTGAAAATTTAAAGGGTTCTTAAGTTTTTTTTAAAAGTTCATTGATACAGTTAAGAAGTTTATGTAAAGGGTAAAGATTAACAGAGCCTGTTCCATTGAAATTAACCTAGAAGTGAGGTGTGTATAAATTTGGGAGTATGAGTTTAACTTCCTCTGAGCATAATTGCTTTGTTGGTGTTTTCTTTCCAAACGTTTTTGTACAATGGAATAAAATATTGTGTATGTTGGAGTAAAGGGCTTTGAACACAATGATGTTCCATTCCCAGAACCTGTAGCCTTACAATAACATCTACCAGTTTGACCCGTAGGAAAAATTAAGGTTTAAAGTTTTTCAACTGTGGCTTTAACTCTTTACTGTGTGAAGGATAAGGTACAGCATTGATAAGTTTTGCTGAGAATCTCCAGATTTGTTGATATATGAAACCCTTTTTTGCCTTTTACAAAATTACAACCGATTTGTCTTCCTGAAGCTTTGAAAGAAATACTTGTATTTCTGTAGCATCTTTTATGACTTCAGATTGTGCCAAAGTGATTTACAGCCAATGAAGAGGTTTTTGATAGATGCTCACTGTTGAAAATAGGAAACATGAGGAGCCAATTCACGCACAGCAAGCTCCCATACACACAAATATGTCATGGATCAAATGCTTGACTTATTGATGTTTATTGAGGTTTAAATAGTGGCCGGGACACCAGGGATAACATCCCTGCTCTTCACAGAAGTACAACATGGGATCTTTTAGCTCCACATGAGAGAGCAGATTTAATGGATCACACAACAAAAAAATAGAATAAGTTCTAAAACTTATTCTGTGAATGCTTTGTAAAAGATTAATACTTCAATTGCTCAAACACTGTCATTGTGCTGCTGTTTGAGGCAAAATTTGCTTGTGTTGAATAAAAGCCAAGAAGAGCATGTGTGAAGCATTTACAGAACTATGTAGAATGTTATTTTTGGAAAGGGAGGCACACATTTTGAAAGTTTAAAATCAATGTCATGAATGTATGAAACCTTGTTATCCTCTGAGTGAAACAGACAGGAAAGTCTCAGATGCTTTTGTGATCTGGTGAGGTCTGGTTGTTTTTCACTAGTGTGGACATTAATAGACCACCCAATCCTCCAAAAGAAATGATTTAGGAATTCAGTCATGTGGTGCAACAATTTTTGCACTATATAATGGAATTTGATCTAAAACCTAATTGTGAATTCGATGCACACATTAGCCTGATTCTGAAAATCATTGCATGGTTCTCCACTTACATCCAGAAACTACTGGGAATTTTTAAGTGACTCCAATTGGACTGCAACACACGATTGATGTCAATTTCATGACTTGCTAATAGGAATACTGATTTGCTGATGACATGGATCTTGATTACATGAGCATGCCTTACACACAGGGTGAAGACCTACTCCTTCATTGAGCATATATCAAAAACTACTTAATTGGCAGTAAACTACTTTGGGACAATCTGAGGTTATAAAAGATGCTATGGAAATGCAAGTATTTCTTTCAAAGCTTCCTGAAGGCAAATAGGTAGCAATCTTGTAAAATTGACCTGCTCCTTCATTAGAGAACCCATCATACTAGGTCACTTCTAGAGAGGCTGGCTGTGTTTATCCAGGATGGTTCTCAAGGATGTCCTTCTTCAAAGTAACTTCCTCATCTTTTGTCGTGGGATCCAGACAACTGCCATCTCTAGATGCCTGCTTTCTCTGGTGCTGGAATGCCCTGTTGATTGTTGGAGGCATGTGATTCCCATTTCCAAAATCCCTTATCACTTGAGGGTAAATCTGCTCCAATGTGGCCCCACTAAAAGCTCCTGTTATGGTAGGAAGCAGGGTAGCACTTTCATTGACTTTGGGCTAACCGCATGTTTTATACGGAGTTACACACAGCAGTCGGGGTCTCTTCATTCTAACAAGCACAATGCATTGCACCTCATGAGGACTGAAATGTTGCATCCTCTCAACATTGATCAAACTGACACTTATCTCCATGCAGTTTTCACATGTCGACAGATTACTAGGCCAGTGTGTCTTATATTTTGGTGAGATCAACTGGTCCGCATAAAGACACAATTGTACTGTGTATAATGCAGAGTGAATGGGCCAGATCATGCACTACCAGACCTGTGCTTGGTGATTATCCTCTCCCACCAGTGCGATCCCTGCGGTTGCCCTACCACGTTGCATCCCTGAAGGTCCAGTTGAGCCAGAGGGCCCACTTCTGAACCTGTCGCACTGTGAGAGCCCAACAAGCCTCAGGTGACAGTTCCCTGGACCACTCTGATGGCTTTTTGACAACTTGCCCTCTCAAAAGTTTCTCAATGTTTTTGATCATCAAAATATTTAAGAACATTTGATGCAGATTTAAATCATTTTAAAATTATTAAAAATAAAATATACATTTATGTAAAAACCGATGTTATGTTTATGTTTTTAACTAATTTATAAGGTGAGAAAAGAAATTACTTCCTCCACCTTCCTTTCTCATTGAGGATCAACAATCCTTTCATATGAATGGGACTTGCTGCACTCACCAGGCATGGCCAGTGTAAGGATGATGGGCCAGATATGAAGTGCATTTGGCCTGTCAGATCAGTGAGGTTCACCTCTGAACTGTGACATCTGACTTCCGACATGTTCTGTTCTTCCACACAACAGTGGGCAGACATGGAGTTAGGATGTGCTGATGTACACAATGCTATTAGCTGGCAGTTTTCTCCGGAACTGCCAGCTGATGTGGAAGACAATGCAGGCCAACCTGTCTTATGCAGCCAGTATTTTCACTATTCCTCTCAGATAAAAGAGATTATGGCAAAAAGAAAAACTGTTAACGCTGGAAGAAATAAACACAGACAGCACTGGAAGGTCACACATATTTACTTACTATCTGAAAAGGAAGGTTCTAATGGTCAAAGTGCAACTGTGTTGCTCACAGAGATGCACTAGATCATAGACAACCTCGGCTTTCATTAATGATGTGTTAAAGCTCTCGGGCAAATAAACAAGCTAATACAATTTTCTCTCAAGGAGTCGACTAAAAAAGGTAGGGATCTTTAAAATTATGAAGCAGCTTGATAGAAACAGATGTCTCCACTTGTGGAGGTGGTTGGGGAGGGCACGGGAGGGAGTCTAAAATCAGGGGCCATAAACTTGAGGTATTCACTAATACTTTCAATAAGGAGCTGAAAAGAAGTGTTTTCAATGTGGAACCTGTTAACACAGGGAACAGTTTAAGCAGATGGATATGCCTTGAAGATAAAGGTATATAAATGAGCTTGGAGGAAAGGAAAAGATTGTGCCGATGTGGTTAGAGCAGCTGGGCCAAGTGGCCTGTTTCCATGATATAAATACCACGTGAAAGGCAGATTGCAAGATATTCTCCATGTAGAAAGTGATGAATGTCTGAAATGAACTTGCAGAAAGTGAAGTGAAGCAAAATTATTAATTTTGAAGTGAGGGATGGGAAAATATTAAAGATATTCTAAATAAACTAATTTGGGTGGTTAATGCTATTCCCTTCTATAGATGGAAAGTGGATTTGGATATTTTGTTTTCTGTTTAATAGAAATATTTACTGTGGAAATTGGTTGTGTAATAATCCTCGCCTATACCTGTGTCTGTTCTGATGAAGTAAAGGTACAGAATTCACTTTATCATTGTAAATGGTCGCATGTCTCTCCTGAGACTTAAGTTCAATGGTTGACAGCAAATAAATGCCCTCTGCTTTTGGTACATATCAGAAAGTAACAGCAAATTTGAAACTTAACTGATTTCCTGTCCAGATCTCAGAATAATTCATAATATTCATTTTGTTATCTTTGTCTATTTTCTCTCTCATTACACATGTTTAGAATGTTTTATCATCATTCTGAGGACCATCTGCAGTGGTAGTATTACTTCTTGAGTATCAAAGTGATAACTCAAGAAGTCACAGAATAGGACAAAGTACTCTTTAATTTTAATATGTTTTTTAAATATCTCTCATGCATGGTTAATGAGGGGAGGAGACAATTAACTTTTTATTACATTGGTTTCATTTTTATGTTGCCGCAAAGTGGATGTGCGACGGTTATCTCTCGGCTTTTGGTAACTCAAAGGAAAATTGCTCCAACTGTTTTTTATTTGGTTTGTGGTCATAGTTTGGATTTTAAGGCTCCAAGACCTTGTTTTCCTGCTGTTTCAGTACAAGCACTCCCATGGAAAAAGTTGTACTAGAGAAGGCTTGGAAGGCATTGCTATTTATTTCAGTGTTAAGGGGGAGAAGACATCACCACTGCATAGTCTTCATTCAGCAAGTCAGCAGCCACTTTGATGAGAGGCCTCTTTTAAAATATAGCTCCTAGGCAAGCCTTCATTATGGTCCAAGCCAATTTCACTTGTATATCCAGCTGTATATCTTTCTGGAACCAAAGTGCTGACAGTCCTATTCTTTAACCTCTTTCCCTTATGGCTTTGTGTAAGCTTTGATTTGAAGCATATCTCCACTTAAAGAAACATTTGCCTAATATGATCTCTACACTTCAGTCTATAACATCATGCTGGGACCACAATTAGTTGTTTAAGACAGTGATTCAGGAGTATTGAAGTAAAATGTCTGAAACCAGATAGCTTTGATCGGCACAGTAGTTTATGGTTTCTGCACAGAAATTGTACTTTTGATTTTTAAGATATCTTTATTAGTCACATGTACATCAAAACACACAGTGAAATGCAGCTTTTGCTTAGAGTGTTCTGGGAGCAGCCCGCAAGTGTTGCCACGCTTCCGGTACAAAAATAGCATGCCCATAACTTCCTAACCCGTACATCTTTGGAATGTGGGAGGAAACCAGAGCACCTGGAGGAAACCCACGCAGGTATGGAGAAAACATAGTAACTCCTTACAGACTGTGGCCAGAATTGAACCCAGGTTGCTGGCGCTGTAATAGCGTTACGCTAACTGCTACACTATGTTTTGCTTATTCTAGGCTTGCAATCTTGCCTTAAAAAATTTATTTAGAATTCCTGAACATTTCGCTTCCCTGCCCCCATCCCTGGTTCGTTGGGGGTAGAAGGGCTTTCATCTACATGTAGTCTCCTTCAACTGTGCAAATTGAAGAGAAATGCAGGTACTCGACTTCATGGCTTTGAAGTTGAGGATGCTGTTTAATCAGCCAGCTGGAGTCTGCTTAATGTAGAAGAGTGGCTCATCCTTCTTTTCTTTTTTCATCCGTGAGGTGAGGTGCAGCCTGTCTGAGATCAGCTGAAACTCATTAAGATTATGCCCTCCAGATGAATCTTTTATGATTGAGTTACACTCCATTCTGCTACAGAACAGAAGGTTAGAGCCTTGTCAAATGATCTGATATAGTTGAAATCCACATCAATTCATTCAAAGATCACAGCATTGAAATTGGACTCCCTCTTTTTCAATTAAGTAACTTTCTGGAAATAGTGAGGTCCCGATGCTAGGTTTATCATGGTCTAACCTAACTGGGTATGCAGTTACACCCTCCTGACTTCGTAAGCAAACTCAATAACAGCTCTGAAGTTTGTAAAATTCAGAATTTGATCCTTAGCTAAAGGTTGTGAAATCATACTTCCCACATAATGCAGTGACACAAAAGCAAAATACAACATTCCTGTAAATTTGAAATAAAAGCATTAAATGCTTGAGATATTCAGCAGGTCAGGCAGCATCTGTTTAGGGAGAATCTGAGTTAACATCATAGATTGATCCCTTGTGCAGCACTGCTTCAACATGTACTTTTGCATAACAAAGAATTTCTAGCCTACAGAGTGTAAAGTGGTAAGTAGGATCTCTAATCCATGGTGTATTCTTGTGCAGAAAGTGAACAAAAGCAGGGGAAATACAAATGAGATTATGGGACACTCACAAAGCAGATAAAGATTGTAAAATGCTTTATAAAAACATTTTCAACAATAAGAATATTCAGGGCCATGGAGATTGTTTGATGGTATTTGATGTTTGTAACACTGTTTGAAAATTTACTTGCACCTAAATATACCTGCCTTCACATAGTCTAGTGGGTAATTAAAACCCACTTATTGCCTATTAGTTGCCAGTCAGTTAACAGCATCACCATTGAAGAAGCAGGATAACTGGGAATGCAGTTTCCAGATTTCTTCTAGAAGTTGCTGCCTTAATCCATAATGACAGTAAGTGTGATTCACTACTCAATGCAAAATGCAAGCCAGTGTTGCATTTGGAAGATTGTGAAGTGCTTAATCAACTAGTTGAAATGTTTTTCCTTGAGATTCTATTGAACTTCATTGGAACAGGCTCAGAGGAAGAGGGCAGAGAGGTCACACTGGGAATGGGATGGAGAATTGACTTGGCAACCTACCAGAACCTCAAGGATATGCTCGTGGAAAGATTTCTGTAGAATCATGTTAAAAAAATTCATTACGGTCCAAATGAAGGACAGCTTTAGATCAATGAGGATTATTAATGAAGCTAATCTTCCCATGACCCCAAGATCACATTGCCTTAGACTACTTTATTTCTTCCAGTGAAGATGCGGATGCAATCTCCTGGTGGGAAGCCAGTTTTCAGCTGACTGGGGAGGCCCAGTTTAGCATGCTATTTTACAGAAGCAGCACTCCAAGCATAAGTGGTCAGCTGCACTCCCAGAATAGTTTAGATGACCAAAGAGACTCAACCCCAAGGCTTATTGAGATAAAAATAGAAAATGCTGGAACAACTCAGCAGGTAGGGGAGGGATGGATAGAACAGAGGAAAGACCTCTGATAGAGCGAGGTCAAGGTTTTCCAGGTGATTCCAATGTTTATAGAGCCACCGGGTCAATAAATTACTGAGGGGAATTAGAGGCAAAGGGACATTTTAAAACTATGAAATTCAGGTCAGAGCTGTTGAAGGCACCTGAAACCTAAACGAGAATGTTGGGAATACCCAGCTGATCAGGCAAGATCTGTGGAGAGCAAAACATGGAGATAACATTAGATGAATGGATGAACTTGCACCAGAATTGGCCAGTTTCAATTAAAAAAACAGAAAAGGCAAGTTGTCTGAAATTATTGAAGTCAATATCAAGACCGGAGGTCTGTAATTTGCCCAGATGGAAGATGAGGTGCTTTTCCTCCAGTTTACATTGGATTTCCATGGAACAGTTTTGGAGGCCGCAAAGAAAAAGGTCAGACTGGGACTGGGATGGATAATTATACTGAGGAACGTTTTCAGCTACATCCTCTGATATTTAAAATATTTTTAATGATACAATTAAAAGAACTTAAACACTGTCAATGACACAGAAACACACAGACTAATCATTCTGTGGACAGCCACTATTCTCATTCATTTCAGTGGGACTATAGTACTTGAACCAGGGGTAATGGGACAGACTCAGTGGGCAAATTTTCCTACCTGAGAGCTGGAAAATCTGTGGTTGTCTTGCTGGCTTCTAAGCTGAAGATTTAACATTTATTTTTATCAAGTTTCCACCATTGGATAATCCCCAACAAATTTGTATGAGGAATTGATAGTGTAGCGGCCAGCTGCACTGAATAAAGACACGAGGCACTCATTTGGAGTCCAAGAGTCAAATGAACGACTGGGGTGCGCTGCCCCTTTAATAAACTCAGTTCCCGCGCTGATGTCACGCGCAGGTCATGTGACCTTCCCGCGCGTGGGCTCCACTAGCCCAACAAAGGAGGAGTGCCCCGCACCATCTTGTGTCGGGGCCTCTGACGACGCTCGTGATCCTGGGAGCCGGTTTGTGAAAGGTAAGTCGCCATAATAGTATATTTGCTGAAGGATTTTGGGAATTTCCGCTAAGCTTATGTAACTTTCATTAGCTGTGGCTTTTGCATCATCTATTATCACCTGAGCCACAAGTACAGAGTATAGTACAATACACCATAAACAGTCTGTGCAGTCCTGATGCAGCAGTTAATTAAGTTCTTTATGTGTGGGTACATGCCTAGGTTGGCTGGACAAGCGCAACAAAATTAAGTTAATTCATTTGAGTGGTTTAATGTTGCTCCAAGAACAATGCACATGATATTTTGTGAAACTGCCATACAGAAGAGCTGCAATAGGAACTAGTCAACCAAAGTTGCTCTTTTAAGGCTCAGCTCATACTTTTGTATCAGTAACTTCCCTATTGATTTCAACTTTGTCACTGGATCTCTGTTCTGGTTTGACTGATGGACATGGGCCAGGTCCAGTTGATGAACCAGTCCTCACACTGGGAGATGGCATCAAACTAACCAAATACAAAACTTTATATTTCCATTTCAAGCTACCTGCTGCTAGTACAGACTCCTACCCATGACCACTGTGATTTATTACCAAGAGCGGACACATTTTTATTTATAGCATTTTAATTTTGCATTTTAATTCATGGTTAACTGCAGACACAATTTCTTCTGACTCAAGATCATTGTTTCCTATCACTTATGCAGGATGCTTAACAGTCAAAAGCTTAAAAGGTTGTACTGTACATTATAGTTATCACTGGGACCAGAAGATGGATTTATGTTTTTTGCTTTAAAAATCCTTGAAACAAAGTGATTTATTTTTCATCAGGAATCTGTCCAGTTCTTGAAGGTTGTTCTCCTCCAGTTAAGTATCTGTTTGACCTCAACAGCAGAGTGATCTCAGCTCGGTAAATGAAAGTGGGAGCATTGCATACAACCATCTATCTGGGACAGGGAGCCTTTGAGGAACAGATGACAGCCAAATTAGACCATCAGTTGTATATTACATTGCAGTCATTAGACCAGGATCCACTGAGCATGTCTAAGAATTATGGGAGAGTGATTGTCACTTTAAGTCAGGCTACAGTTGACTAATGTGATATAAAAATCGTGAAAAAGGAAATTTATTTATCTTTGTTCCTGTGAGAAACTTAAGTTAACTTGTTGGGTTTAAATAAGGAAATTTGTCAAGCATACTGTACAATATGTTTATGGCATAATTTTATGTAATGATGTATTATCCTATTTCAAGGGAATATGAACATGGAATCAGAGAATTGCTGCAATATGGGGATTAATGGAGGTATTCTGCTCTGGGTGTTAATCGTTACAAAAGAATGTAAATAGGTGATAGGTAAATAGGCAGTAAATAGGTGATAAAAACATTAACAGGCTTTTGTTCTGTTATTGATGCAATCACATCTTTTCAGTTTCGATTGGGGGAAAAAAGGAGAGTTAGATAAAAAGGCTCATTAATGTCTGTGGAAAAACTTATTAAAGGTCTAGCATAAGAAATACATGTAATTCTCTTCCATGGGATATGTAAAAAAAGTCTTGTGATCTCACTTATTGCCTTTCTTGACTCTACAAAACCTGCTGGATTTTTTTGGTTATTCTTAAGAACCTCAAGATTAATTTCTTTTTGTTTCTCCTCTGTACCTATGAAGAAATTGAAAGCAGCATGGATGCAAATGTGCAGAAAAGCTGTGATTATCCAGTATCTGGTGATTTGGCTCACCAGGTGATGTCTACTGCCTCCCTTCCAACTGAACAGGGCCATGGTTTCTGCACTCTCTTCCAATTTATTGGGGCCCCAGTTCCCACGTTCCCTTTCAACTTACCTGGAGAATTTCACTATACCATTTAACATCTAAAAAAAGTAATTAAAAGCTTGTTGAGGTATTAACAGAATGGACATCCATCAGCCCAGAAAATCTGGAAGAGCTCAGAAGGTCAAACAGTATCTGTGGAGGCAAGGGGTGTATGTTGATGGTTTGGTTCAAAACCCTTCATCAGTTCTGTGTGGCCTGCTGAGTTCTTCCAGTGTTTGTTTTTTTTGTTCCAGATTCCTGCAACTGCAGTCTTTTTTTGTCATCAGTCTAGAACATCTGTTAGTCCAGCACGACCAATGCCCCGAGGGCGAATGGAGCAGTTCCTTCTTTGAATACATTAATTTTATTAACCTTAACATGATTAATATTAAATGCATCAGTAAGATGAATTTAATGCTTACAGGTACACTGTGTAATCTTCATGTAATTTTTTGAGAATGCTGCAAACTTTCCTTAGTTCTATTTACAAAATATGGAGGGAGTATTTTCTTTGTCTTTCCTTGATATCCCTGTTCACCTCAGAGCAAATTCAAACTACCATTTGTGGTGGGTTGGGGAGGGCGCAGGGAATAAAGCAGATTTTTATTTTGATCATAAAATGTGCCAACATCACTTATAGTACTGTAAATGGAAGCAAGTCCAGAGGCAGAATACAATGTGCTAACACAATCACACTGTCATATGTTTAGTGCCATCAGTCAAGCTTGAATTTCTAGACAAATATTGCCAAAATGAACAAATGCTACAGAATCATTGTAATTTATAGCAGAGAAAGAGCCCATTCAACCTGGGGTGGCTGTAGTGGCTTTCTGAACACTATCCATTTTGTTCCTCTCCCCCCTCCCCACCACTGACTCCACCACCTCCCCTTCAACCCTTTCTACATTCCCTTCTAAATATATTGCTGTTAAAGCATTATGGCCTTCCCTTTTAAAAGATGCCATGGATTCTGCATCCATCGCCATTCCTGGAAGGCACTCGATGCCTAAGCAGTTTTCTGTGTTGCAAAATAATTATTTTGGCCTGTCTCTTTCTTCTTTCAATCATTACCTTAAAGTTAAGCTCTCCAATTACCAATCCATTGACCAGTGGCAAAATTTGTTCTCATCAAATCAAAATCCTTTAAAATGTTAAGCTTTTTTATTAGATATTTTCTTAAGCTTCTTTCTTTATTGAAAAGGGCCCATTTCTCAACCGCCGTCATAATGTCATCCATGTATCAAGTTAATGGGATATTTTTAACATCCTAAGTCCCCATTATGTATATTTAACAGCAAATTATTATCTTCCATGCTCTCTAAATTCAATTTTTTCTTCTCTGCCATGCAGTGGCAATGCAGATTTCCAGTTGAGGGATCACACCTCTGAAGTGTATTTAATAATGAAAACAATTAGGATAGGGAACTGAACTCAGCCAGGGATTGAAAAGGGATGATTAAACAGTGAAATGCAATGGAGTCCACTCATACTTTTCATGGTAAGACTGTTTCAAACCAGAGTGCACCTTTGAAATCAAGTTGATGGTGGACCCCACTGATGTGGTTATTTTGGACTACTCAAATTGTATTCATATCTAATATGGCAGCTTTAATAATTTAACTATCTACCAATAGATGGGTCCAGCAGCTATGTTTTTCATATAGTTCATCTAACAGTTGTGGAAAATTGAGTACTTGGGGGTAAAGGACAGTTGGTAGTTCAGCCTTTTGGTTTTGCAGGGCTATTTTTAACATCAAAAGAGCAATTAGTTGGATAGAAAACAGAAAAAAGGTTTTGTGTTGAAATGGAATTTCCTGAACATGATACAAATTATACAAAGAATAATGGATACCTGGGAATGATTAAAAGGCAGTAATTTAATCAAGGCAGGCTTAAATTGCATCACAAACCACAAGGGACCTCAATCACTCCCCATCTGTGAAGCAGTTTACAATTACTTCCTCCAAAGTAATATCCAGTATTCACCGCTTGGCAAATATCTCCATCTGTCCACAAGTCTAATCATTACCACTTTGTAACTCGCTCTGATGCCTTGACTTTTCATCCGCCTTCTGTTTTTGGCTGTCTATATCAATCCATTTCTTTAACACCATATTCTGGATTGGAATTCTCAAATTTCTCCTGATGCTGTGCACTTTCTGGTCTAAACATGGATGTGAGTCTAAGCATTAGCTCAAAAACCTTTGCTCTCTGTCCACTTTGTCAACCACTTCCCAGATCAGTCTCATCCAGGTTTTGTTCTTTAGCAAGGCCAACATCCCAAGTTGACCCTGAGAAAGTAGTGGCAAGATCCCTTCTTGAACTGCAGCAGTCACCATGGTATGGTGACACACAGAGTGCTCTTAGGTAAGAAGTTCCAGGAAACTGACCCAGTGACGATGAAGGAATGGCAATAAACTTTCAAATCAGGATGATGTGTGAAGTGAATGGAAATTGCAAGTATTGGTGTTCCATGTGCCTGCTGCCCTGGTCCTTTTAGGTGGTGGTGATTGTGGGTTTTATGGATGCTGTCAAAAAGCCTTAGCAAGTTGCGGTAGTGTTCTTTTTTCATAGATGTTACAGCGTGCTGGTGACCTGCTCTTGTAGTCACAATATTTATGTGGCAGGTGCAATTAAGTCTTTGCTGTAACCTATCTTTGTACTTCCCACTTCTTTTATATATACACAGCTCTCATTTATCCATTATTGCTTTCATTTTTGCCTTCTGCATTTCCCCACCGTTTGTTGTCTTCATTCTTGTGATTTGATTACTAATGGCCAAATCACTTTGGTATTTTACACTGCGCTGGACCTGTCTCTAGCCAATAGTAAGTTTTAAACAAAAGACAAGGTTATGAGCCTGGTAGGAATATTTTTGAAATTTGGAACAATTGGACTGAAATCATTTAGCTTAAGTACAAGTATTGAAGATTAGGTAAATGTTATTGATCAAGAATGTTTGGATTAGATTATGAAGTGTGAGGTGAAGCTGTATGGCATCTGAATCTTTTGATTCACAGTGCTGCAAATTGTTTTACCACTTTTTTAATGTTGTTGAAACAGCTTTGTGGGTCACCCTAACACTGAAAGCTGTGTAAAGACTGAGAATTTGAGGTGCACAGAACAGCATAGTCAGGTTTCTCTGCACAACGCTGTACTGAGCCTGACTTTGGCTCGACACTGAACATATTTTGCAAAATAAATGAAAATTCGTTCGCTTCAATTTTGTTCGGAGTGTAAACAATTTTCGAGGCCACGGAATCTACAATGCAGATTCAGGCCATTCATCTCAAAGGTCTCTGCTGGCATTTATGCTGCATACAAACCTCTTCCACCCCTCTTCATCCTGACCAATTGACATAATCTACTATCAATTAATGTTATTTATGCATTATGTTCTAGATATCTGATTTTAAAAGTTACTAGTCAATTTCTATAACAGTACAATTTTTAAGAAATGATGACTAAACATGCATATCAAAATATGGAAAATTAGCAAATTGAAGATGCATTCTAGCAGCAGATTCAAGGCCTCAGCACTGACACAGGTTCTGAAAGTTTAGGCTAGTATCTGTAAGATTAATCATGCCAAAAAATATGAGTTTTGTGAAATGTAATCTAATAATGTTTTGCACTTTATTGCCTGACTTTTTAGGAGATAGTGAATTATTTCAGAAATATTGGCTCTTCAATATGTATTGCAATATTTGCAGCATTTAAAGTGCCCAGCAGGCAGTGTTTAAACAGCAATATTCTACAGAAAGTCAATGAAGGTTAAAGGATTCTTCTTCCTTCAGGCAACAGTACTATCACAGAGATGTAGATTACAGCAGCAAGTCTGCACATTTAAAATTGCAAAGCAAATTCAGTGCAGAAAAGGTTAAATAAATGACTGGAGGAATGATCAAACAATTAACTATTCAGCTGAAGTAATATTTCTGCACAACTATTAATTATTTAGAACTGGGGCAAAGTCTCAGGGTAAGATGAGGAGAAATATCTTCTCTCTGAGGACTGTGAACCTTTGCAATTCTCTACATCAGAAAATTGAGGACACTAAGATATTAAGTACATTTAAGACTGGGATACATAGAAGAGGAATCAAAGATTATGGGAATGGGACAGAAAAATGGAGTTGAAGCCAAAGATCAGGTCAGCCATGATCTAATTAATGTTGGAGCAGGTTCTAAGGAATGTCTGGCCTAGCCATGCTCCGGTGTCTTATGATCTAATCTTCTAATTAGTTATATTGATAAGTGAGATGAACTAAGAATATTATATACAATTACAGCCTTAAACATTCAATCCCTCAGGTACCATCCACATAGTTCCTTTCAGCAATTTGCCCAGGTTCCTTCAATAGCACCTCCAAAACAGTGGTCTCTACTACCATGAAAGACAAGGGCAGCAGGTAGTCATAGAATCATAGAGTTGTACAGCCCTCTGGTCTGTCACGTCCATGCTGACTTTCTTTGCCATATACACTAATGCGACTCTCCCAGACTAGGTTGATATCCTTCTATTACTTGCCTGTTCAATTGTCTGCCTAAATGTCCATTAAACTTAGTGATTGTGTCTGATTCCACCACCTCCTCCAGCAGCAAGTTCCAGATATCAACCACACTTTGTGTAAAAAAAAAAGCCCCTCAAATGCCTTTAAAACTCCTTCCTCTCACTTTAACCCTATGCCCTCTTGTTTTGGATATCTTTACCATGAGAAAAATATTCTATCTACCCTATCTATTGCCTCTTATGAAGGTCTCTCCAGTCTCCTTCACTCCAGGGAAAACAATTGCAGGCTGTCCAATCTCTCCCCATAATTCCTCCAATCCAGGCAACATGCTAGTGAATTTCTTCTGCATTCTCTCCAGCACAACCACATCCTTCCTATAGTGAGGTGACCAGAAATGGATACAATACTCCGAGTGCAGTCTGACCAATGTTTTGTAAAATTGAAACATAACATCCTGACTTTTATATTCTGTGTCCCGATCTATGAATGCAAGCATGCCATTTATCTTTTTCACTGGCCTATCTACCTGTGTTGCCACTTTCAAGGAACAATGAACTTGAATCCCAAGATTTCTCTCTGTTCATCAACATTCCTTAGCACACTATCATTAACATAAAATGTCCTCCTCCTACTTAACTTCCCAAAATGCAACATTTCACACTTGTTGACATTAAATTCTATCTACTAACACTCTACCTGACATTCCACCTGATCTATCTCCTATTGTAGCCTTAGACAACCTTCTTCACTATTCACAATACCACTAACTTTATGTCATCCGTACACTTACAAATCATACCTCCTTACAAATCTTACCTCCTTACAAATCATACCTCCTATAATCACATCCAAGTCATTAATATAAATCACCAACGAGAGTCCCAGCACTGATCCCTGTAATATGCCACCGATCGCGGACATCCAATCAGAAAAGCATCCTTCCACCTCTACCCTCTGCCTCCTCTTGCCAAGCCAATTTTGGATCTGATTAGCCAGCTCACCTTGGATCCTATGTGCCTTAATCTTCTAGATCAGCCTATCATGTGGGATCTTGTCAAATGCCTTATCAGTGTCCATTCTGCTGTCTTGCCTTCATCAATTTTCTTGGTTACACTGGTGGACAGGGACACTATCACCAAGCCACATGGCATCCTGTCTTGGATGTATTCCTTCATTATTACTGTGGTAAAATCTTGAAAGTCCATAGCTAAGAGTACCTTGGAACTGCCTTGACCATACAGGTTGCTATGGTTCAAGAAGACAGCTAACCATCGCCTTCTCGAGGTCAGTTAATGAGGTGAAATGAAAGGGGAGTTAGTGAATGTTTAAGATTGTGATTCTAATCCTGAACTTGCCAATGATGCTCATAGCACCTTAATAAACCAAAACTTTTATTTTGATAATAATGGATACTAAAATGAACCATGTTGTCATTGCTGGTAAACAATATAGAAGTTGAATTAAGATTCAAGTAATAGATTTTTTATAAACTGTTCATTTTCCTCTGCCTTTTTTTCCTGAGGATCTGTTTGTTTTTAACAATGTGAAGGAATGTCTGTTAAGGTTTAAACTAGGAAAGTACAGTTTGATTATGCTCCTGAGTACCAAGTCTTTCAAACTGCCATGCATTGCTCCTCAATTATCAGTTTGTCAAGCTCAGATGTCATGTGGAGTGATAAACCATTTTAATACTGTGTAAACATTGAAGCACCAGAGTGCTGTTTTGAATAGCCTTCTGCTGGTTTTTGGTTACAACCATCAAAAATTTTTCTCGAGATACTTGACACAGAGCTCTAAACTGGTTAATGAAAAACTTCAATAGCATGAATTGTAGTTTTGAAAAAGAACAAAGTCATTTCCCATACTGTTGTTAAGGACTACAGGTAACTATTTTTCAGATAAACTGAAAAGGACAACAGGTGCATTGGGCAGATTGTAATATTGGCCACTGTAACTTTGATTCATTCAATACAGTGAGTTCTTTCAACTCCCTGACAAAAGTTTAAAACATTAACCAAATTTATAGGCTTTTGGAATTTTCTGAAACTCTAGTCTGGTAACCCCTCAAACTCATGTCATTTAAATTAAGGTAATTCTTCCATTTTTACTTACTATGGTGTCATAATGTTGGGGATGAATAGACATGATATGCCATGGATTTGAACTATGCTATATTACTGCAGGCCATTCTTTTAAGATCTCCTAAGTAATGTCTTTCTATCTCTGCAACCTCCTTCATTCCTACACTCCTCTGACTTCTCTGTACTTATCCATTTCTACCTTTTTTTTGTATTTTCCATTTTCACCCAGAGACAAGCCTTAAACTCCCACAGCTAAAAAAAATCAAGAATTCTTTACTGAAATCTCAGGCAACAAACAAAATACTGGAGGAACTCAGCAGGTCAGGCAGATCTGCAGATGGGAAATGAGCAGTCGATGTTTGCAGTCAACTGAAAGATAGAGGAGAGGGTAGCCAGCATAAATAGGCGAGGGGAAGAGGTAAATCAAGAGCTGGCAAGCAGGTGATTGCTTCTCTCTTTACTCCTTTAAAATGCTCCTTCAAAGCTATTTCTTTGACTAAACTTTTGGTCATTAACCTAATAACTGGTAAAGTATCTGTATAAAGATTTTGTTGATAGGCTTCCCTAAAGAACTTTGGGATGTTCTTGTACACCAAATGCACTGTAAAAATAAAAGTTATTGATATGTTATAAGATTTGGACTTCTAGGTGGGTGGGGATGGTGATGGTGAGGGGAGAAAGGGGGGCATAACTGAGGGATGGGTGGAAGGGAGATGTGGGGATGGGGTAAGTCGTGCTTATGGGTGCAGGAAGCATTTGGTGTCAACCAGGAAATTGGGGAGTTGTGAATCAGGAGGGGTTGCATATTGTGGGAATTGTGGGTTTTAGAAGGTGTGTGGGAGGTTAAAGCATAGAGTGATGATTTTGGTGGTGGTTAGTACACTGAGGGATGAGGACTCGTACAAATGAGTGGAAGTATGCAAAGCGACCCGCCAGGGGAGGCGCTCCAGTACAGACAGTGTCACTAACCATGGTTATTGAGGGAGTGCCCAATGTGAGTGAACCTCAGAATAACAGGCATAAAGTTCCCTAGTAAAGCTTTGCGAATGATGTCATTTAATATGTCTAATGTGGAAATCTTATCAGATGCATGATTTGTAGCAGAGATACCCCACTGAATTTCCAGAGTGGTGTGATTCAAACTGAAAAATTGTTCAGACACATTCCATAATGGAAAAATTAATATTCAGAGGCATAAAGCTGAAAAAAATTACACATAGAAATTTCTAGCCAACCGAATATGATGTTGGCCTAGGAGAGCACAGAGACATTGGTTCCGTTAGACTTGGAGGATTTTGCAGACAGTGTTGCCTTTATCTTACCAATGCCTTTAGATGCCTTCTGTAGATAGTCAAAGTCTCAGAGACAAATAGAAGGTCAGGGATTACTGCTACCTGATAGATCATGAGTTTTGTGCCAGGTTTGAGATTTTGATACTCAAACACCCTTCTCCTCAGTTGGCTAGAGATGGTGTTGGTGTTCTGAAGATATTGATGGATTACGTCATCAATGTTTGCCTTTGCTGAAAGGTGGCAAAATATGAGAGTGGTCTACCTTCCAGGATCTTGCTGTGAACTTTTATTGTAAAAGGGTGGAGCCAGGTTGGTCCTATTGTGTGCTTCAGCAAACGATGAATGATGGTAACATGGACAACAAAGACTTGATGCTCAACCTCCAGATGTGTGCAATTGCAAATGTTGCTTTCCTACAGCTGTTTGGCTACTGAGGATGGTTTGATCCTGTTTCTGGACTGTAGATGCAGTATGTTGAACAATCCTATGTATCAGTTCCATTGCAGTGCGAAGTTTGTTGGAGGTGAGGTGCAACATTGCGGTAAGAAAGGTGGGAAAAAGTCTTGGGGTGATGGTGAAGCCTTGCTTGACATCAGTCTGCATTGAGATTGGCTTTCTTGTGGATGCATTGGTCAGGATCATTGCTTGTATGCCATCACAAAGCAGACATGAATTTTTGCTGAATTTGAGGAGTATGCTCCATAGACCCTGCCAGCTAATGAAGTGGAAGGCTTTAGTTGAAAAAGAGCACACTTAGTGGATGGTGCCATTCTATACATGTCTTCTGGAGTTGTTATACACCGAAGATGATGTCCACTGTGCCCGAAGGGAATCCTCCTACAGATTGGCCACTGGGAGGAGGTGGATCCTTGCACAGACTTTCCCTGCATCAGGCACCAGAGAGACTCCTGTGTAGTTTTTTTGCTCCAGATTACAGCATCTGTAGTCTCATGTGTCTCCAATTACTCATTCATATTTCTTTCTCTTAAAAAAATGGGTAAAGTATAATCCTGGCTTTTACATATGTAGAAAGCGAAAACAGACCTTGGGTTTATGTCTGTTAACAGGAAGATAACAAGAAATCCAAGATGGGTGGAGTCCATTTCTGCCAAATGACTAACTACTATTTTTTGGTATTAGGTACGTTTTTTAATGAGCACACAGTGCTGTGCTAACAGAAATACATTCAGAGAGAAGTATTTTGCATTTACAATGACTGGAAGGATTTAAACTAGTTCTGAGGAGTTAAACATTTGCCCTGCCAGAATGTCGATAGTTCAGAAATAATGAGATGTTAAAATGACGCTTTTGGATAAATAATTAACAGATTAGCACTTGCAAAGGAAAACATGAAGCATTTACATGTGCGTTGTGTGCATGGAATGGAAATCTGCACTTCAACAAAATTACCTTTATTGTACCCTTAACTAAATAGGCTTCCTTAGAAATGAAGGAGGGAAGCTATGATCTGCTACTAAATTGAGTCATGTAATTGCATTGACAAAATTGACAGCATGACTCTTAAGTTAGATACCTTTGCTGTGCTAGATTCAAGCAAAAGAACCCGAGGGAAGATGATAAGATTTTGTTGTGACCTTAAATGCAATACCTGAAATGATGGTGAAAGCAGATAAAGGAGTAACTTTGAAAAAAGAAGTGGATTTGAAATGATTAAATAAATTACAGGGTCATTAGGAAAGACGGGAGAATACTTGCTTAAGTAACTAATCCCTGACAAGTGGAGTCAGTGTAGGCAACTGAGTTCTTATTCTTTGTACCTGAAAAGCATGGAGTGGAGACCTAGAAATTCATTTGAAATTCAGCAGTGCTTGTTTGAAAATGTCTTGTTTCAGAGTGGATTGTGATTGTAACCATTTCATTCCAGGAATCAACCAAGTGAACCTTCTCCGAAAAACCTCCAATGGAAGTACATGTCTCCCTAACTAAAAAGGCTAAAACTGTATACTAGAACACCTACTATTTCCAGACTAGCATTTCTGGGTTGAATCATGCCACTTCCAATCAAAGTTCATCCTTAGCTAACAATGTGATTTCCAGGCCAGTTGCACAAGGGATGATATCACTCCTACGCAAGACTTGTTTGGAATAAGGTGGCCTTTGGAGTGTTCCTGGGAATCGAGGGCATGTTGTTTTGAGCAGCAACCATTTTGGGTCACTCCCAGAACAACTATGTTTTCAAATGCAGGACCTCAACCCAAACCATCAACTATCCCGCTATCTCCACATATGCTGCTTGACCCGCTGAATTCCTCCAGCAGTTTATGTTTTGCTCCAGATTCTGGCATCTGCATCTCTTATGTTTTCAAATTACCACTTGAGATACAATGCACTGTTTTTAGATTGTATCCACTTATTACTCACTTGTTCCTGAAGTTAACTTTTTTAAAACTTCCCTGTGCTCCTTGGACCCCCTACTTCCCTTCTAACAGGACCTCCAAACCCCCAGCTCATGGCACTGGGAGTAATATATCAGCAGGGATATATGACCCCAACAGCCTATCAGATTATTTAAATGACCCTTCTTCATTGTACAATATTAGATCTAAAGTAGCCTGATCAAGAACATAATTCCTTATGCACTCCAAGAATTTGTTCCCTATGCTCTTACTGCTCTACACATAGTCCTGCATGAATATTACATTACTCTTGTTATGTGCATGTCTAAGTTTTGATTTATATTATGCCACATATAGTGTATGTACTTTGATGTCCCACAGACAGCTCCCACCAATGCTCTCTGCCCTTTGCTTTTTCTCAGCCAAACCAATTTTGCTTTCTGATTTGCCAAGCCAAGATCCTTTCCCTCCTGCCTTCATTATCAGGGTACACCTCCTCCCTTTCCATTTTGCCTATCTCTTTTACAAGTTATTTTTAATTCCAATATTTAATTTCATTGACAGTTTGTAACCTAATTTCCATAACAGCTATTAGATTGTACCCACTTATTTCTGTCATTACTTCATTACAAGTGCTGCATGCATTAGCAAATGAAGAACTCTCGGCTATTTCTTTTACACCTTTGCCGTACTCTGATTTTAATTTAAGGTTTATGCTCTGTTCCTCCCTGACAGACTTTGGTTCTCATTACCCATTTTGCTACCCACTCAGAACCTACCTACCATCTCTGTCCAACTTCCACCCCCCCCCACCCCTACCAACTATCTTGTTTATAGCCTGATCTACAGTCCTAGTTAATCAATACTGGTTCCAGTCAGCCAATTCAAGTGAAGCCCACTTCTCGCACCAGGACTCTATTAATTGAGATCTATTCCTCCAACCTTCAATCCTCCCATTCATATAACAAACTGCTGGAGGAACTCAGTGGGTCAGGCAGCATCTGTAGGAGGAAAGGAATTGTCGACATTTTGGGTCAAAACCCTGCATCAGGACTGACATTTTGCCTCCCATTCATTTCCCTGATTTTATTCAAACCATGCCAATTTGCAACATGGCTCAGGTAGTAATCCAGAGATTATTAACTTTGTGGATCTGCTTTTT
>JARFYF010000112.1:28946619-28959178 GCA_030265395.1 Rhina ancylostomus | reverse complement strand
AAATGAATACACTTGGACATAATTTATTAATTATAATGATTGTATTTATTTTCTTTTGTACTTTGCCTTAGGAATTTTAGTTCTATTTCCCCATTGCTGTGTCCTGCACCAATTGTTCTCTCTTGTATCTATTTAGCCACCTTTCTTTCAGCTCAGTTTAGCATGAAGAGCCTCAGATTTATTCCTGAATGCTGTTGATGGTCGCTGTCCATGTCTATCTTAAAGGTTTTGCTAATTCTGTTTCTCTTTGATGTTGCCTGACCTTCCAGCATTTTCTATTTTTATTACACACTTCAGGACTGTCTGCTTATCACCATTATATCTCTCCGCACCCTGTCACAACACAACCGTGTTACTAACTGGTAAGATGTGGCGTGTGGAATAGAATGTGTGAATGTCCTGGAGGTCTTCTGATCCACCTGATTTGCTATTGATGGGAGTCTGCTCTGCTCTGCTCCAAGAGCTGCAAATCTGCATTGAATATTGTCACCATCTGTCTTGTTGACCAGACCAGCAGATATTTCATGAAAACAAGGAGAACATGCCAAATCTGTGTGATATCAATGCCCAGCTGCAAATAATTGTCTGGAGCTCCAAATTTAGATGTGATTTTTTTTCTTTCACCTAAATCAGCAATGAAAATACTGAAAATAAACTATCCTTTTGTTACCTATTAAGAATTCATAGGTCAAGTAGAAGACAGGAAGGGACACAATGATATTCCCTCCACTTTGCTCAGGAGCCAGTCACCCATCTTGTAAAGTATGAGTAATTCAATATACTGGCTCAGCCATTCTGTAATCTCTCTGATTTAATACTGAACCATAGAAGATGCTGTATACAAGTCTACAACTTCAAGAAACTGAGTTTCAGACTGCAACAGCTCATTGCACAGGAGCTTGACTGCCAAAGACAGTGTAGACTTTCCTCCCATCTTGTGGTCTAGATTTCAAACTAGGTTCCAAAGATGAAAAGACTGTTTTAAACCACTGTCAGATATGGCCTTCCTATGATTTATTTGAATATGTTTTACAAGCCCCTGTTTTGGATGGAAAATTGAAGAGCATTGTCCCAGAGGCTTTAGGATCTGAGCTGTTTTTTTCCCCCTAATTCCAATAAAGTAAGAGCAATGCTTCAATGTTTGAACATCTGCAACAACTCCCCTGTATTGTGAATGAATTGCCTTAAGGTTATTTGCCAGGAAGTTTCTATTTTGTAAATGTCAAACCAAATTTTTGTACAGTGCACTGTTGATCTGAATAATCCTGCTTCATGCCTATCTAAAAACATTAAGTGTGATCTTACTACTCATTCTGGAGCCATAAGACGATTACACACCCAAGCAACACTAGGATCTTGCTGCTTGGGATCACATGATAGGAGAGGGAAATATCTGCCCAGATTTAGGAGAGTGGTTGTGACTGAAGAGCAGAGTGTGTATTGTGCTTCTAATTAATCTATAAACAATGTCTGTTAGGATTTCAGACTAACATTCTGACACAAATTAATTTTTTGTTTAAATCTGAAATGATTGTTATTTTATACTTTACTGGCATGAACCATATATTCCAACTGCAGCTAGCTGAACATTATCTGTAAATTGACACATCATTACATAGGCCTGGAGTATTAAAGCCTTTACTATGAATAGGGTGCCTTCCTTAAAAGATGGAACTTCATGATTAAGCCTTGTAGAAAAATAATGCTTTTAAAAGTTATGATGTCTAAAATTTAATTTTTTATTTTGCTGTTGACAGATGAACATTTTTCCCCCAAAGAAAGATTGAGAATTGAACTTGACAGGACACGGCAGTCTAATCAATACACACAGTTTGAATTGCACACTAGCTAAAGCATGCTGGTGGTGATTCTGTACTGGTGAGCTGTGTGAAACCTCCTCTACCTATTGATCCATTTGTCACTATTAGATAACACAAATACTGACCAAAATGGGAAATATGCAGGAAAAATATAAAAGTTGTGCTCACATTTTAAATTGGATTGTGGCAATGAGGCTGCCTAAACCATGTTCCAGCTTTTTCAGATAAGAAACTTATTAGTCACATACACATCAAAGCTCACAGTGAAATGAGTCTTTTTGCATTCCTGAGAATGTGCTGAGGGCAGCCCACAAGTGTCTAACCTGTACGTCTTTGGAATGTGGGAGGAAACTGGAGCACCCGGAGGAAACCCACACAGACATGGGGAGAACGCACCAACTCCTTACAGACAGTGGTGGGAATTGAACCCAGCTCGCTGGCACTGTAATAATGTTACACTAATCCTACACTACGTCAGATAGTCATGTTTAACATATTTACCACCAAATCCATTATTCTTACCATAGTCAATGTTGTTTGGACCTCCCAGTTACATCTCCAGCCCTCCACTACCAATGCCAACTCTCTGTCCAATCTATCATTGCCTGGTCTCATCACTTCTCCAACCACAATATACACTCTAGCCCTTAATGTCCCACAGACCTAGCCCTCAGGTTCCTAACCCTAGTGGCCACCTCCCAGTTTCAAATGCAACATTCTCTTCTCCCCCACTCCGCTCGACAGACCTTTTATACTAGAATAGTAAAGGCCTCTACACAAATGCAAGTAAAAGACCTGTAAATTACACATAGCACCTTGGGTTGTATGCATGATTGAATATGGCTGCTAGGGTTAGGGAGGTAAGGGTGCTTCACACAAAATATATGCTGGCTCCTTGTATAGCGAATATTTAACATGCCTCTCCAGCTACTTTAGAATTTCTTGGCCCTCATGTTTTTGAAAGCACTTATCAGGTCTCCTTGCAACATGCTTCATTCTAATGAAAAGGGCCCTACTTTTTCTTATCTTTCCTTATAGACAAATCCTCTTTTAAGAAGTATCTTGATTATCTGAAGAAGTCAAACAATATTACTTGTAGTTCTTTTGCTGTATACAATTCATTCATTTCGGTCAGAAATTTAATGTTTGAAGATAAGATAAAGGAGTTTTATGCACACACAAAGAGTTGATTCTGTTGGATACTTAGGTCTGGGTTTAATATGCTGTAGCAAAAGCTAAATACTGTGGATGCTTGAAATGCTGAACTAGAAATCAGAAAAACCAAGTTCAGCAGCATTTCAGTTGCAGATTGCTGTGTTGAAGGATGGATCATAGTTATGAAGAGTGGTCATCAACATGAAATTTTAACTCTGATATTCTGTTCAGCCATGCTGTCTGACCGTCTGAGTCTTTCCAGTTTTTTTTGTTTTTATTTAATTTACTATGGTTGATAAGGAATTGTCACCAAAAGATGCTATTTATCACCACAATTGTTTTGCCCTTCCACCCCTAAACATTGCTTTTCTATTTAATAATTAATGTATCAACTGTGTTTTGTGCTGTCATTATTGCACAATGTTTATCTTCCAGCCACATAACGAACAGGGTTATTTCATGTGGGACCTTAGCAGTGCAAAACTTGGCTGCCACATTTCCTAAATTACAAGATATACGATATTCCATGAGTTGTTACATTGCCTTTTTACTTAACGAATGTGCTCAAGATATTGTTCATTCTAGCAAAATTTCATCTATGGCTCATCCTTGTTTGTCCTGAAACAGTGATAATGGGATGTCTTCTCGAGTTGTTGTGTCCTTTGTGGTTATGATGCTTCTAAAATTGTGTTTGTTAGTAAATTCCAGGATGTTTGTCTAATTACAATGAAGGAACATTTACTCATCCCTGGCCAAACATGCTAAACATACTACGTTGTGGTGGATTCTAAAATTTGAAGTCAATCTGCTTATTTCATTATTTTAAGAACTTTTACTTTATTGATCATTGTTCATGTAGTTCTGATAAGAAAAGATACAATCTTTCAAGTCTTTCTTTAACTGGCATCTGCTTTCAGAAATGCTTCTACTGTTGCCATAACCCATGTTCATGGGATCCTCCTTGGTAATGTCAAGACCTCTTAAATTCCGTGACAAATGATCTGAACTCCCTATATTATTCATGATATCTTCTATGGGTCTTCTACAGAGGCAGATTGCTCCTCTGTGTGAATCAACTGCTGCACCAGACCTGATACCTGTACAGTGCAAAAAGGCTAGGGTTCTTTTTGTACTGCCTGGATCCCCATCAAACACCATTATTGCCAGATCACCACCCACCTCACCCTTTATCATGATTACTGCTCACTCTTCCTGAGTAGGCATATATGTGCTGGCATCAAGCAATGAAATGACTCACGTAAAGAAGCATAATGTCTTATGGGTGGGTTTTTCAACACTGAAAATATTAGGCTAGAAATTTATATGACATTCACTAAATATAGTAGCATAGGAGAGGGTCAGTGGAACCATATTTTGGAAGCAGAGTACAACATGCATAGAATATTATATAATGTGCACCTTCCACATGCAGCTGAGTGAAATTTCGACTTTGTGAGCCTACAAACACATTTATCCATACAAATCACAGATTATATGATAAATGCATGGATGAGAGCTCTAACCCCACCCATTCTCCAATTTGCACAGTTACAACACCCTCTAAACCAGCCCTTCCCAACATTCAACTATAATTTCTTCACATGGCATGAATTTGTTAAAGTTTGTGGATACACCATTGGTTGTGTGGTGATTTAGCCTTAAAATATGGCAGCAGTGAAGATCAATTAACAATTGGTTTGGCTCATGGAAGTTCCTATTTGCTGTGCATATTGTAATTACTTGATTTTGATTTTATACCTTCCAATCCCTTACTTGCTAAAGTCTGGTTAATATTTTCTTCTGGGTTTTTGCATACATCCTTTATAATTCCACCTATTTTGCTTATCCATGACCCACAGTGCATATTCTTGTATGGTGTTTGCTTTAAGTCATAGGTCTTTTGGATCCCTTGAGTCCCAAGGGCAGGGTTGATGCTGTCAGTCATGTACTGCCACCTTCTGAACTTTCTTTGCATATAAGAGTTCTGTTCTTTCCTGCCCACAATGCACTTGCATCGATCTGTTTTTGTGATTCCCGGCACTCACAGGGGTCCCCATCAGTAAAGCTGCCTTCACTGGTATGACATTTTATCAATAACTGAATACTTCTCAGCTGGATTATCAAACTCCTAAGCATGTAGCTTGCCTCATTAGCTGCTTGAGAAGCCTGATGTTACTTTGGGTGAGTCTTGTGACTTTTTTTCATTGAAATCACTTTTTCATAATTGGCCTGTTTAAAAGCTCCAGGTTTCTGCAGTTTTGCTGGTATTTCACTGGTTCTTAGCACAGAAAGGGGAAGGTGCCTCAATTACACCACCCCTACCACTCTCTACACTTGATGCAAATATAGAGACTGGAGACCTAGTTTATAAAATTATGGGTGGTGTACACCAGGATAAATGGGAAATTTCAGCAAGTAAGGCTCCCTGCCAACCTCGTGAAATTAATCCCCTTATTCAATCCATTCAAAGACCATACACGAGAAACTCCACGGCACACTCAAAAAAATGTAACTATCCTTTCAGAAGCTAAGGAAATCCCAATTTGTATCAATATTTGAATATTTTCAGATGTCGAAGTACTTCAAGCATCATAGTATTTTTAGCTTCAAGGATCATTTGATATTTAATGCACTTCAGCACGTAATTGGTTAATGATTAAGGAATGTTCTGATATATGGCCAGGTTTAACTTTAGGTATAATACAACTCTGTCAGCCAGATAAAGGATTCTGTGACATATTGCTGCCTGGAAAGGTTCACCCATGAGACCTACATCAAGGTGCAACACTGGCCTCTACTTCTTTTCCCCTTGAATATTAGGCCAAGAACAACGTACAGAGACCAGTTACTGTTAAGAAATTATCCCTTGCATTAAAGTGTGAAGTTGACAATTATTCCTTCTTTACATTTTGGTGAAATCCAGCTGTATCTTGCACATTATATCATGCCTTAGATATTTCTTTCAAGTTATGCTAGACATCCTTTTGATATTTCCACCATGCACTTGATAAAATGATGTGTTCACAGTGTGTTTGGTTTTCAAACATTGGTTCAATTGGAGTCAATTGAACCAAACTTTGGAAGTTGAGTGTGATGCACATTGGTTACTATATTGCACATTTCGTGCATGCAAGTTAGAATGAATTTCTAGTCTATTGCCAAAATTAATGAAGCAGAAATAGACAATTATCATTGTTGTTCAGTGAATATCCTGGAACTGCCTTCCTAACACCATCAAGGGAACTGCATCATCACCAGGACTGCTTAGTTCAACAAGAAAATAAGAACCACCTCCTTCTTGGAAGAATTGGGGATGGGCAATAAATGTAGCTTTGCAAGAGTTTCCCATGTTTTAAAAACAAAAATAGTGCTTAAAATTTTGAGTCTTATAAACATAGATGTTGAGACATTTTAATGTGTTCAAGTGCCATATTGTACCACTTAGTCTGTAAATGATACTGTCTTGCAGGAAAAAAGTGGGTAAGAATGAGGTAGAATGAGATTAGATTTGGTATACACAAGCTGGTACAAGTTAAGCTATGGCTTGGACCTGAAAATTAATCATTCTTAAAAAGTATCAGAAGAAGAAATGGATTGGATAAAGCTGTTAGCGTGAATTGTTGTATCCATGGACAGAATCTAGCTTGGCCTGTTGGTGACACAACCCAACCCACAGTGTCCCACTCACTGGCCAATTCCAGGTAAAACATCCAAGAAAATTAAAGTCACTTACTGCCAAGTTTAATAAAGTGAACATTTTAAGTTATAACATCAACAATTGCTCAAAGTATTCATCCTTGACGAGTTGTCTTCCAGCACTTGACTGAACCACAGTCAATAAGATTTGTTGTCTTCCATAGACTAATTGATCATGCTTGTATTTTGCTTAAGTTTCAGTCTATTTTGTACCCAGATATGTAGCTTTACTAACTGTTTAAAATCATTAACTATTGTAGGGGAAATCTGGTCCATGCATCCATACTTTTGAGGGCCTTTTAAAAAACATCCAACATCTAAAAATTACCAACATTTTGAATGTCTTCTCTCTCCACAAACACTCTTTTCTTTCACTTGTATAAATTCTGAAATATGGGAACTAATTGGACACTATCACGCACACAACATGGACTTTGAGTCACTTGGGAGTTAGCAAACATTTCCACCCTGGAGAAATGAACCAGTTAGAGATGAGCTTTTACATTTTGGATTTAGCCTTCTGGCCACAATTAAGTTTTTGGAGCAACTGAAAACATATAAAACTGGACCACAGGGACTTTGACTGTGTCACATTTCAGAAACTGAACTGCAGACCTTTGAAAAACCAGGGAACTGATGGCACCTGGTCCCGTTAGGTTCAACCAATGTAATAAGCACAATATTGTTATGCATCTAACCAATTTCTATCTTTCTCATAATAGAGACAGTTCATTGTTACTGGCAGGAGTTCAGAGCATTCATCCTAGAAGAGAACACATCTCATTCATCAAAAAAACTGCCAAAGAACTTCAGAGCATAAAGGATTCATTTAGTTTTATCAGGAAAGTTGAATCATGAAAGTGATGAGCAATCTTGCATTAACTGCACAAGTATAATAATGCGGTCTTGAATTTTTCAAGAAAACTTCAAGGAAATATTTGACAAGGCTGAGTAATGTTAAGTGGAATGGTCAAATTTGAACTGAGAATTTTGAAATATACATTTTAATATAATAACAAGACTTCTGCATTGGGAATGAAGTGATCCCTAAATCATTCATGTCCTTTAGAAGTATATCTTTTAAAGTGAGAATTTGCTAAATTCTGCAGATTATTTTAAAAGCATAATTATTTCACCCTGCTTTCAACAGACATTCATGACTGTCAAATATCCTTTTTTCTGGATAATGTGAACTTCCTCAGTAAAGAGAAAAAAATGACTATGTTGTGAATGAAAGTGGTATAATGTTTACCTCTTCTGTAGAGATACTATGATGCAAGATGAAAAGGAATTGCTTTGATACAAAGGAAACATTGTAACATAGGAAATATGGTAAATAGAGCAGGCCAGGATACAGAAAGCTGGGGGAGAGGCATGGAAATATTGATCTACAATGTAAGGGATTATAATGAATGCAGGAAGGAAGGGTGTCCTCTGGTATAGCAGGAGGTACGTCGTAATGGGAGAGGGACGGAATGCTGTGATAGAAGGAGAAATGGACTGTTACAAATGCAAGGGTGGGTGTGGGATACACTGTGATAAAGAGAATAATTTAAGATGGAAGCCAAGAACACTCTGGTATGAAGGGGAGGAAATGCAATGATAGTACACCAGTGCACAACATCTATACCATCATCTAGAACAATTACCTCGGTTGGATAATGATAACATAGTAATAACAATGAAATGGTTTGGACGTTATACGTCCTTGGTTCCTTCAGCAGCTGTTCCAGACTCCTGTAGTGTGTAAGTAACTTAAGAGTTCAATGATTCATATCTTTCATGTAAGCATACACTATTTTAGGATTGCAGGGTTGCCCAGTAATTCATCCCCAGTCAGTCGTTCTGAAGCCCTATTTAATTGCATCAGTATGTTTTAATCTGCCACCTCATTCATTCTAGTGGCCATGGGATCTGTAACGAGGGACAGCACAGCATCTCCAACACAGCACCATTCCCTCAGTGCTGCACTAGTGTTAGGCTAGATTTCTGTGCAAGTCTCTGAAACAGGATCAGAGTCTACAAACCTGCTGGTGACACTTTCACAGCTGAGGGTGAACTACCTTACTGTTAGAGAGTAAAGCGCTGTTAATGTGGCATGCCCAAATCTTTGGTGGTGCCAGATGAGCAGTTTTTCCAGACTATTGTATGATATTCCGATTAACACCCCAGTACACATTTAATTCACCTATTGTTTTAGAAATGAGATAGTAGGACAATAAATTTGCCAGTGAACCCAGAAAGTTTAGAGAGGGTGAGAAGTGGGGCCCCAGAGTGTTACAAGGGAGCATGGAAAATGGGGCTCTGGTGAGTTAAAAGGGAGTGTTGGGAATGGGGCCCCTGTGAGTTCAAAGGGAGCTTGACAACACTGTCCAGTGAGCCAGAAGCCGAACCATTGGATTTCTGAATAATAGGACAGTGAATTATTAGAGTTTTAATATATACTGATTTTCAGAATTATCCTAAGTATACTTGGATTAAAAAAGTGTTGCATTCTCTTTGGAGAGAAGGAGGATTAAAGGGTGCATAATAGAGGTGTACAAGATGATGAGGCATAGATCAAGTGGACAGTCAGAGACATTTTCCCAGGGCAAAAATGGCTAACACGAGGGGGCATGATTTTAAGGTGATTGGGGGATGTCAGAGGTAAGTTTTTTTTTACACAGAGAGTGGTGGGTGTTGTGGAACACACTGCCAGTAGAGGTTCTGGGGGCAGATACATTAGGGACATTTAAGAGACTGCCGGCAGAGATTCTGGGGGCAGATACATTAAGGACATTTAAGACAGAGATCTAGTCAGAGGCTTTTACATTTTCAGCTCCAGAGTGCTGTGTGCTAGCCTGCTGAACATAAACTCCTGACCTAATTGATTTCTACAGAACCTTCTTGTCAGGACATGTTTTACACACCTGCAGGCAACAGAGAAACTTACAAGTTGCTCATTATTGATTCCTACTTAACCACTCAGGCTGTCTTTTTGCTATAGCAATTTTTTCCAAGTAGCACTGTTTCCAGTCTTTGAAATAATTAGAGGCTTGAATAGAATGGGTACAAACAGCTTGTTTAACTTGAATTGTAGCCTTGGAACTAGAGAAGACAATTGCAGTGTTAAAAGTCCTCAAGTGAAATTAAAAATTAGGAGGAACTTTGTCTGAGAGAGCATTGGATTTCATGAATTACAAAGATATGTCAAAATAATCTTCATAGAAAATTATCACTGAATCCAGAGCCCCTGGATGACAAGTTGAATAGCTGGTATAAGGTAAGACAAAAGGAGGAAGCTCATGTGAGACATAGAGAGCTTGATGCAGCAGAAAGCCTAGAAGAGTATAGGACTGAAATTAAAAAGGAAACTAGGGAAGCAAAGACAAGGTATAGAGTCATAGAGCAATACAGCACAGATACAGGCCCTTTGGCCCAACAAATCCATGCTGACCACGGTGCCCACCAAGCTAGTATGAAATTCCTGTGTTCGGTACAAAAAAAATAGCGGCAAGTAAAATCCAGAGATGTTTTATAACTATGTATAGATCAAGAGCATAAAAAAGGAAATAATAGGGCGTATAAGGGTCAAAAAAAGAGTCACCTATGTGTGAAGTTGGTGGATGTGCCTAAGATATTTAATGGTTATTTTGTGGCTGTCTTCATAAGAGAGGGAGATAATGATGGTGTAATTAAAGAGGATTAGTGCAAAATATTGGATGGGTAAAATATACTAAAGGGTTAGGTAGTAATGAGTTTAGCGTGTTGGATCTATTGCCATATCTAGTTGAAATATATACCGTGCGTTTAAAAGCAGTGAGAGAGGAAATTGTGGAGCCTCCAAGTAGAATTTTTCAATCGTCCCTGGCTGCTGGATGCACCATTGCACCATGTTGCACCATTATTTCAGAGGGAGGAAGAGAGTACCTGCAGGCCAGTTAGTTTGACTTTGGCGGTGGGCAAATCATTTGAATTAAATCGTAAGGAACTTTGTAAAATTTCATTTAGAAAGGCACAGATTAATTAAGGACAATTGGCATAGATTTGTTAGGGGAAGGTTTTGTCTAATAATGGAATTTTTCTGAGGAGATTACAAGGAACGTAAATGAGGAAAGTAGTTTATATAGTCTCATGGAGTTTAGCAACACTTTTGACAAAGTCCAGCTTGGCATTTTGGTCAACAAAGCAAAAACCCATGGGATCCACGAGAGAGTTGATGGGCATTTTCTTATCTGGAAGGCTGTTACCACTGGGGTTCCACCATGTTTGTTATTCAGGCTGCTGCTTTTTATAATGTATGGTAGTGATGTGTCAGGGACATAATCAAGAAATTTGCAGTCGATACAAATGCTGGCAGCATGCTTGACAGTGACAAGAAGAGCTTTAGACTGTCGGAAGATAAAGATGGTCTGGTCATTTGGACAGAACAGTGACAGATGGAATTTAAACAGAGAAATGTGAAGTAATGCATTGGGGAGGTTCATCCAGACAACTGAATATACAGAAAATGAGAGGATATTGAGTGGTTTGGACGAAGGAAGAGGTTTATGTCCACAGGCCCTAGAAAGTAGCAGGATGGTTCACCAAGATGGTTAAAAGAATATAGAAAAGTTTCCTTTATTAGCAGACACATGTGAGTTTATGCTGGAACTGTGTGGAACACTAGATATACTACAGCTTGATTCCTGCATAGAGTTCTGGTCACTACATTTTGGAAAGCTGTGATTGGACAGGAGCGGTTCCAAGGAGACTCATGGCGATGTTTCCAGACTGGAAAATTGTAGGCATGAGAATGGGATAGGATAAGCTACGGTGATTTCCTTGGAACAGAGGAGGCTGATGGAAGATTTAACTAAGGGATAAAATTATGAGGGGTCCTTCAGCATAAAAAAGTTACATAAATTTAAATAATTGATTGAAGGATTAGAGGGAAAGTGGGGGAAAATACTTTCACCCAGAGGGTGGTGGGTCAAGGGAGGAGGGGGTGGGTGGGGGTCATTCTGGAACTCGCTGTCTGAAAGGTCGTTGAGGCAGAAACCTTCACAGTTAAAAAGTACTTGAAGGGCCATGCCCTGCAGAGCTACGAACCAAGTGCTGGAAGGTGGAATTAGATCATATAGCACTTTTTTTGACTGGCACAGATAGGATTATCCAAATGGCCTCCTCCTGTGTTTGAATTTACTATCATTCTATGAATATCTCTAAGAATGAAGTATATGGTGATAAGGGAAATGTTTGAACAATTAAATGTAACTACAATGCTCCTGAGACCATAGAATGGAGAATTTTATAGGATTGATAGTTCTGCTCAACTGCATTCTTTGATTGGGGTTTTGTTCTGTCATTCCCTTGGGAAACTGGGTAGGTTTATGCAGAATCTGTAATGGATTGAAGGACCTTCTCTCATTATGAATATCTTGTATCTTACGTCAGGTAGATTACAAGACTATTCTATTTCTTATGGTTGGTAAATGTGAAGAATCAAAGCGTGTGTTGTTTTTGGGCACAGAGTCGATTAAAGCACTGAAACTCCTTTTTGTTCCTTTCTCTACACAGCATAATCGACCCATAATTGGTCAGGTGTCACTCAGCAACCAGTGACAATTTTCTTTCAGCAGTTAGTGCTTTTTTGGTCAATAAATGAAAATACTCTCTATCTACATCTTCAAAAAAACCCAAAATAATTAGAAGCTTAAGTATGAAAAGTATTAAGTATGAAGTTTAAGTAATTAAAAGTATGAAAATACTGTTAGCCTATTTAAGTTTTATCCCTCAGTGAGTATATCCCAGGCAGAAAGTGCCACTGATGCCATTACTGAAAATTTACAGAGAAATAATGTGTATGCAGCAATAGCTGTTGTAGGTTATTGGTTTGGTCTCTGATTGTGCTGTGCAACCTTTTAAGG
>JARFYF010000112.1:28868770-28880670 GCA_030265395.1 Rhina ancylostomus | reverse complement strand
ATTGAGTCAATATAGTGTATCCAGATACATTGCCATATTCTGGTATCTATGTGCGAAGACATCCTGTGATCCTCAAAATGCAAGACAGCTTGAAAATAGCAAAGCTTTCATAATATATCAAAGGAATGAATATGCTTTTTAAAAATGAACAATATATGGAGGTTGAAGGAGAAGGAGATATCATGAGAGCCCAATAAGATGTAATTGTGAGCATTAAAAAGCAATACTCCTGACCGACATTGGGCCAGAAGCATTTGGGACTCTGCAAATGTTTTAGCACTTTGCAAAGTGAACATAGCCTTGTTTAAAGATGCGCAGAAAATAAAATATCACTGTAAACTAACCTAAGGCATCAAATATAGTTGAAAACAGGTGAGACAGTAAGTACATTGTTTTACTCAAAAAACTTACCTTTGGACTGCAAGTATGGTGCATTTTCAGATTGGGCCTTTTGTGATAGGATTGTGTGTCAGTTGATAGATAAATTAAGTCAGTGAAAACCATTGAGCATGCAATACATAGCATTTGGACATATGTAAAATTGCTTTGTCAATGGAAATGGCATTCAAGAAGGCTGGAGAATTTTGTTTGCCAGAAGTAACTAGTACAGCTGCAGTCTACAGTTAGAGGAGTAGCAAAGTCCAAAACGATAAAATCAAGTCCAAAGCATACTGGTCAGATCAGTTCCGTTTGTTGCTCTTGTTAGAATTCCCTTCCCTCACTACAGTCTTCTCAGTTCAGAATAGCTAAGTGTTTCAGCTACCGAAAGTCACTTTGCAAACACCTGCAGATCCATAAAATTCTATTTCCTTGACATTTTGAAACAACAACAGAATGGGGTATTTACTAAATTATAAATACATTCAGATAAGCAAATGGGATTGTAAAGCATCTGTGCTACAAATAGTAATGACAGCAAACTGACAGATCTTCAGGTAAAGTTGTTGATTTGCAGATTGATACTGCCGCAGATTGTTCGATACTGATAGCTTTCTCAAGCAAATTCAGGAAGTTACCACTGACCTAAAACATTGTAAAACTGGAAACCTCTAGTGAGGTTTTACAAGTATTAGAACAAATGGAGTAAGTGAAATACAATGGACAGTAGGTACAGCTACCCATCATTACAGCAATCTACCCATCAATATAGTAAACTATGAAAACAGGCCAACTTTAATGACAAAAGATGATCCAGAGTAATTCAGGGAAGAGAGGAGAACATTTTCAACACTGGTACTGACTAGATGTCTGAAGACAACTGCACTGATATAACAAAGTACACCATCCACATTTGTATCAGACTATTTGTGACACCAGTTTATTGCAAACCCAGATTAGTCCCAAATAATACGGAGTCAAGATGAGAAGAAACTGAATAGGTCAGAACAAAATACTGGACTCATGAAAATCCATCAGAATAAGCAGACCATGTTATAATAGTGGCCATGGAGATGGCAGATAAATCAGAGCAGCTATGTGGAGTCTACAAAAGGATGCTAAAAAAAGCTATGATAATTAAAATATCTTCTATGTACCTAACAAGTCTTTTTTGCAGAATCAGCAGGACCAAAGGTAGTCACAGTGTTGGATCTACCCCAGAGCTAAGAAAATTGAGTTCCAATAGGGATTATCAGCAAGAACTCAGCATCAACATGCACAAAGAGCTATTCTCAAATGCAAAAGTACTCAATTAACTTAAGTATTCACCCATGATTTTCCAAACAATCTTGGATAAAATCTTTTAAGGAACAGATCACTGCTTGTGTAACTCAGATGAAGAAAATCTTCTGATTTAGGAGGAAGTGCTCAGATCACGTGATCAAAATGTGAAATTGAAACAAAGAAAATGCACATTTTTTTTCAATGAGGGTTTGAAGTTTGATGCCAATGGGCTGCAACCATTATAGGAAAAACTGGAGACCAATACCAATCCACCAATGCCTGAAAATATAGCAGGTCTGAGGTCTTTCCTAGGACTGGAGCAGATCTTGTGAAGGTGTCATACCACTGCACTAATTGTTGCAAAAAGATGTGAAATGAATGAAGAACAGGAAGCAAAATATGGATTTGATGACTGCAGGAAAAGATTAGCAAGTGAAGCTCTCCTTGTTAGTTACATTACCACATGTGAGTTGAGATTGGTGTGTTACGCATCAATTTGTGGTGCAGGTGCTGTGACAAGTCATGTTATAGATAAAGTGTAAGAGAACCCCAAACTTTTTTGCTCCTCATTCTCTGATAAGGAACAATAGCAATCATGAAGAATTTGAGAAAAGAGCACTTGGAATCATGTTTAGAATCAAGTTATCATATAGTATGGAACCAAACACTGTGAGGTTGCAGAAACAAAAGTGCTGGAAGAACTCAGCTAGTCAAGGAAGACCTGTGGAAAGAGAAACCGGTTAGTGTTTCAGGTTGAAGACCCTTCATCAGAACTAGTTTGTGAACTATTAGGTTGCAAGTCAGTGTATCAACCTGGGCAGAATCAAGCACCTTAGGGAATCGTTCCATTACACAATTGAGTGCAGGAATTTTGAGCTTGATGTCATTGTGGATTATCTGCTGTGGCTACCAGATGAGAACTCTGATATCAGAAGTGAGAATGTGATCTATATATTAAATATGGTCAGTGAGGATTTTTCAGTAAGTAAAAATCACACACAAAACCCAAAAAGACTTAGTGTTGAAAATCATCTAAGAACAGACATTGAACAGATGGACAGAACTTGATAAGTGCATTAAAACCATTCCACAATCAAGTTGTCACGTGGGCTGTGGTGTATTAACTGGAGCCAAAATGTGGTACCGCCTACTACATTAACAGATAAGTATTGATAAATTTCATACTAAACATATTGAAATAGTCTGAAAGTAGGAAAGCAATTGCAAGGAGCTGTGTTTGCTGGACTGTTTGAACAATGATCTTGAAATGTTGGTGAGCAAATGCAAAATTCGCCTAAATTGTACAAACAAACCACCAAACTCTCCTTTGCGGTCATGGTCATGGTCTACTAGACCTTTATATGAGATTATTTTTGTAATCTGGAGATCACTGACAAGGTCAGCATTGATTCTCTCTCTTGGAGAGAAAGTGCCACTGTTGATAATGGCTTCCAACACTTTGCTGATAATTAAGAGTAGACTGATTGAGTAGTAATTAAATGGATTAGATTTATCCTTTTCTTTTGAATGGGACATACCTGGGCAATCTTTCATGTTGTTGGGAGAATGCCGGTGTTCTAACTATACTGGGGTAGCTTGGTTTATGCACAGGTGGTTTTGGAACATAGGGTTTTAATACTATAGTTGGGATCATTTTTGGTCCCATAGACTTTGCTCTCAGTTATTTCTTGATGGCTGGTTATTGAATTCTGTTATGGTGAGGATCTCAGAAGGAAGTTAAGATGGATCAATTAATTAGGATTTCTGGCTGAACATGCTTGATGAATGCTTCAGGCTTTTCTTTAACACTTACATACTGGGGCCCACCATTGCTTTTGAATCTTCTTCCTTCTTCTCAGTTTATGGACAGATTTAATTCTGTGATTGTGAGATCACTTAGCTCTGTCTTCTGCATAATTTGTTTGCTGTTTAGCATGTATGCAGTCCTGTCTTGCAACTTCACTAGACTGGCACCTCATCATTTTTTCGTATGTCTTATTCTTCTGACAATCCCTTCTGCACTCCTCATTGAACCAGGGTAGATTCCCCTGGCCTGATAATAATGGTAGAGCAAGAATATACAGATTTGTGGTATTAACATTTCTGCAGTTTCTGATGGTTCACATCACCTCATAGATGCCCAGTTTTGAGCTGCCAGATCTGTTATGAGACTATCCCATTTTGCACCTTTGTAGTGCTACACAACATGATGGAGAGCATTATCAGTGTGAAGATGTGACTTTGTCTCCACAAAGACTGCACAGTGGTCAACTCTATCAATTCTTTCATGGAAAGATGCATCTGCCACAGGTAGATTGGTGAGATTGAGATAAAGTAGGCTTATCCTTCATGTTGGTTCATTGTTCATTGGTATCTACATGTTTTAGAGACCAGTCTGGCAGTTATGTACTTCAGGACTCGGCCAGTTCGGTCCACAGTGGTACTACCAAGCCACTCTTGGTGGTGGACATTAAAATCTTTCACCCAGAGTACATTTTGTGCCCTGGATACTTTCAATGCTTTTTCCAAGTGCTGTTCAACATGGGGGAACTCTGAATCATTAGATGAGGGAGGACAGTGAGTGATAATCAGGGATTTGGTTCTTTGCATATGATTGAACTGATGCCAGGTGACTTTATGAGTTCTGAAGTCCATGTTTAGATTTCCAAGGGCTGCTTACCCCTCACCAGTATACCACTGTGCAGCTACATTTGGTAGGTCTGTCCTGCCAGTAAGACAACGCATACTCATCCATGTGAATCAACTGATCACTGCTGGAGATGAAGCAAGTCTGGATAGTGAACTAGCTATCGTGAAGCTGTGCCGGAATTTAATGTGCAGAAGTAAAACACCAAAAATTAACAAGTCTGACAAAGAAACATGACTTTCATTGAGTTCAAAATCAGAACCAATAGTTCAAATGCTGATGCATTACCAAAATATGTAAGGAAATCAGATCTTTCTGTAAACCAATCCCTAGGCCAGATTTATAATTCCTACTCATTTAAAAGAGAATACCAGTTAATATTGAGTGAAAATGGGTATATTGATAAGTTACTTGTATCTCATTGTTGAAAGTGTACAAACGGTATAGACTATCTTTTCTTTAGAAAAGGGGCAGCAGTGTAGTGTATCAAAATGCATGGGCCTACAGTACTCTGTGTGGACATACTGCAAGGTTGTTGAAAAGGAGAGTTATGGGTGCCTGCTTTGCAGCTGAACACGCAGCCTGTAGCAGGAGCTTAAAGACACAACACATATATAGTTTTAGTGTTTTGCTTTGGAAATAAACCACTACCTCTTTTGATATATATATACTTTGCCATAAAGTATTTGTGAAGACATTACATTCTTCAACCAACTGGCCTGTTCTGCATAGATCTCAGCTAATTTCTGGCAATTTATTGTTTGAAATTAAACCATGGGCAAACATGAAATTAGTTCATGCCTTCCAGCAGTGCCTTTAAGCAGGTACACTGCTGAGCTTGAACACATCTCAGACTAAAGTTAAAAATGATCCCCAGGCTCTACGTAAATTCTGCCCATATTTTCCAACTTTTCTTGCACTCTTTGCCTTCTAAACACCAAGCATGCAGATTAGTTATTGTTGGGATTCTAATTCTTTCCTGCAGAACATTCTTGCAATGGCTGTGTCTATCCTATTAAATCAGTAAAGAGATCACAGAACAGTACAGCACAGGAACAGGCCCTTCAGCCCAAGATGTCTATGTCGACCATGAAGCCAAATTAAACTAAACCTATTTGCCTGCACATGATCCATATCCGGCCATTGCCTGCATGTTCAGGTGCCTGTCTAAATGCCACTATCGTGTCTGCTACCCCCACCTCCCCTGGCAGCACGTTCTAGAGACCTACCGCTCTCTGTGTAAAAAAACTTACCCCACACATATCCTTTAAACGTTCCTCTTTTCACCTTAAAGCTATGCCCTCTTCTAGAATTTGATATTACCACCCTGGGAAAAAGACTCTGACTATCTATTCTATGGATGCCTCTCATAATTTTACAAACCTCTGTCAGGTGCCCTGTTCAGCTTCCGATGCTCCAGAGAAAGCAATCCAAGTTTGTCCAACATCTCTCTAGAGCTAAATACTCTCTAATCTAGGTGGCATCTTGGTGAACCTCTTCTGCACCCTCTCCTTCCTGTAAAGGGTGATTAGAACTGTACACAATATATCAAATGCAGCCGAACCAAAGTTTTGTAGAGCTGCAATATGGCTTCTTGACTCTTATACACAATGCCCCTAACGATGAAGGCAAGTATGCTATATGGCTTCTTTACCACCCTATCTACTTCTGTTGCCACTTTCAGGGAGCTATGGACTTGCACCCCAAGATTCCCCTGTACATCAATGTTCCTAAGGGTCCTGCCATATACTGTATACTTTCCACTTACATTTGAATTCCTAGTAGTTTCCAAAATAGTGGAGGATAAATGTACTGAAAATAACAAGCTAAAACCAGCATTCCCATCTGCCATGCTGAAGAGTTCAAATCTTGATGCACTCCTCATATAAACTCATACCTGATGCCTTAAGTGTTAAGAAAAGATATCACTGGTCTTTGCTTAATACCTATGGGTCTAGTACCATTTGTGGATGCAGCTTTAACTACTAGAACTAAATACAGCAAAACAATGCTGTTATAAGATAACATATTAATTTATGAGATGTTAAAAACCAGATAAATGAACTTACAACTAAATGTTCCTGATTAGTCTGAATGTGGTTAACATTAAAAAAACAATGCCCATAAAATCTGATTTAGTCTTGAAAGCTAATTGTATGCTAAAGTTATAATTCACTCATAATTGTTTTGCATCTAATTACATCCATTTACCATAGAGAATGACTGACTTGTCAAGAAATATAAGATTTTCTGGGACTTGATTGATAGTTTTATATTAAGCTTGTTAATTGTATGTATTCCCAGAATACTAGTTTTAAGTAGAAAGTATAGTTCAATCTGGTTGGTAGCATGGTAAAAAAGAATCCATTTATTGCCCAGCTCTGGCCACTTAGCACCTATTGCAACTTGTGTCAATTTTTTTCAATCAATCCGCATTATCTCTATTCATGTCTGCCAAAGTTATTGTCAATTCCATCCTTCATTTCACATATTTACAATTAATTTTCTTGAGTGCTCTTTATCATTATTTCCTTGACATTGGTCAAATGTCAATGTCCACAGCTGCCATAAAATGAGAAGTGAATCAAAGAGCAGAAGGAGTGAACACTGTAAAAAGTGGCCATCATATTTCAGATTTATTCTAGTATTGATTGGAATAATATTCAATGTCTTGTTGGAAATAATGACAATACTGGAGTCATATTTTGTCTAATGAAACTGACGGTAACATGAACATATGCCATTTTTCTGTACTGATGAAAAAGGGGAATCAGGGTACCGAGATGGGTAGCAAAGGAAGAAAATACTAGTCAAAAGAAATAACTTTGGTACTGCATTCATTTAACCCTTCCTGCACAATATGGTCACCACAAAGAAGGCAACCACTTACATATTAGAATATGTAAATTATAGTCATATCTTCAAAAGCAAAGGGAAACAAAAACAGCCTGAAACAGTTCGATTAATTAGAAAAATACATTTGAGAAATGAAAGGGATAGAACATGTAAGATGGATCAGGAATACTGGCAAGAAATCAGAAGCAATAGTTTAAATCCAGTTAATAAAATGTTAAAATCTAAGAAATGAATGCCTCTCCCCAGAAATCTACCATCACATCTTCAATTTCCCTCTCCTCTCCAAAATCTTTGATGTATTATTCTTGCCAAACATGTGCCCATCTCTCTTAAAGATCCATGAATCATGCTTGCAAATGACATCCCTCTGAATCATGGTGTAATTTCCATCTCTGGCTGTAAAGCACTGGCTACATTTGGGCCTGAAGCTCTTCTTCTGCTCCCAGAGTTATGCATATTCCCACTCATACAGATCTGCATGTCCTGATTCTGCTGATTTCTTCCTCTCTGATATTGTGCATAAATATTAAGTCCTCGGAGAGACCAGTGCCTTTAATTTAGCATTGTTTGAGAAAAAGAGCATGAAACTGCAGGGAGATAGTAAAATTTAAGTAATTGTTAAAATATAACTCCTTATGAAACAATATTTTGGACAACCACAGATAGTATTGTAGTCAGCCAACAAGTTATGCTCTTTTCAGAAGCAAGTCTAGGCATGCAGCTACACCCAATAAATTCATAAGGGATGTCAGTACAGTATCTCTTGCAGGAATCATACAGTCATTAAAAATTATGGCACAGAAGACAGCCATTTCACCAAAGGTGAACTTTTATCTTGATCCGTAGCCTACAGGTTATAGCTCTTCAAGTGTTCATCCAGGTATTTTCAAATATGGTGATGTTATCTGCCTCCGAAACCTGGTTAGGCAGACGGCTCCAGACTCTTACTACAAATTGACTAAAATATTTTTTTCTCAACTTCCCTCTGATATCTCTACCAATTATCTTAAACTTATGCTCCTCATTACTGACCACACTGGTAATGTAATTAATCCTTTCTGTCCAGAAGTTTTAAAAATGTGTTCCTGGTATGGAGCTAGCATCTGGAAAATGGGATGTTACTGCACTTTGAAGGTGGTAATGAGACCTCCATCTGTGAAGTGAAGGTGCTCACCAAGCAGTGTGTTAGAGACTTCCAGGATTTAAACATAGCAACATTTTAGGAACAGCAAGACATGTCCACATCAAGATGAACTATTGAATTAAAATGGATGCTTTCTGAATTTTTTCACAAATGTTGTTAAGATCTGGGTGGTGGAGTCAGGAATATTTAGCATCATTTCTTTTCCTTTCCCACTATTTAATCGTTGTTCAACCATGTTTGTTTAATTAATAAATCATAACAGAGTTGGAAACCATTATCAAATTCTTGCCCAGATACACAAGAAGATAATGTTTGTTATGTAGCTGGTGTGTTGACTTTTGTAACATGTCGCTGGTAATTATTCATATGTTGATCATTGTAGTAATGTTAAGGGTGGTTAATAGCCATTAGATGTTGACCCATTGTGTTTTAGTAAAATGAGAAATTGCATCAGGAAGACTGCGTGTTACACTTCAATTCAGTGTGAAGGGTACAAATTGGGAATTGCATGAGATAGAGAAGATCAGCATATTTTTAATCCATTATATTTTACTGTCTGCCAAACACTGTTGATATGCCTGACATTCTCTTATTGCTACATAATCTAGCAAGAATATAGTTCCTTCTGTTATATTAAAACCAACAAAAGATTTTCTTTATAGATGCTAGTAATTTATCACAACACCATATACACAGGGACACAAGAGTTGTTTGCCAAGTTTTCTGTGCTCATAGCAATCATGAAAACTTGGGCTCATACCAATTCCAGTTGTTCCAGAAGCATTCACCACTGTTACTAGTATTGGTCCACAAAAGGTTAAATAATTCATCTGAAGTTTGAAGAATTAAATCTGGAACTGAATTGTAATTGAAGAAGCACGAAGGGCAGTTGAGGTTGAATATGAATACATTGGGTGCTACAAGGCAGTACGTTCTTCCCTCCAAAGTTCTTTAACCAAACAAAATTTAAACTTTGATCTTGCACTTGTTTAACAAATGAAAGAAGAGATATACTTACTAGACGTCAAGAAGTCATAAAGCACTTTATAGTTAATGAAATATTTTGAACCATGATCATTTGTCATGTCAATTTGCCCACAGTGAAGTTCCATAAAATAATGAAATAATATTTATAATGGTACAATCTGTTTTAGTGAGGTTGGTTGAGGGATAAAACTTGATGAGGGGAGAAATTTCATGTTGAATTGCACAAGTCTTAAAGAGCTAAAGCAACAATATTCAAGAGTAACACTATGCATTGCATGGTATGACACTGCAGGCCTTACCAATCAGCATGCCATTTATTCACCATAAGCAATACCCTAGGATATTAGGGAATGCCTATGAACTATTGATTGTAGATCCCTTTCTTTTAAGTTAGTAGTCTTTCACTAAGTAGCAAAAAACTACTAACTTAAGATGCAATTATACACATAAACTTATGCACAAATTAACAGATTACAATAACATTTAAAAATTCAATCTAATCATTGCTGTGCAGTGTTGACTTAAAACTCATAACATTGAAATGCAGTGTAAGACTCAGAACCTTTAGTTTAACAGAACATTGGTCTTTAAGTAGACACGTGACCCAATGGAGTGCCAGCTAATTACCAGCTGAACATCTGATTGCATTACCTTTATGGTTGCCCTAACTTTGATAGCAATCAAAAATAAGATGAAAAAAATGCCAAAATGTAAGATGCTTTAACATCGCTAAGAAAATACTGGTTTACACTTACAATATAGAAATCATGAAGTACTTGTTATCAACAAAAAGTTTATTGAGCCACAGGTTTTTAAATTGAGAAAATATAACAAGTAACATTATTCTCTGTACTATCAAGGGCAGTAACAATGTACAGAGTGACCGGTGTATTTCTGATGAAGGCCAATATATCTTAATGCTCCCAAGCATGGTCTAGCTCTTTGTGTTAGGTAGCTATATGGACAACTATTTGATCTTGCTCCCATCATTAAAGAGTGAAATCTTTAATAGAGTTAAAATGATGAATTTTCAACTAGACTGGAACAGTTATAATTGGAAAGAAGGGTCACTCCGAACTATACCTGCCTTACCATTGAAGTTTACCTTATCAATGTGAAAGGGATGATGCTGTGCTTTGCATTTCACTAATTACACAATACAAGTGCACTGTAACTCTAGACAGTTAAGATTTATTTCATGTTACAATATTGACTTCAGCCACCACAAAATCATTGAAACTACGGTAATGTATAAGTAATATATCAAAGGGGAGTCATCCATCCATTTGATGGGTAAACATCTAGCAATATGCTAACTGCAAAAGACTATGTTCCCATGTGTGTACTTTCTTTATACCATTTCTTACAGTTACAGTTTGGTACATACACACACACAAGTCAGCATTTATATAACAACTGTTTTATTCTATGTAGGCTGAAGCAAATCAAATAGCCTTTACTTGGGAAACTGAACACCAGTATAAATAACAATTATGGACATTTGGAGTTGAGGTTCTCCTCAGTCTCTTCTCCCTGCTCCACCCCCTTCAACAATCAACACAACCAGCCGGACCTCACGAATGTATTGACCTCTGGAAATTTAAACTAAATGCACTAAATTCCTGGTCTTTGAAAAGGCTCTAACATTAATCTTTTGGGATAAGGACACTAAAACACATGTTTTAATAGCAATTAAATGCACCATTTTGTTAAGTAACTGACTACTGAATCCCATAACTAGCAAACATAGAACATAGAACAGTACAGCACAGGAACAGGCCCTTTGGCCCACTATGTTGTTCTGAACTAATTAAACTAGTAATTAAAAGCCTACTAAATAGTTCTCTATAATTATTAAAAGTAATATTTCATGATATAAAATTGAGTGATTGAGGTGCTGGATTGACATTGTGCCTAGAAGTATTTTTCACGTTTACCCATTTTCAGCTGCACTATTCAAACTGCACCATTAATACTCATAAGTATTATTCAATCAAGGATTATTTTTCCAAAGAAAATAATTATTGTAAATATATTTTTGAAAATGCTGCCTGATTCATCTGATTTATGAAAGAATTTACATTTGGCAATCTGCAAATGAATCTCAACAAAAATGTGAGAGAAAATATATTTATTGAATTAGCTACATTTGTGCCAGGGTTGCCAATTTCTCTCAAAGCAGCAAGTCTATCCAATGAATTGTGGAAGTCTCTCCTGTGTACATTGAGTGGTAACTAAAGCAAATCCAAACAATAAATGAAATGTAGTGTGATATTTCTTAAGTTGATATCCTGGATGGTTGGAGAGTCCTCCTGGGGTCATTAGTGTATAATCAGTGCTGCTAAAAGGAAAGCACAACCTTACATTCATAGAGTACTTCTTACAATATAAGACAAGATAATTTTAATTTTTTTTGTTAATTTTAAAATTTTATTTACAGTGTGGTAACAGGCCCAATGAGTCTGCACCGCCCATTTTAAACCCATGTTAACCTACCATTACGTCTTTGGAATGTGGGAGGAAACCAGAGAACATATAATTTATTAATAAAGATATAAGATATCTGTATTAGTCATATGAACATCAAAACACACAGTGAAATGC
>JARFYF010000112.1:28834541-28850259 GCA_030265395.1 Rhina ancylostomus | reverse complement strand
GATCTCAATACTGCCACTACCCACAGGGCTTGGGCCCACTGTATGTGTCAGGAGGAGTGGTCTCTATCTGGAGGTCCATGCACTGCTTCTCTGGTTCCCCCTGATTTGCATGAAGGTAGCATTATGGCCCAATGATGGTTAAGGAGCCCAATCATAACACTTGGGCCAACTGGGCTGATCTTCTGCACAAGAGCCCCACCATCTTTGCACTGTTAAACTCTCCCTACCTCAATTTCTCCTACACCCCTCCATCTCCCACTCCTTCTACATTTCCTACCTTCCCGAATCCCATTTGCCCTTTAACCGTATCCCCCTCAGCAGGCAGTTCCAAAGGAGATGGCAATAGCATGCTCAGAAGATAGTTGATATCCATGAAAATGCTGGTTGGGTTTTAATGTTTCTTAAAGGAAATAAAGCACAATAACACTTGCTTAAAGCAGGGACGTTCAATTTTGCAATTTGATGTTAGGGAAAAATGTAGCAGCCACTTAGCCCACCAAAAATGGGAGAAATCTAGTTTCTAGATACTGTTCTTACATTTTCATAACCTCAGTGTTTGTCTTTCACATAAGTTTCAAGTTTGCTTCAATGGACTCTAGTTAAAGTGCCAAACAGCTGCACAAACTCCCCTGTCAACAATGGGAAGCTAGTCCTGGTTCTGAACTCACGCAACCTAACCCTGATAATGGTGTTCATTACATTGCAATGTCTTCACAAAAACTTTAAGACGTAGCATATATACATCGAAAGAGGTAGTGGTTTATTTGCAAGGCAATACAGTTAAACTATTTACATATAGAGATTTTAAGCCAGCAGATTGAACGTTCTAGACAGTGATTAACATTGTCACATGATTTCTCTGTCCAGCAGAATCAACCTATGAACAACCACTTGGAAACAGCATGTCCAGGCTTAAAAGTATGCTATATACATATGCATTTGTCATTAGCCCTGGTCCATGTTACTAATTACACCATTCTTACTTTGTATGATAGGTGAGATATGTTTTCATTTTCTCTGCTTTATGGTAGATGCTTTTGTGGACATTTGTTCCAAACTGGCATTACACAACAGGTTTAGATTTCTCTATACAGGATTCTTTTTAACCACTGCTGGATATATCTGCAAGATAAGCATGTAGAATTCATTCCACATCAAGCAAATAACCAAGGCTTGTACAAAGAAATTATTTCACCATTTTCTGGAGAAGAGGAAGCTATAAAGAGAGAACGCACAGACACTGAGTGTCATAATTGGAAACCACATGATCATTAAGACTTTACATCACAAGCTTGATAACAACAGGAAGGATTTTATTATGGTGGTATTCTTCATGTTGATGTCAGTTATAGAGCCAGCCTTGCCTCTGAGTCTAGAAGCTATAATTTTGGTATGTATTCTAGATTGGTTTTCACCACAATGCTAAAGGGCTGCTGCATTGTCAGAGGAGCTGCCTGGCTGGAAGTGCATTTTCCATATTTTATATCTTTATTTGTAATCAACTGTTGAAATATGTGACAATCTGGAGCAGAGGTCCCACATTCATCTGATGAACTGGTTAAAAAAGCACAAAGTATTGGAAACAATTAACAGGACAGGGAGCAGAGGGGAACAGTGTTAATGTTTGAATCCTTCTGAAATGCTGAGTGTTTTCAGCATTTCCAGTTTTTATTTCACGTTTCCAGCATCTGCAGTTTTTTTTAACTTTAAGTTTCTGAACAGGTTAAAACCTTAGATAAAATTCTGGGATAGATCTCAGCAAATTCTGCATCCTGGAAAAGATTAGCAAAGAGCTGAATATTTGGTATTTCACAAGATGTAGGTTTTACACTAAAAATACTGAATTGAATGTCCATGTGGAACAGCAGGTAAGTCATCTCCCTGATAGACTAATGTTTATCTAGGGACACCAAATGAATAATTCTCAGTGTTAATTTTCAGTGATGCCTGGGAAGAATTGCTTTGAATGCACTGATATATGTATATGTGCATCACTGAATCTCTAAAAGCCTTAAATAATTAGCATCAAAACCCATTCCTGTGTAAAATACAAAAGTCTGATTTTTACTTAACTCACTTCTAGTTATTTTTAACATATTTGAAAATATGAATTACTTTGGGTTCTAACAGTGTTGTGGCAGGTATCTGCTATTAATAGTTGGTCACAAGAGACAGGAAATGAGTTAAAGTGCATATCTCTGCAGAGGGAAACAATAAGTAATGTGTAAAGTTATTTATGCACTCCAGTGAGAATGGTAAAGGGGTACAATTGATGTTAGACACATAATGAGCACAAAAAATAGCAATCATATACATGAGATTAAAAAAACATGAATGACATTTGCAAAGACAAACCTTACAATGGATGGATAATATTCAATAAAATTATTTTAATAATTATAGCAAATACTTGTTATTTCAATAATAACAAGTATTTGCAGTAGATTAAAATACTACATGCATTTTAATCTACTGTAAATACTTGTTGTAACAGGACAACAAATTTTAGTCCAGAAGATTTTAAGATCCGAGCAATTTCAGTTACAAGTTAACTTAAATTTATTACATGAGTTTGACAATTTTGACCTAAAAGTGGATAAAGTTAGCCCCTCTTGAATTACAGTGCAAATTCAACAGCTGGCCTGGAAGTAGCATCAGTGTTGGATGTGTGCAACACAGTTCTAATGTGGACTGCACCATGTTTCCAACTTTAAAAAATGCAAGACCAAGAAAGGAAAATAAGACCCCAAGTATTATTTTTCACTCTCCGTTATGTCAAAGTCTAATGTCAAACTTGGCAAAAGTTTATAAATATATTTACTTTTTAAAAAGTTATTCCTATGTGGTTATATTTTGCTACTGTTGCACAGCTATAAAAAAATATTTATTCTTCATTGTTCCACCATTCTCCTGAGTCAATCTGCTTGAATTGCTGACAAGTAGTTTTGTTGTGATAATACTTTCTTTCCACGTCTACAAGTTCTTATGATGTGAGGGACAGGAAGGTTCCCTGCAATGATCTTGTCAATATATCCAAAGTAGTTCAAGCAATAATCAGTAGGGGTTTTTGAAACTTAACTAATAAACTCTCAAGGCTGAAAATGGGAAATAATAAATTTATTTTACAGTCTGTAAGGGAGCAGATCTTTTTCCTTTTATGCAATCTGATCATGTAGCCATGAAGGACAAAGCTGGTCTCACCTTATATACTTGCCCTAATTTATAATTTTAACTTTCACTAACGTTATGTTCTTTCATGAATTATTATTTCAATCATAAATCTTAGGAAAATAAATGTGAAAAGTCAGTGCTAATGTTATTATTAAAGTTCTCACAGCCCAACCTCTTCTGACATGTGGGAACTCAGTTTGCGGCAGTATCTAAATAGTTGAGTTAAACACCCTGGTTTAACTACATGTTGCCCTTGGTTGGCCTATGTTCTTATTTAAATATATTGCCAAGTGACTGCATTTCCAACTTGTAAACTGTTTGGGTCACAAACAGTTCTCGGGAACAGAAACCTGTCGCAACCTGAGGATGACCTGCAGCTACATTTGAACTCTCCATTTCCCCTTTCACCTTCCCTGATTTACATCTGAACCACTTTAACTTTGAAAGGGTTTGGGATGGTTTTCCATATAACTTTGCATGTATATTTTGATAATGGCCATTGAATCCATTCTTCAGTTATTTTTCTTCTTTAGTTTAGTATCAGGTTGTGTAGTAGCACCATTGCTGTGCCACTCTTCCCAGAAGTGAGATGGTTAATAAATGTTTAAAATTAACAGTATTGTCAATCAGCATTGATTAAATTCTGGAATTGAATTAATATAAAAAGACAAAAGACTTGATAGAACAATATACAACTTCCATCAGGCATATATTTTGTCTTTTATTGAATCCCAGTCATGTAATTATATCTTTGTCAAGCCAAAACAATGCAGCAGTCATGTTTGACAACAAAATAGGTGGCGTAAAGACCATATGGTTGAATCAAAATTTTCGGTGATTAAAAAGAAATATTGGAGGCTCTGCTGTTCTAAAGAGCTGGAGTCCAAGATGGCCCTTTAACTTCATGAACAAAGAGTTCATTTCCTTCACTGAACAGTGCCTAAAGAAGTTCCAGACAAAACACTGCAGATAATGTCTGCTCAATTATGGGATTTCAGAGATCAAAACTAAAAGAAAGAAGGGCTCTTCAAATAAGGGACAAAACTGACTCTCTGCTCTTCTTGCACAGAGCTCTTCCTTTTTGACCCACGGGCCACTGGTTTTGAAGGAGGAGAAGGGCACACCCAAAGCACTTTTCTATAAGAGATTGCTTTTGTTTACAATGAGTGATCAGGGAGACTGATTAAAGTAACAGTCTCCATCTGGTTGACTACTGATGTAATCATACATTGCAGTTAGTTTTGTAAAGCTTTTAATACTTAGACTGTAGTTAAAGGATTTTCCATATCATTGTCAGATGATTAATATCAGACTTTCCTTAAAAGAAATACAGCCATTTAGTTTGTGTTTTTAGGGACAAGTTTTGACAAGGACTGCCAGCAGAATGCACCTGATGATTTTCTGCAGGTCAGATATTATCTATCTCACTCTTTCTCTTTTCTTCAAAGTATAGAGTTGATTTTGATTGAAAAATTATGCCTGAAGCAAGTCTTCAAGTTAATATGTATCATGTTGCCCTAAGGACTGGAAAACTGTATGACTCATGACTCCCTCATTGCTAGAGTCCCTTTGACTAACGTTAACACAGTTTGCAATTCACCACTGCCAGTGATAGATTTATTTTGTTTTCCCCATTGTGAGGGGCTACCTTTTGCTACATCGCTATGTATCTTCTACATGTTTTGTCTGCTTGTATATCCATTTTCTACCTTTCACATAAACAATCTGGTGTGGGTGAATTCTGAAGACTAAGAAAAGAAAATGTGATTATGTTCTCTTCTAATTTCTAAAATATTCTGGAGCCACATCCTCCTCCTCCCATCAATGTAACTTGGTAGTTGAAACAATTTGAAGTTAACAAGGTGACAGAGCAGGAAATTAGGCTCAACTCATTTCTGCTCCTCCAGGCCTCTAAAAGATTTTAATTCATACAACATCTTCCTTGACTTCAGGATGCCAGTGTTGCAGCCAATTAAGTAGTTTATTGAACTGTCATTGCTACTGCAACATAAGAAAAGCAGAGAGAAATTGCACATGACAGGATCCCATAAACAGCAACATGAACATGACCAGATAATCTACTTTAGGGCAATTGATTGTGGGATTTACATTAGCCATGGCACTATATTGAGGAAAACCTGGATAATCCTGGCTGGAAGCGAAAGAGTGGACAGAAGAGCCCACAGTACATTTTATTTTTTAATCTTTGATTGAACAATTATGCTAAATATGAGTAAATTTAACAGAATTGCAAATAGACAATATGCTGCATCATAGCTCTTTAGAGATGTCCAATTTCTTTCCATTGAAAAAATGGTAGAAGTCCACAAAGAAACATCCTTCCAATGATTACCTTTATTGGATGGAAGTTTATTTCCCATTTGCTCACTTCTCAATAAAAATGAGGTCCATCTTTTCCCTTTTTATTCCTTTTCCCTTCTTGGGCTTCATCTGTAGCAAATTATGAGACCAATTGTTTTCAGCATTTTCTTCAAATTCCAATTCAAATTGGCCCTGTTTTGCTATTAACAGGTGAATGAGATGTAGAAGATGCTTCATCAGTTTCTGTTTTCCAACTCTCAGACTTCTCTGAAGATTACCTGTTGAAAAGAATTGGATTCCATTCAAATTATTTTAAAGTTTTTGTCCTATTTCTTGCTCACAGTTTTTAAAAATTGTGTCTACGTAATTTGAAAGCTGTTTGATATACTTACTTGGAGGGTGCAACCTCCAGAATACATTGCTTCTATCAGCAAAGGACACAATCCAATAAAGAACAAAGATGCAATATATTCCAAAATGATTGGTTAAGGTTGATAAGTGAAGCTGGTGTGACATGCAGAAGCGCTGTAACATTCTAGCACCAATCAAGGACTTTTTTTACATTAAAAATATTGCTCTAATTTTGAATAGAAAATATATCAGTTATAATTTGTGGCAATCAGGAAAATTTACAAAAATTATTGTTGTACATTTTTTATATAATGTTTTATGTAATTGTAATTATGTATGTTTTATTTAACTTATCCCATAATTACACAGCTATAATATAGCACAGAACATTTTATATTTTTACTCACTATGTAGGCTACCCTTATATTTTGCCATGTTAAATGAAATTTGATAATATCTTATTATATTAATTCATTAGAACTATTAATATTAGTATCCTAAATTCCAATGATTTGAATCAACAGCATGTTTTGAAACTGAACTCACTGGCAAACAATCTCAGTATAAGGAGTTTGCTACCAACAAAGATAATACACCAGGCCTCCAGATTCCTTTTGACATGCCTGGTGATGATGTACTAAGATAATAGCAGGATATAAAATTTCGGCTGAGACTGCATGACTCCATACACAGGACTAAACTGCAGTTTGTGTCTACTTGTTAATCATTGGATCTTCTTTCAATATCTCACTTTTTCAACTGAGTAGCGATAGATTTTGTTGTCTGATATGGAAACCAATACTTAGATGAGGGATGCTGAATCATGTGTAGTGTTAGAAACTTACATTACCCAAAAGTTATTACTTTATCCTGGGAACTTCATTGATAGATCCCATGGTTTTATTTCAAAAGCTTCCAAGAATTCTGAACAATTGCCATGAGAATGGCAGCATGTAATGGAATCCTGAAGTGGCATGATAATTCTGTTATTATTAAGCTGAAGTACTGCAGAAAAATCAATGTGAATCAGCCTACAATAATGGCCCAGGTCAGACTGAACTGCAGACAGAGGTTCCAGAGAGAACTTTTGGCTTATAGTGTTACATGAGTACATTACGCATTGAAATGAGGAAGTCAGTCATATATTGTAGGTTAGATAACAATGTCTCTGACTTCCAACTTCACAATGGACACAGCACTGAATTCTGAGGCACAACTCAGTTATCTTGAGCTGACGGGCTGCATGTTTTTCTGTCATGGCTCCTCAGCTTTAACCTAGCTATTTTATATGTTAAATGTGTTTTTATGTTTATTATTTTTAATTCTTTCAAACTGTATTTAAATTGCTTTGATCATCAAAGACAATTAAAAATAGGTCAAAGGCCTTTGACAGCAGTGAACCCTCACAAGGTTGTTATAGTAGTCTCAGGATAAGGCTTCTTGATCTGCAACCAGAGCCTAGTTGTGCCTGCAGACCATTACATTTCATTGTATAGCCATGGGAACAAGGCTTGAACCTAGATTTAAACTGTGAGGCCTCAAAAGTTTAGTGCGGCAACAGGGAGCGAATGTGATGATCCAGCAGGATTAAGCATGAAAATGCCAATGAATATTTGTTTGGTTGGTTTCTTTGAAGTAAAAGGTCATTTATTTCATTTGTTTAAAATAAAATACTACCACATAGTTAAAATGTTTCTACAGGCAGATATGAGAGGAAGCTGGGGGTTAGGGGGTGCAGTGGGTAACTAAATTTGATAGCCACAGCATGCTATATCATGGTGACTGCTTATTTAAATGATTGATGGATGGATCATCAGGGGGCCAGTATCATGAGTGACAACCTCTGGTCAAAACAAGTCTGTGCTGATTGAAGCTAGCCTGCACTTCTTAAAACAGAAATATATTGTAGACGCTGCAGGTCTGGTAGTCATTCTACAAGTGACTGATATCGGAAATATTGAAGAACAGCACAAAATAGAGGAAGGTTTTTAGGTATGGCACTGGAAGCCTTGGTAGAGGAGGTGGAAAGTGGGACAGATGTCATGTATCCAGAAGGACCAGGAGGCCCATCTTCAGCAGGCAGTGGGAGCAGGTAACCATGGAGGTTATTAACACTTTGATGCAATGCCGTAACAGGTTCAATGATATCATGACAGTGACCAAAGTAAATGTCATATGCAAAAAAACTATATGACTAGCCACAGTGTTCAATTCACCACATTTTGCATACCTATCAATAAGAACCAAACATCACATACTTTACCACATCATCATACACTTGGTTGAAGTATGTGATAAGGCTCATATACAGATCTCAAAATTGTGTCCAAATCTCCCAAGTTATTCAACTATAACTGCCTCATCATGCAAAGGTATTGAACACTACTCATTTGTACACTTCCCTCCCTTTTGGAGGACAAAATGGTGCAGCCAAGCTAACCAGAGAAGTGTGCCTGCATGTCTTAACCCCCATGGATGATAAAAAAAGCTATTATTGGGACACCGTTGCAGTTCAAAAGTTGGCATTGAGTCAGACACAGTAGTGTAGCGGTTAGTATAACGCTTCACAGCGCCAGAGACCTGGGTTCAATTCTGGCCACTGTCTGTAAGGAGTGTGTACATTCTTCCCGTGTCTGTGTGGTCTTCTGGGTGCTCCGGTTTCCTCCCAAATTCCAAAGACGTACAGGTTGGGAAGTTGTGGGCACGCTATGTTGGCACCGGAAGCGTGGCGACACTTGCGGGCTGCCCCCAGAGCACTCTAATGCAAAAGATGCATTTCACTGTGTGTTTCGATGTACATGTGACTAATAAAGAAATCTTATCTTATATTATATTAAGTCATGTGGCTCTATCTTTTTCAACAGTACATGAATGGAACTCTATTTTTCCTAGGAATGGAACATGATTTCAATTATTTCCAAGTCAAACCACAGCAGTCTGGAAATTTGACAAGGGGCTTTAAGGTCATGAATCACACCCATGGAGATGATCCCACCTATCTCCAAATAGCCTCCAGACTCAAGCCCGCAACCCTAACTCTCCATGGCCACCAAATGGGCCACGGAACCTTTGGGGAGGCCACGCTGTACCAGTGGACCGAAGACTACAGAGGACCACTCGGCGTACGATGAGAGACTTCGACTGAATGACAACATCCTGGACTCTTTACAGAGCCAACAGAATAATATTGCTCTCTGGCAAGACCCGTGGAGGCAGCCTCTGTGTATATCTAATGACTGCTTGGACACCCGCTGCATCAGCACATTCATTTTGAGCTGCTTTTGTTCGAGTTTTTTTTAATGCTGTTGTCTTTCTGTCTTTTTGTTTACTTTCTTTTTTTCCTTAATGTGTCCTGCACTCTGATCTGTGGAGTACGGTATTTCGCTCCCATGTATGCTGAATGTGTATATGGAAGTGACAATAAAATTGATTCTGATTCTGATATTGGCTCCATACACTCTTCCCATTACTATTGTAAATTGTTTACCAATTACCTTTTAATGTTACAATTGAATCTGTCTCCACTACTATGTGTGGCTTTGAATTCCAGACTCTATCCACTTTCATGTAGAGCAGTTTTTCCTCATGTCACTCTTGGTTCTTTTGGCAATCCTCATTTTGCATCCCCTAGTTATTGAACCCTCTGTCAATGAGAAGAACTCTTCTTCCATGTACTCCATCTGTATGCTTTGTGATTTTAAGTCTCTTCACATTACAACCTCCTCTGTTCCAAGGAGAACAATTATTAGTATAACGTGAGTTAAGCCTCTTCTGCTTTCTCTCTAAAGCCTTTATATTGTTCCTAAAATCTGAACTGTCACTTACTTTAATGATCTAAATAGGTTAGTCAGTCAGGATCGTCCCCTTCTAAAGTCGTTAACTTTTTTATTAGATCCTTCCTGTCCAGATAGTCCTTAAGTTTTCACCGGATAACAGGTTCATTATTAAATAGTTTCCTTCATTCTCCAAGTCTGTTTAGATAGCTTGGTCCCCTTTTTGAACATTAGTTCAACCACCACAGATGGTCATTTTTGACCTCACAAGAGCCTTTGACTCTGTCAATTAAGAAGGATTATGGACCATTCTTCTCAATCTTGGCTAGCCACAGAAATTCGTCTCCATCTTACATCTGTTAACAAGGCAATCTGTGATTTTAAACAACAGCCCAATCTCAGTACAGACTGGCACCAAGCAAGGCTGTATCATCACCCAACACCTCTGTTAACCTTTCTTACCACAATACTGCAACTCACCCCAAGCAAGCTTCCCACTGGAGTGGAGACTTTCTGCAAGAAAAATGGAAAACCATACAATCTTCATACCCTCCACTCCAGAACCAAGAATACTCTATAGTCAGAGATCATGCTTGGCATGTGTCCATTGGGAGGCCAAGTTCCAAGTCATGATTGATTTTGCAGATAACATGAAAATTAGTGGACAGTGAGGAGAACTGTTTTAGGCTACAGCATGATACTGATTAGTTATAAGTTTGGGCAGAGCAATGACAGATGGAGTTTAATCCTGAGAATTGCAAGGTGATGCATTTTGGAAGGTCATAAAAGTGTAGGACATATATAGTAAATGGTAGGGCTCTCAGGAGCATTGATGAACAGACACACTTTTGGGGTACAAATCCATAGATTCATGAAACTAACAGCACAGGTAGATTAGGAGACACAAGAGATTGCAGATGCTGGAATCTGGAGCAACAAACAAGTAGATATGAATGTAAAGAAGACATAGAATGTTTGCCTTCATGCAAGTGCAGGGACATCATGTTAAAACTTTATAGAACATTAGTTAGGCCACACCTGGAATACTTTGCACAGTATTGGTCACCACACTAAAGGAAAGATGTGCTTGTCCTGGAGATAGTGGAGACAAGATTCTCCTGGACGTTTCCAGGATTGGAGTATTTCAGTTACAAGGAGAGACTGGATAACACCAGACCCCTGCAACAGGCTCTCTACTCCCTGCTCTCTCATGGTAAGCAGGAAGACAGAGGAAGCAATTCAGGAATGTTCTTAAAACCTTGTTGAAGAAAATGTAACCTTCTCACCAACTTGAGGCAATCTCCGGTCCATTTCCCATCAAAATGGAGGAGGAACATTTGGATTTGCATGAAGAACCTTGAGTCTCTTCATTAGGAATGCAGAGAAACTCAGCGTAAAGAGTGGAAGAAGTGCATCACTTCTCAACCATCAACAATCTCTAGCCCTCCCCCTCCTCTTGGCAGAATGAGGCCCATTACATCAGCCCTATCGACTACCTCAGAACCCACTGAACTGGAGTAGAGAGCAGTCATCCTCAATCCTGAGGGACTGCTGAAGAAAAGAAGCAGGTGAAGGATAACGATTTGTCAATGTCACCCAGATTTCCTCTCTATTCTAATCTAATGAATATCTACCATGGGATGAGTCCATTTTATTTGCCTAGGAGCTGAGACTCTATCAATCTCCAATTCTGATCTCTATTTGATTTAAGATTCATCCTGTTCCTCCTACTTACAGCTCCCCTAAACCTTCCCAATTCTCTTTCAGAAGGAATCATCACCAGTTGTGTCACTTAGTTTCTCTTGGTCTTCATCCCATCCTTTGTTCTCTCTGCTCCTTCCTCCTCCTCTTTAACTTAATATTGGTTCTATTTCTAAAGTTTCCCAATTCTGATTGTCATAAACCTGAAACATTAGCTCTGTTTCTAGCTCCACAAACATCACCTCATTTGCTGATATTTTGAGCATTTCCTGGCTTTGCTTTAAGCAAACATCTAGCTGCTATGTGGGGGACATGGGCAATTGATGTTTGGAATACTGATCCGGCAAACGTTGAGAGTGCCTTAAAGCTCAAGAATTGGTTTTACCTAACTTACTTGGCACCTGCTGTTTGGAAGTTGTGTTCTCTGAGCTGGCCTGATTTGATCGTGCTGTAGTTGAATGCCCCTTCTCGGCTTTTGCAGTGCTGTTTTCCTGATTCAAGGGCCGCCCAGCCTTCCTGGATTCCTTCTTCTGCCGCCCAGACTTGACTGGACGAGCCAACATTCTTACCACACGGCGGAAAGAGGTCAACACCTGAATAGCACCTTGTTTGATCTTTTCTTCTTGACCTTCCACACTTCCAAACTCATCAGTAGAAGAAATTTTGTACAAAGGCAGCACGTGGAGCTGTTCATCATCTGGAATTTGGCCAATAACTCGATTGTCCTCTTTGGTAAGTGTGCAAACCTAGGTGAAAAAACAGAATTCATTAAATGTGTATTTTGCAATAAATTAGCTGAACTTAAATCATGCAAGGCACAGATATAAAGAGAATCTGAGACTTGCAGTGGAAAAGTCTGGCCAGAAAGAGTCTACCTTACCTACCAATTCTGCCCCAAAAACTTATATTGTAGCCTTTATGAGCAACACAAGGTACAGTTTACACAACAAGGAACATTGATGGATTTTCATTTTTTTTCACAAGTTGGATCTAAATTAGTTTGTACAATTTAGAGAGAGCTCTGATGAAATGAAAACAACACAGCAACAGTTAGGCAGTACTACTCTGGTTCAAAATGCAGCATTTGTTATCTTCTTCATAACACCACTGGCAGGCAGTAGAAAGAATCCTGGAATAAAGACTCCAATTCTCAACTAGAAATTAATTACATCTTCTTTTACCATTCTTCACCACCACCACCCCCCAATTAAAACATCCTTGTCCATTACATCAATAATGACTGGCATTCATAAAGCACTCTTAAATATAGCAAAACACTTCACAAGAGCTCTATCAGAGAAAATCTGACAGTGAGCCACATCAGATTTCTGAGGAATCATCAAAAAGAAGTGCAATAATGAACATCTTGGAGGAGGAAAGAAGTTTAAAGGGTTTTAGGGAGGAAATTTCAGAACTTAAAACATAATTATCAATGGTGGAGCAACTGAATTGAAGAATGATCTAACTGTAGGAGGAGTTATCTTAGAGTGAGAATAGGCTGGAGACATTGCTTAACTGGGAGCCGTGATGGTTAGCAACAACAGGGGACTTAATATGAATTAGAGCTCAAGTAGGATGAGGCAGACCAGCCAGGAATGTGTTGTATGATCAGATTAAGATGTCAAATTTAATCAAATGCAAGGATAGGATTCCAGTAGCTGAGCTGAGGTGTGGTGTGGTGGAATTCAACGACATGATGGAGGTACAGATTGTCTATCCTAACAATGGAATGGATACATGGTTCCACTGGTACAGTTTCACACAGATGTCAGGAAAAGGGACAGAGTCTGTGGCTAAGGAATGAGGACAATGGTTCTGGGATAGCCCAATACTGAGTTGGACAATATTTCTGCTAATACACTATAATTAATGAGCATACTTAAAGTGGGGCAGGTCTTTGAAGACCCAGGCATTTGTAGAGGCACAGGTGTGTGGAAAGGCAGGGCCATGTGGAGAGACTGGACTGGGGCATTGTGTCTGGACTGATGCAGATATCTGGATTGCTGTATCTATTTCACTTGGTACAGAAGGTTGTGCAGGTGTAGAAGTTTGGATTGCAGCCTGTGTTTAGACAGATCCCAGTGTTTGGATAGGTGCAGGAGCTTGGACTATGCCAGTGTTTAGTTTGATCCAGGTGTCTGGATGATGCAAAGGTTTAGGTTGGTAGGAGTGTTTTTACAAGTTTTAGGGTTGGTAAGGTTGTTTGTGTTGGTGCGGAGGATTGGTTTGTTGCTGGTGACTGTAGTGCTGATGGTATTTGTATTAGTGTAGGTGTTTTGGTTCCTGCAGGATATTTGGAGTGGTGCCACTCATTGCCCTGGTGCAGGTATTTATGTTTATTATAGGTGCTTGGGCTGGTGTAGGTATTTGCATTTCTTTCAGTGTTTGCATTGGTGTTGTAGATGTTTTTAATTGATGCAGTGCCAGGACTGGTGCAGGTAATTGTGTTGACATGGATGATTAGTTTGTTGTTGGTGACTCTGTTGGGGCAGGAGATTATGACCATTCCGGTACTTGATGGTGTGGCTGTTTTGGTCGCTGCAGGATGTTTGAAGTGCTACTGGTCTTTGGATAGTGCAGGTGTTTGGGTTGATGCTGGAGTTGGGACTGGCACAGGTGTCTGAAATGGCCAAGTCCATACTACCATCAAGCACCCATTCACACTAATCCCACACACACCCATTTATTCTCCCCACATTCCCATCAAATCCCCAAGTATCTACCACCCACTTACACACTAAAGGCAAATTACAGCAGCCAATTAACCTACCACCCTTCTCATTTTGGGATTTGGGAGGGAATTGAAGCACTGGAGGAAACCACCTGCAGTCACAGGAAGAACGTGCAAAGTTCACACAATCAGTACCAGAGATCAGGATTGAACCCCTGTCACTGTGCCACTCACACAGGCATTTGGTTTTAACTGATGCTGGTTTTTATCAATGGCAGAGGTGTTGGTGCCAATGTTGGTGCCAGTGCTGGTTGGTGAATGTGTTGGTGTCGGGGAAGGTGATGGTGAAGGTGCTGGTGAAGTTGTTGCTGTCAGTAAAGGTGTTTAACATGGTACAAGTTGTGAATCAGTGCCAGTGTTTGAATTTCATGTTGTGGATAATTGAGTGCTTAGGGCTGGGTAAAGTTTGATGTGGATGCGCTGTGCTGATTGATGATTAAGTCATGGGAAGATGATCAAATTGGATCTCGGTGATTCATCTCTCTTCATTCAATAACGATGTAGCTGATTGGTTTCATAAAAATTCAGGTTACATGAAGGTAAATTTAATGTGTCAGATTTGATTAAGAGCCAATGATTTGCATGTGAACACTGTAGAAAGTCTACTACTGGCAGAAAGGAGTACATACCACAGTGCTACCATTCTGCATGTTGTGCAAATCTCTGTGAGCATGGGCACAAAAATCAACACAAGCAGTCACTCCTGAGAATGGATGGCCCTCTGCCTGGCCTAGGCGACAATCTGGTGCTCTCTGTTCAAATTCAACCTGCAGATAAAAAGTCAAGCATTATTCATTGGCAATTAATTGCTCTCATATAGAGTGCAACTGTCCCACCATAGTACCCTCCTTTGTAATTCTCCATGGCCTTTTCGGCTGTTTCTCACACATCTTGCATCAGCAGTCTGTGGCACAAGATGTGGAAGGGTAGAAGTGATTTTCATCAGAGCCTGGAAGTGAATATGTTCTTATTTCAGAAAAAAAGACCAGTTTGTTTTCATAGGTCTGGCCACAGTTTTCTATAAATGCACAAATTTGAACTCATTGGATCATGAGCCAATTAGAATGCAACTGCAATTACATTGCAGAGCCCTTCATTAAACTGGAAATGAGTTGCTAATACACCCAGAATCCTGAAGCCCCAGTCAGATAATGTGCCTCTGCTTCTTGGCTCAGCAGATATATATATATATATATATATATATATATATATATATATATATATATCACACACATAGAGCTGACCATTTGATATGGCTCCTTCAAAAACAGCAGATGAAATCAGTAATCACCAGGAACTATGAAAATAAAATTAGATCATGAACATCATCAGAATTCTCCTGGCAGTAGGAGAAGGTATTGAATAAGATATAAAATTAATTCATCTGTGGTCTGAGACTGGATAGGTTCAATATGATGAGCTTTTTGAGCAATTAAGTATTTTCTGTACTGTAACATGGATTGATCCAATCCAGATAACCAGTGCTTTTCTAAGCTACATTTCCACCCTTTTTTGTGGCGTGAAAAAGTGAATAAAATTAACAGGACAGGGACCTTATTAACCTAGGAAAATAACCTGGAAATCAAGTTACAACTTTATTGTGGGACTTCCACAATAATCACAAGAAGCACAAGTTGACCATGGATGAGGAGTAAATCAGTGATGATAA
>JARFYF010000112.1:28783052-28796642 GCA_030265395.1 Rhina ancylostomus | reverse complement strand
CACTTAGAATATCAAATGAAGAGGAGACGACATTATGAGCATTGGATGCCAAACACTAATTTGGAAGCAGTACAAATGAATCACTGCTTCACTTTGAAGAGGGGTTTGGTACTCCAGGTGGCAAGAACAAAAGAGATTAAAGGTAAATGCTGCATTTCTGGAAGTGGAATAGGCTGTAGGGGAGTGGTTGTCAGAGATGGAAGATTAAACCAAGGAGGCATGGAGGGAACTGCACCTTTGGAATGCTGAAAGCAAAGGGGAGGGAAAGATGTGTCTGGTTTTAGTATCTCACTGAAAGTGATGGAAATTAGCATCTCATTGGAGGTGGATGATCCTTAAAATGTAGGGATTGGTGGGGTGGAAGACAATGGGGAACCACATTTTTGCTCTCAGTGAGAGAAGAGGGGCCTGAGGGCAGAAATGCAAGGAATGTCATAGGTGCAGTTGACAGCCCTGGCAACTATCATGAAGGACAACCAGGGTTAAGAAGGAGAAGATATTGGAATAACTGGTGTGGAATATCACAACAGATATTACAGAGCCAGTAAAACTGGGAAAATGGAGTGATATCCTTTACAGGAAGTAGAGTGGGAGGAGATGTAGTTAAGAGAGTTGCAAAAGTCTTTATGGCAAGGGTTAAGACTTGAGCAGAGACACGTTAATGGAAAGTGAAGGGGGAAGAGATCAATGGAGTATGAGAATTAAACAGTTGTTGAAGTTTGCAATGCTTGATGCCTGAAGGCAAGAAAACAACCTGTGGTTGGGCACTGTTTGCAGTGAAGGATGAAATGGAACTGAGGGACAAGACAGCTTTGAGATGAAGTGAGTCAATGCTTCTGGAGAGGAAGGTCAAGATTAAGCATGTTCTGATGTAAAGTATATTTATGCTCCACCTTTAGGTAGAAGTGGGCTTTATTCATTTAAGGAACTATGAGGTGAACAGAGAGGATGAATTTCATGACTATACATCAGTCAATAACTGAAGTTACTGGCAGGATCAAAGTCCACTTATTGGTGCTTCTTTGTGACATTTGGTGTTGAGGTTGAGGAAGTAAAGCTAGTACATTTAATGAACCACAGAATACATTTCTGAAGTTTTAAAATTGATTCTATCTCTTCTTTTTGCTTCATTCAGTTTGTTCTTCCCTGGCACAGGTCTATCTGTCTACATCTGATCTGGAAGTAGAGATGCATATGAGAGTGAAATTCAAAAACCATTAGCAATTGCCAAATAGGGAAAATTAGAATCAGTGCTTAACCTTTAGGACCTAATTTACATTGGTATCAGAAAATCCAGTACCTACATGCCCTTTAAAGCATATTTAGTGTCATTTGCTATTTCATTTGTTTTTTTAAATCTTTTTATTAGTTTTAGAGCTAAGTAGAAGCCATCCTGGTCCAAAAATTACTTTCTTTGTGCTTTCTCTACTTTAAAAAATATCAAGTCATTTATCCCTTTCTGAATGGATTCTAAATGAGGGCATTTTATTAATATTGAATCAACAATAGTTGATCTGGGTTTTAAGAGGAGTCTGTGAGATCAAGTATCATACTATGCATATTGCATCTGTTTCATGAAATCGGCACCTAAATATTTGCCATCAGATGCTGAGGGCATCAGTCAATTCCATTCACCTCACAAATAGGTCAGATAATACCTAACAAACAGTGAATATCTTCAATCATTACAGCAGTTTTGCAGACAAAATGTTCAATTAGAGACAATGATAGCCATTATTTGATGTCTATCAGTAAGTTCTCAATAATTTATAAAGCATGATATAATCTGACTGGGGTGATAGCAGCTAAACCTTTGAAAGGCAGAGCTCTTTTAATACATTGCCACTACAGTAATAATAATCTTTGTGATAGCTTGATGAAAAATTAATTATTTCTTAAAGCTATAGAATTAGTCAAAAGGAACTGTTCTTTTTTTTTGAAAGGACATTATGTCCACAAATCCAAGAGTTTACCAGCAAACCAGAATTATCAAATACAAATTTTTTCAATAGATTCTTTTTCTTTTTTCTGTGCTCAAGGGGTTAATTGATTGCTTGCTGGTGTGCAATGCAATATTTAATCAAAGTCATCACTGTTCATGTTCAAGTCTCAGGAGGTGAGTATTGGTGGGTTAAATGGTGTTAAATTATTGTCAAATCAGATCTGCCTCTACTCCAAGGGACAAACACAGTCTACTGGGTTTGATGAAGTTGCTAGGAACAGGAACCTTCTGCCACCATACTGCAGCCATCCCCCTCCAATTCCCCTTGATATTCTGTGTCCTACTTGATAGCCACTCTCCTAGATATTGTGTCATGCCAAAAAAAGACATCAAACAATCAATGCCCAGTGCACCAAACCACATTTTGGAAACGTGTCAATACTAGCATCTGGACCTCCTGTTGCAAAATCTATTGCCCATGTATAACACACTTTATACAAAAGCCATTTTTCCACTTGCAGTGCCATTAAGGAGTAGAGAAGAGGAAGATTCAGAGCTGCAGTTAGGAAAGTGGAGATTAGAACCTTAAGGGCCAGGTCAGATCAGGACTTTTTGGGGAGAGGTGCTGGTTTGCAGATGATCCAGTACTGGGGATTCACAGTAATGACAAGGGGGGGGGAATGTGTCAGGGTTACAGGTGGGCTCGGGTCCTATAATGTGGAACCAGAGATCCATAGTGACCGGAATGTATGGAACTTAAAAGGAATCTTCCTGTGGATGGTTTCAATTCCAGACAAAATAGATGAACTGAGAGAACAAATGGAAATAAGTGAGTATGATCTGATAGCCATTACAGAGACATGGGTGCATGATGACATGGATAGGGTACCAAACATTTAAGGGTACATGACATTTAAGGACAGGAAGTTAGAAAAGGTAGAGGAGTGGCTCTGATAGTTAATGAGTATCTTGGAAAGGATGATCTAAAGTTAGGAAATCAGGATGCATTAGCAGTTTGTGTGGAGATAATAAATAATGAAAGCAAGAAGTCACTTGTGGCAGTGAAATACATGCTCCCCAACAATATCCACGTGATAGGGCAGAGTATAAAGGAAGAAACAATGGAAGCCTGTTAAAAAGGTACAGCAATAACCATGGGGATTTTAATCTTCTGAATTAAACAGCTGGGCAGAGTTCACTTAGATGAGAATTTCATAGAGTTTTCCAGATAATTTCTTTATAGCAGCATATTTCTGGACCCAGGCAAACAGCAATAGACCTAGATTATGCAATGGGATGGGATTAATTATTGACGTTTTGATAGCACCCCATGGTAGCAGCGATCATAATATTATTGAATTTTACATTCAGTTCAAGGGAGAGAAGAATAGGTTCAAGATGCATATTTTTAATATAAATCAGGGCAATTATGAGGGCAAGGAAGCAAGGCTAGCCCAGGTGAACTGACTAAGTTAAGGGATCAGTCAGTTGAGATGCAATGCAAATCACTTATGAGAATCTTTCAGAATACTCAAGAATAGATACATTTCAATAAGAAAGAAAAATTCCAGAGGGAGGACCCACCATCTGTGGTTAACTAAAAGTATCAAACTTAAAGAAAAATCATATAATTGCACAGAAGGATGAGAGATCAGAAGATTGGAAAGAATACAAAAAAACAGCAATGAATGAATAAAAGATTAAAAAGGAAGACAAAAATAGAATAGGAGCTAGCCAGAAATATGACTCTTTGGCACACTTTTACATAAAAGACAGTGGAAGAAAAATGTTTAAGTATTTTTAAACATGGTAACTAGATACTTGATGAACAAGGGGTGAGGGATGAGGGGTGGGGGAGTGAGGGTGAAGGTTACAGCAGATAGATGGGAATGGGGAGTGGAGGTTACAATCAATTCAGCTGTGATATTAAATGTTGGAGCTGGTGACCTACTCCTGATCCTAATTCATATGTTCCATAGCTTCAGACCTGGTGAAGAATGTACCCTTCAAGTCTCAGTGAGGCAGGCCAAACACTTATTGTGAAGGCCAGCTTCTGCATGAATGTGAAAAGCTCTTTGCAGATTACTAACAAAGATTATCATATAAACATGAGTAATTAGAAGCTACTGTGCATGTCTACACACCTCTACCCCTTAGCAACAACACATATGGAGTACCCAGAAGCAATTTGCTGAACTGGCAAAACATGACATTTTGAGGTTAGAGTTCTCATAAAAATTTACTTTACACAAATGGTGTGCTACTTGATTGAACTTTAGGCCACTGAATCTAATACCAGTCTAGTTGAGATGCATACACTCAATACAGGCCATGAATTAAAGCCAAGATCTTCTAATTATTAGGACTCATCTATTCACCTTGCTGTTTATAGTTGTCTGAATCTTAAAATAAAGAAGACTTCTAAATTGTTCTAAATTACAAGCTTATTTTGTGTTCTTATATGGTCTTAATATTCTTTACTTGCTTTAATAGAGAATCTGTTGCCACATGTTATTCATTTACTACATTACTTGGCATAATCTTCAACTAACTTGTTTCAGAAAGATCGATTTTTCAGAAATCCAGATTGCCTATGCAAACTACATTGTTGTGGTACACCACAGTAAGTGGATTAAAGTTAGTTTTAAAGCCAAGTTATCCTTTGCAATCACAAAACTTTAGCCGCAGCCTGAATGATTTTATACCATGGAAGGAACTGAAAAAAGAACTAGATTGCACAGACCATGACTGCAACATGCAAAATAGTGTTGGTTAAGCCAGATGTTTGCAAGCTTTCTTGCAAAATGCATGCTGGGCATAGCACCAAGCATCCTTAAAATGACCAAGGTGGTAAAGCTGTAGGACAGAATCACATACATGCTAAGTAGTTGCAGCAGGATGGCATGTACAAAATTAAGCAAACTCATAACCAACAAATCCCTCAAAACTCTTCAGATATGTCATATTATGAATGCTGGTGAACAGGAGAAGTGTCCATGACATTCCCATCTGCAACTTCAGCACAGCACAAAAAATGAATACAAGAAATAAGACTGAAGCATTCCAAATCGTGTTTACCCAGAAGTGGATAACCAACCTCAACTTCCTCCCAAAATCTCTACTATCATAGATGCCAGTCATCAGCCAATTCAGAGAAGACACAAGAGACTGCAGGTGCTGGAATTTAGAGCAACAAACAATCTGCTGGAAGAACTCAGCAGGTCGAGCAACATCTGTGGGAGGAAAGGAATTGTCAAAGTTTCAGGTCAAAATCCTGCATCAGGACCTGATACAGGGTTTCAGCCTGAAACATCGACAATTCCTTTTCTCCCACAGATGCTGCTCAATCAACCAATTCAATTCACTGTGTATGATATCATGAAAGAGCTGAGTTTTGGGCCCTGGTAACAATCTGGATAACAGTGTGTAAGATGTACTGTGGAGCTTCTATATAAACGGATCCAGTGCAATTACGACACTGCCTATATGACAAAGTAAATACTGCTCTAGTATGTCCTATTCAACAAAGGAGAATCCAATCCAACCAATCTTTTCACGTTCATCAGCAAAATAATGAGGAGTGTTATCAAAAGTGTTAACAAGCAGCACTTACCAATCATCCAATCTTCAGCTTGGGTTCTGCCAGGACTTTCCATTTCCTGACTTCATTATAGTCTGGTTCCAAATAGGAGCAAAACGACTGAATTCTAGAGGTGAGACAGATTACTTTTCATATCAAGTTAAGATTTCAGCAGGTATCTCAGTAGCAACAAGGAGCCCAAGAAAAACTGAAGTCAGTGGAGTTCTGTATAAAGCCACAGGAAGGAATATATCTCTCACAATGGAAAATGAGTGTGGTAATTGAAGGCCATTCATTTCAGCCCCAAAACATTTACTAGCCAGCACTTCCACGTTTCATCGATGAATAAATGTTTAAAAATTCCAATGCATCTGCTTCACAGTCTCTCCAGAAAAACATCTTGCATCTCAGTTCACTCCTTCATCTTCATCCTGTTCTGCCACTTCTTTCCAAGAGTGTGGTTCTTAGAAGGAACCTGAGTTCCTGAGCCTTAAAAGGTTAAGAAACCTATGGTAACACCAAGCACTTACAAATCAATTAATATCACAAAAAATACATATATTTCTGCAGCATCTCCAACAGTCCTGTGCCAGTTTAAATGAAAGCAGCTGAGAATTCTGGCATGAATATGATGGGCTAAATGACCTCGATTTCTGCATTAAACTTCTATAATTTTATATGGCATTCAAACTGCCACCTTTGGACATGCTACTTGTGGTTGTTGTGCATGAAAAGAAAGTGTTGGTATAGTCTGATGCCAGAATGGGGTCTAAATTATGCTAAACTTTGTTTTACACATGAACTTAAGCTACCAGAATTATGACACTCCATTATTCAGCACAAATGGAATGGCAAAGAGATGAAAACAGGTTGGTAACAGATTCTTACAACATTAAGCCTAATATATTGAAAATGCTGAATATTTGTGTCTGTTGCCTATACAAAATCAGGAATAAATTTTGACTGTACATTTATGTTTATCTGATCAATCACTTCTGAACTTTGATATATTGTGAGTCATTATGTTTATAATTTGGAGCAGCTTGCAATTTTGAATTAGTTTATGACATATGTGTCATTTTCAACATGAAAAGATGAGTATATTATTTTATGTTCAACCTGCAACATTATCTTCCTTCATAAATTTAAAAATCTATTTTTCTTAAGCCAAAAATACAGACAATGCCTCTTCACAGGATGCAGAAAATAAATAAAACAATTTTAAAGTTAAATTATTGCTGCTGTTATACTCTCGAGCAGTCCTCAAACTGACTGAATCTGCTCTTAGTGACGAGAAACATGGAAAAATAGGAGAAGGAGTGGATAATTTGTCCTTTCAGAACTGGTTTATCATTCAACATGATCATGGCTGCTCATTGACCTCAGTACCCTGATCCTGCTTCGCCCCATATCCCTTGATCCCTTTAGCATTGTCTACCTCATCCCTGAAGTTGTGTATAGTAACACAAGAGATATTTGAGAACTTCTGCAATGTTCATGCAATTATACTCTACAATCCAGACCTGAAATTAATTTGATGTAAATCAACAGATCTAATATAAATATGTTTTAAATGATAACAGTAAATTTCAGACCAAATAACTTCAAAGATGTTGAAGTTTTTGGTTAGCCTGACCATCAATCATGATAAAATGCTCTAATAAATCCACAGTAGAAGAAATCCACAATAGTGGATTTATTCTTTTCCTTAGTTCAAGTTAATGACTTACTCCAATTGAAATAAGATTCATATTACTGTTAAGAATTAACCAAGAGTGAGAGAAGAAGATTAAAGCCTAAACAAAAGCAAAAGCTTCTGGTAACTTTACCTCCAATGGGTGTTCAATATTTGATTAGAAATTTCATAATATTTAGAATGCAATGAGAATTTTGATCATAAATGTTTTGATTAACAGAATGAAGCAATCAGATTAATTTGTGTACTTTTAGTCATATAACAGTTTAGTGAAATAATGCATGGGCCCTATTTTGTGTTCCAACTATTTCCAAATCTTAGGAACAAATCATGTAGAGAGTTCAGATGTATTGACTTGGATGAAGTTGAATACAGTAACAAATGTACTTGAGCACTTCTGCAGAGATGGTCTGATTATCAAGCAAGGTCAAGAAAAGGTTTAATTCTGTTGTGGCATCCCAGCAACATTCTTTAATAGGGAATTTTCAAAATTTCCTTTGTTCCAGCATCCATGGATGCCTGTTCTTTTTCTTTCCAAGTTATCATCTAGAAGTGATAAGGCAAGTTTGAATTTGACATGTCAAATTAAGAAGGATTTATTGACAGAAGATTTACATTTCTTTTATTTTATTACTTTTTAAAAATGCAAGCACACCTTAAAGCAATGATGGCTATCACCTTGCGTATTCAAGCATCCAGATTAACAAACGTAGAAGCTATTTTCGAAGTCCATATTTCTTATAATAGTTGCCATTATCAGAACAGGACATAGTTTTGTCTTCCTGAACTTAATATAAATATAGAATAAGATGCTTCCTGAGATTTAACCATATAACAAATTATAGGTATACTTTAGCCAGTAGGACAAACAACATGAGTCACTTGAGGAAAAATTGGCTCTTGTAGAGAAGAAACGTGAAATTGACAGTGTATTCTATCTGCACACTAAATTACAAGTGGCAGGCTTGTTATGAATTGGGCCTCAGCCTGCACCTGCACAATTCTGTGGATGTTAATCAAGTATCCTTTGTACTTTGTTTATTCAGTAGTTTACAAAATCTTTCAACTCAGTCATCGGGTTTTTCTATCACATCAGGTTAACATCTACTGTAATGAAGTTATGAAATCTATCATCAAAATTAAAAAGGAAATTTTTAATTCTCCCTTTCAACCACAATAGATGGAAATGACTTAAGACCAATTTGGAAAATAGTCCAAAAAGATTATAACAGATCTTAAAGCTCTTTTGAAATTTTAAGTTCAAAAACAATACAATCTTTTCTAACTCAGGGCATTAACAGAGACAGAGTCAAGACAATGATTTCATTAAATAACAGGCATGAAAGGCTGAATGATGCATATCAGAGTATATTCTTTGTGGTGAGAAACTTGAAACTGAGAGAGGGTAAGGGGATATAAGAGACCACGTGTATATATTACTAAAAGATACTGTACTAGTACAAAAATTAGTAAAAATGTTTGATAGAATGCAGTAGTAATATGTTTGTATAAGAGGAAAATCCACTTAGAATTTAGGTCATAGACATCCACTTCTTCAGTTGTAACCAGAGCATGGTAAATGAGTAGTTGGTGACAGTCCTTCTGTGGACCTGGTTGGGGATACTACTCGCTCCTGAAATTTTCCTTTACTACCGTATTTGGCTTTTACATGGAATCACGGAGGAATATCATGTCAAAATTTATTCTTCATTAAGTGTTTTTATTATCTCCAGCACCTAGGATTGTATCAACCTCTCTTCTAGTTACATATTCAGAATGATTTGCACCATTTGTGTGAAGAATTCTAGCAGTACAAATCTGGCCCTAATTTGATACCAATTGTCATTCTCATTCTAAGGCCACAGGAAGTGATTATGGAAAGTGAAAGAATGTCAAACTAGTACTGTACAGAATGGAATTAAGGCACATTGTTGGAACAAAGTAAGTTTTGCTCACAGCTGGGAACATTTAATATTGATATTGGATGACAAATTTAAAACAAAAATGTTTCACTTTGAACACAATATTAACTCAAAGTGCTTTTTTACAGGGCTCTAATGTTGGAAAGTAAAGTGGTCTTGTATATTATATGAAAGAAAGGATGAAAGTGAAATGAAATTCAGATGTGTATTGGTGGCTGGTAGCCTTGCATGTGTATAGGCACTTACGATCATAGCGGATAATATACAGACATATTCAATACCAACTTGATGTTTTATCTGCAACTATGTTTGTGAGTTGTTTTCAAAATGAATCTGCATTAAATATTTTTTCCACAGCAAACCAAAAACTCAGAAATTAAGATGCCTGTATAATGTTACTGCATGACAAAAAAACTTACAAAAAATTGCACCTAAAACATAGAGAATGGAAATACTGAATACCTGTTTTTATTTCTGGTTTCTTGATATATAATGTTAAAGTGTATTCAGACGCAAGGTATTGTAAATACTTCAAAACCAATGAAAACTAACAAATATTGACTGAAATGTGAAATAAACATGTTCTTGGGCTCAAGGCACATTTTAGGACAAAATAAGTTTTACTCTGTAACTGGGAGCATTTAATATTGGATGGAAAGGGAAAATAATTACAAATTGCAGTACTGATACCCTCAATTGTATTTTCATTATTGTTCATTGCAAGCTTATTTTAATGTTCAGTTGAACTATCTGCCAATTTTTTTTCATGTTGGTGGTCTTGGAAAGAGCCATGTTAATGGTCAGGAAAAGTACTTTTCTAGGATAATATAAAACGAATAAAGAGAAATCTGAAACCAGTGCTAAAGAGTTTCAAAGGCATTAGATGTAGTAAGGTTTCAGTTGCAGGAACTTTATAATACTCTAAACAGTAAATGTGGTATATGTATGATGGTTGGTTATTAAAAAACCTTTACAAAGAAAAACATTGTCACATGTTCCAAATTTTTTCCATTTTTTTTGTAAGCAGTGTTTTTGTGCTGTTCAAGTATTTCAAAAACATTCATCTAAATTTGCCATTATAACATGAACCCTAACTTAGGAAATTTAAATTTCTTATTGCAGGAAATTGGCAATCTAGCATATAAAAACATACATTGAAGAAGTTCAGAATGTTCTTATGGCACTTGGACATAAGGCCTAGAAATTCACTTGCAGAGCACTCTTTATGTCAGCAATACACCATTGTTGTTTCTGGAAATTATGCATCACTCCAGAAATTCTACCTGGCACTTCCCGTCAGGAATTGTGCTTACATGGGTGACGTGTCAGACACATGTGTAATATCATCATTTCTTGTACAATGTTACGTTCAAGCACTGCTGGTCAAAATTTGGCTACTGTATTCTTGTTGTTCACTTTCAGCAATGACCATGTTCATGTACATTGTTTTTTAATGGTCCACTTACAGTTACAGTTCCACCTTCTACAGTTTGCTGCAAAACTCTCTGAAGCTGCCACTCAGTCCGAAACCTACTTTTAGCATTCACAGAGACTTCTGAAGGTTGTTCCCAGGTAACAAACGGGTCCTATTTTTACAAATGTCCATAAGTCAATTTTGTCTGTAAGCCACAAGATCATTCAATATGGTAAACATATCTCCACAGTACCGTAATGCATGGCACAATGCTGCAAGCATGAAGAAGGCATGCCAGCAGCTCTACTTCATTAGGAGTATGAGGAAATTTTGTATGTCACCAAAGACTCTTGCAAATTTTTATAGATGTACAGTGGAGAGCATTCTGTCTGGTTGTATTACCACCTGGTATGGGGGCTCCAATGTGCCGGATTGAAAGGTTGCAGAGGGTTGTAGACTCAGCCAGCTCCATCACAGGCACAACCCTCTCCACCATCGAGGACATCTTCAAGAAGCGGTGCCTCAAGAAGGCGGCATCCATCATTAAGTACCCTCACCATCCGGGACATGCCTCTTCTCATTACTACCATCAGGGAGAAGGTACAGGAGCTTGAAGACCCACACTCAACGTTTCAACAGCTTCTTCCCCTCTGCCATCAGATTTCTGAATGGTCCATGAACCCATGAGCTCTACCTCGTTATTCTCTTTTGCACTGTTTTATTTATTTTTGGTACTTTATAGTAATTTTTATGTCTTGCACTATACTGCTGCCGCAAAACAACAAATTTCACAACATACGTCAGTGATTATGAACCTGATTCTGAATGGCATCAAACACATGACTGATAAGAAAAAAAAAATTCTAAGAGTAAAGATAGAGAGGAAACTAGTTCTGCCATTTGTAGGAATGGATGTATGTACATTCATCAAACTTTTGAATTTAATATTATGGGAGCTATATCAATCCTGGCCTTCTGCCCATCAGAAATATTCCCTTCGTTCTAATCACCCCTCCCTAAACTCTCAACAAATTTAAACTAACTTGTTTTCTCTCTTTCTCAGCTCTGCTGAAGGTATTCAGTCTGAAAATGGATGCTGCCTGAGCTGCCAAGTGTTTCCAGCAGTCTTTTTTTGCTGAAATGTTATTGCCCTATAGAAGAAAGCTCTTGCTCATTCACAATAATTTCAGATATGCAGCCAGGCAGTAAAATGGGTGTTTTGGAATCAATTCAGTGGTAGAGAGGTAGAGCTGGGCATATAGTTGAGTAAGGAGCAAAGCAGAGGGATTCTAACCACTATTTCAGCCCTCTCCCTCCACCATTTTCCCTGTTCTACATGATTAAGCTCTTAATTGAAGCAATAATATAAATGGCACTGTCGCATCCATGGCCATAACTGTGCATAGCTTCAAATATGAAGCAAAAACTGGGAGCTCTTCCTTCTGTTCTAGGGCAGCGGTAGAGCTTCTCCTGCCATTACAAAAATAGCCAAAGCTTCCCTTTTTTCACACTTATCACATTCCCAATTTTCACATACTTTGCTGGACCTGTGTCTGTGGAGCCCCATTAGCTGCCTGATATCTAAACTAATATCAAGTCCTACTGGCCTTGGAGGAGGATCTAAGTCAGTATGATTTAAGTCTCCTAGGTCTCATGCACCAGGTGATTAGTAGTTTTGTTTCTCTATTTGGCCCCTACATCTGTTTCCCACTGGAAATTAAAGTAAGCAGTAAATTACAATTTTCTCATATGTCCTACTCCCTTTATTCCAAACTGATCTTATCATCTCCTGCATTTAAGGAGATGTTTGAGAACTGGCAAAGTAAACCAGAAAGATCTGGAAAGTGACAGTTGAGGAAAAAAAAGCAACCTGAATATAATTACTCACAAGAGCTGCTTATAATGTCTACACAGTCAATTGACTCTTAAATGCTCCTCAGACAAGATGCTGTACAGTTTAATTATCTATGTATGATAATGAACTGAAAAATGTGCCACAACATACATGCCCACTCAATGCATATTTTAATTTTCCTAATGGAGAGATAATTTAAATTAGCTGTTGTAGAATGCAGATAGATGGAGGGATTCAGCAAGTCAAGTACCATGCTCCCCATCTAACCAGGAAGAGTGAATGTCACAAACTGGGAGGAGTGAAAGATGGGAGAGGAACATGTGTTCAGGTTTGCATGTTTAAAATTTTTGATCTAATCTGAACAATCGAGTCCTTTGCAAATATGCCATTTATTGCTTAAGTATCAAAAAGTTACCCAATTGCACATCATGATGTAGATGCCAGTAGAAGAGGAGTTACCCACCATGTCATGAAAGGAAGTCTCACCACTGCTCTCAATACAATGTAACAGAACCATTGACCTCATAATATGTTGTTTGAAATACCAAATGTCTCCTTTTTAATGCTTCTGTTTCTTGAATTGTGAATTGCTGAGGGCAAAAGGGGTTTTGGGGATAATCCATATCCCTGAGGAGCCAACCCGTCAACTTGTTGCCATCTTAGAATATGGAGACCCCAAGACGTCAAGAAATGATCTAAGCTGATACTTCAGTGTAGCACTGAAATTTGGAATTAGGAATTGTGAAGCATAGTATAATATTTGAACCACACAATTGAATTTCTGTTGGGGATTTATCCCATGAACTCAAAATCTATGATTTTCCTCAGCGTCATCAATGACCAACACACAAAAGCATCCACACATTCCAGATACCATCCCGATACCAATGTGCAGTATAAGACCCTACTTCATGATTTTTCACTCCCATTTGCCTGGCCCACAGAAAGTGGGGATCACACTTGCAGAAACAGGTCTGCTTCACAGAAGGTGAAAGGGTATTTGCATGAGAAGATGCTGTTGTGAGAAATGACCCCTGTTGGTCAGAGGACAGCATTGCTCCTCCGGTGTGAGAGCCTGGACTTGCCTGACCAGTACCCTTTGCCTGAACCTGCCTGACCACTCTGGCAGGAACCTTTGTCTTTGACCCTCACACGATTGGTTCATTCAAATCATAACAGGG
>JARFYF010000112.1:28687467-28700243 GCA_030265395.1 Rhina ancylostomus | reverse complement strand
ATATGGAGGAGTGTGGGATAGAGGGATATGCGGGAGGAAAGGGTTAGATGGTGTGAGGTGTGGTTAGATGGGCGGCACAACACGGTGGGCCGAAGGGCCTGTATTGTGCTGTATTGTTCTATGGTTCAGTATCGGCAACATCAAAACTGTGCACCTGTGAACATTTGGCACTACTTCCATAAATATCCCCAGCTGTGCTTTCAAAATGGATTAGATATCCTGTAAACTCAGCATCACAGTTAGCTCCCATAGGCAGTATCCACGGCTGATATGTTACACCTGGAAAACATCGTCAGTTTACAGATTCCCCTCTCTCTTCAGTTCTGAAACCCTCATCATGCCCCCATTACTCTGGGCATCTTGAACTGCTGAGCTTCCAATGCTTCGTTCCCATTTTTGAACCCTTCACAGTTTTGCCTCGTCTGTACTTGGTAAATTGCTCCAGCAATATTCTCTGCTACGCAGTTGTATTCTTTCTTGTTCCTTATGCCGTATCAATAACGAAACTTTGAGAAACTGAACTGGATATCTGGACAACTTTCCCTAAATCACATTGTCTCACTTTCCTTCAAAATTTCCAAAATATTTCTTTGCAGTTGTGCTCTCCACCTTCCCCCTTTATGTCCTTGTCGGTGTTAATATTGAGCAAGTTAAGACATTCTCCCCAGGTGGGGAACACTGTACTACGTATGACCTTGGAATATTTGCCTGGTCACACAATCGATACTGTGTCATTTAATTGCCCATTGGTTCTGAGGTCCAATGAATGAGGTTTACTTAGGAAGCACAGCATGTTTTTTTTTAATTTTATGAGAATGAAATATTCCTTGCAGATTTCCAGAGTTTTGCAAGGTTTGAAGATCTGTTTTCAAAACAATGCAGGAAGTTGGAGCCTGTAATTTTTAAATTTCATAAAGCTCCAATATTGAAACAGAGCCCATAAAAATCAAATCACTTACCATTACAGCTACAGGATTAATATGCAGTTACAGAGATAAAGATTGTCAAAATGAATTTTTACATTCAAATGGTGGAATAAAACTTGGTTTTTTGGTTGTAAGCATTTGTTAGAAATAACAAGGCAGTTTATATTGACCCTTTTTACCCATTCCTTTAACAGTTTCATGTAATTTAAGAAATAATGCCCTGGATATTCAACTGCAGATTGCTATGTGTTTGGCACCATGCAAGGGTTTTTTAGAAAAAGGTGGCTAAATGCAAACAACACTAATTTTGACATCACTTACAAGAAATTATGCTGTGCCCATAAGCTCTCGAGAGGCAAAAACCTTGCAAACTGAAGTAGGTCTCAACCGAAAGATGAAGCCTACTTCAGCATTGGCTAGATTTCAGCTGAGCTGATGCCCAGGGCTCAGTGGCATCTACCTTCCTTCCAGGCAAGTGCTTTCTTTGTTAGTAATCACATTCACTCCACCTCCCAGACCCCTAATGTGGTCGTTGATGTTCTCAGGCCACCTGTCACCCCACCTGCTCCCTTTCTTCCATCCCTCCCTCAAAACAAAAGCTTCCACTATTTGTGATCCTGGTTGATCACCATCGCTGACCAACCCCACTCATCTCCCAACTTCTCAGATCATTTCTCCAAACATTTTGGTTTTGCCCTCACCTCCTTCAAATCATTTCCATAGTTGAATGCACACAAACCCCCCCCCCCCACTTCCTGGTTAATCCACCCTAATCCTCTGTCCCCAGTAACACAACTTTCCCATCCCCAATCTGGTCCCCAGCTGATTTTCCCCATGTTCTACAGTGACAAGAGATTGTGGACATCAGGTTTCTGTGCATATTTTTGGTGTGCAAGGCCTGTCCTACCACATAATGTGCGAGGTGCTGCATTTATAATGGAACATTCAAGCCTGGAGGCCTCGTGAGGATTTGGCACCATCCCTTGGTGGTGCTGCTGCTTTAACATGTGTTTTGTGGTACATTATAACTTTTATGCCAAAGAGAAATGCTACAAGTGGTGCTTTCAGAAACAAAATTGTATTTATCTAGCACCTAATCACTTCTTTGCGATGTCCCAGATCATTTCACATCCAATTAGTTTTTAGATGGAATCACTGCCTGTTGTTTAGTTGGGTCTCACAAATGGGAAATGACCTAGTTAATGTTTATTGTAGGAAATAGCTGAGTGAGGAAGGAATATTGGCCAGTGTGAGACCTCACCTGCTGTTTTTGAATGGTATGTGATCTTCCATATCACCTTGTTCCACTGAGAAATTCAGCCAACCCTCATTTTAATGTATCATCTGAACTTGGAAGCTCCCTAAGTTTTACAATGAAGAGTCAGCCTAAAACTCTGGTATGGGGCCTGAGTATCTTACTTCTGACTCAAATGCTATAACATTAACAAATTCAAAGACACAAAATTGTCAAGGATAATGTTGAGGTAATATTGGTATCCTTAATTGAACACCACAAGTGGGAAAATCGACTTTTTTTTTAAGTTAATGAAGTGCAATAACATACCAATTCCTTCCTCATGGCTTGCTGTAGTTGTCATTAATGAACTTGATGTCTTTGTATTGAAAGAGCTGCTAATGCCTGTGGTATTGAAGTGAGTGTATTTTATTTTCAGAGGGTATTCTGTGGGCATGAGTATACAATCAACAATCTTAAATTTGCACGACATGTTGAACCAAACAATGAAATGATCAAACGAAAATTAGCCTGGGCTAAGGTAGGATTGCTACTTAAAATAAGGTCTGCAATTCCAGCAGTTGAGCTATTTGCTTCATCTTATGACTTTGCCAAGTCCACTCGTGGCTTAATTATAATGAAATACAGTTTCAAACTCTTGACATTTATTGAGCTCAATGCTACACATATTTGGATGGATTTTCTGCAATATCAATTAAATACAACAGGGCTGTGAAGTATATGGGGCCTAATGTTTCATAGTAACATATCCCTGTGACTCAGCTACTTTTGGAATCTACATTAGTGAGGATCAAAGCACAATTTTCTAATAATAGTCATTTTATTGATGTGTTGGTTACAATGTGGTTATGCAAGGAGCAAGTTTCATTCAAAAACACAAATGCACAAAATGTAAATGATTTAACTTTATCCACACCTTAGTAACACAGCAGTTGTTTCTTACCATCCATTGCTAGAGAAAACACTAGTTAACAACTATCCACAGGATAGAAGGAAGTTGGAAATTTGCTTCATCTGTTGCAAACAAAAGCAGGATAATCAGGAACAATTTGATAAAGACAAATTGGGTAGAGTTGGTGATGTCAGTCCCTGTCTGGTGTGCAAACCAGTATGGGTCATTATCACGGATTGATTGCAAGACATTGCAACAGGTCAGCCAGTAAGGAAAGAATGTGCTTAATGAACTAATTTGTCATGATCACTAAAACAAAAAGGGCTTGCATTTATCTAGCATCTTTTGCAATTTCAGGAGTCTCAAATATCTTTTCAGACACTGGAATATTTTCCAAAGTGTAATATAAGAAACACAACAGTTTCCCCCTCCCCAATACACACAGTTTCCCATAAATAGAAGCACTGTAATCACTTGTTTATATAAAAAAAGGTGGCTGAGGCCCAAATAAAGGCCAGGCGATATGGCAATTACTTGCTTCTCTTTTAAGTGATCTCTTAAAATAGTCAAATCCATCTAAACAAGATGATGAGGCCATGTTTCTCATCTGAAAGATTGCACCTCAGACAGTGCAGCATGTAGGCAGGTACAGTTCCTGAGTTGTTGAATCTCTTCCCAATTTGTGAAGTCTAGCAGGTATGAATCATAATTTGGGAAAATAATTAAAAACAGAGGCTTGGTGAATTTACATCTGACTGTAAGCATATGACAAGCAAAACATGCTTGATTTAAGTAGTTTGGAGGACATCTGTTTCATCCTTACCTTCTGTGGATCTACAGAACTAATTCTGTTAAAGCAAGACTTCAGATTTCTCCTGAAGCTGTATCTGTATGTTTTTTTAAAAAAAAGTCAGAGTATTCTGTAATGTATTAATAGTTATAATGCAAAGATAACTTGTACCCAATGTTTGGTAAATTTGAATCATAAACTTTGATCAGTTTCTTTACTCTATTTTAGGAACACTATAATCTTGGAAATCCTACTATCCCATCCACCATTGGAGAGGAATTCAGTTACAACCCTTTCATGAGAGTCAGGTACGGTGAAATCTCGAATACCCTTGCATCACTTTCCTCAATATAACTATTGTCAAGTTAGGAAAAGAATCGTCAGTCTTTTTATTAGTCACAATGAATTATTTAAAAGCTTGTTTTAATGGAGTGGGTGACCTTAGCATAACTGAACATAGCATTCCTTTTTGTTAGATATTGTCAAAAATAAGTATCAACAGAGAGCTGAAGTAGAAGGTACACCTCAAGTGAATAGATCCCGAAAGAACCCCAGTGAACATTATTTAAATCTGTAATCATCTAGAAATAGTAGGAAACCAAGGGTATAGTGAGTTCAAAGAACTTAAAGAAATTAATATTGGTAAAGAAGTAGTACAAGAGAAGTCACTGACTGAAAGTCTGGACCCCATGCCTACATTTTAGGGCTAATTTAGACTTACTCTGTAGTTAAAGCATTGGATTTGACCTTCCAAAATTCCCTAAATCTTAGAACTGTCTACAGAGATTGGAAATTAATTCCATTATTCAAGAAATGAAAGGAAAGAAAAAAAAGGGAACTTGCTAATTATCCCGACATCAGTGATAGAGAAAATGATGGAATCTGTCATTAAGGATATAGTAACAAGGTGTCAGGAAAGCATAATATGATGCAAAAATTCATGAAATGGAAATTGTATTTTACAATGCAATTCCGTGCATCACATCTTCCCCTAACTCTGTCCCTTCCTTGGATCCGTCCTACCCTTTCCCCTTTTTCCCCCTCAGTCTTCCCTTCTGTTCCTCTCAGTGCCCTCCCTTTCTCCAAATCCCTGTATTCCTTCTCTTTCCTACCGCCCTGCTCTCCCTTCTGCTTCATTTTGCTCCTCTGTCTCTCCTCCCACTATCTTCTTCCCCACTGACTTTCCTGCCACCAGCTGTTCACCCTCTCCCCGGGCAAGGGAGCCCCATCCCCCTCTACCACCAGTCCTTTGCTCCAGCCTGACCTGCATAGTTTGCACAGCTCAGTGGGCCACCCGTAGTTTCTGTGGTCCCTGGTCATCAGACCAGGCTGGACTCTGCTATTGTGTGACAATCTGCCACCACCTCTTCCTGATGAGAATCAGAGTTTATATTGGCACCCACCAAAGGGAGATCAAATGCATTCCTCTCCTGTTCTAGATGCTGCAACCTGTGGAGGAGTGTTGAATTACTGATGGGTTTCACCATAATTGTAAAATCTGAGGCTAGTTTCTCCTTTGCACAGAGCACAGTTACAGGCTCTTGTTAACGACTGATCAGTATTTCAGTGGCATGCAAAAGTTTGGGCACCCCTGGTCAAACTGTATGTTCTGGATATGGAAGACAGTTGATACAGTTTGCAATCTAATTGCACACGTGTTCATCACTTGCCTTCAGTTCACCATTCTTGCAGGCTATCGCCATCCCAACAAAGAGTTCCTCTTCTATAAAACGCAACATCTTCCATGATGTTTTTCTTCTTGCTAAAATTCAAGTAAATTGTTAGCAATGACATTTAAGCATAGGGACATGCAGTAAACAGTAACTTTTTTTTAAAAACAGGGAAAAGAGTGTTCAGGACCATGCTGGGCAGAAAGATGCAATTTCTACAATGGATGCAATCAGAAAAGAAAAAGATCATTTTAAAGTACCAGTGGATTAATTGCAGGATATGGCCACAGCACTGCTTTCAATATAGATTATCTACTGCACCTGGAGTTACAATAAGGAGCAAAGTGTGTTTAGTAATGAATCTTCTAAATTAATTTGCTTTGCAGATGGAATATGTACAATATCTAATTTTCATGTGTTTCAGGTCAATGAAAATTGTCAACATATTCTTTAACTTTAGTCATTTGTTTTCCTCCATTTCTTCCTTCATTCTAGTCTGCTTGTAAGTTTACTTGTCTGCAGCCATTTTCTGGAAGCCAAGCAATTTAAGTTATTTCATATCCAACCAGAAGTCCCAGAATTACCTCTCAGTGAATCCCATCTGTCCTATTGTATGGAGGCATGAATAGCAAACACTTGCAATGAAATCCTATTGCCAGAGACAGAAAGAATGTAACCCTGCAGCTTAATATGAAAGTGGCTGTGACCTCCCAAGTCTTTCTGGAGAAAGAAAATGGCAGTAAAGATCACTAAGTTTAAATAAAAATGAAATCAGATTTTGGCTAAAGCTGCATGCAATCACTTTTAGAATACAATTCCATTCCTGCTTTGAAGCAGCCATTTCATTAACCTTCTGTTATTTATTTACAATCTTTGTAGGTGCAAAAATCCCTAAATACAAAAGCACTTTGTCCTGCTATCACATGAGAGTGTGAAAAAGTAAATGGTAAAAGTAAAATTCTAATTTAAATATTATAATGTTGATTTTGATTATTAATTCATAACTAACATTAACTACAAGAACCTTACTATTAGAACTAAAGCCATTAAATGGCATCTATAGGGAGAAATAAATGGAAGGAAAGGTGACAGTTAAATATGTATGAACACTCGTTTTCTTCCCTTTTATTGTAAAACTAGAACTGTTCTACTGTATCCATCTTATTTATGCAAGAATTTCTGAATATTACAGATCATATTTAGTTTTGACTTCCTTCTTGGAATCTTTAATTGTGTAATGGAATGTATTTGGGAAATTACATAAAGTCAAAGGCTGTAGGGGCAGATAAAAATGCAAGAAACCTTTGTGGTAGTTGGAATAAAAATATTTCAGTTCCTTTCAATGGTATGATCTAAAATCTAAGGGTAAACAAAATAATAATGTCTTGAAGCAGGACTTTATCCAAAATTAACTGCTGCTTGGCTGAATGGTTCTCTGAAAAAAATTGTAATTACTACAGCTTGCTCTTCCAAGACTCATTTATATTCTTAACCCGGATTTTGCCCCCTCAAAGATCATGCAGTCAGTAATAAAACCAGCACACATTGACTTCTCTGCATCACTTCACAATTATTCCATAGATCTATTCAGAATCAGGTGTAAGAGAAAAAATTGTTGTTCCTTTCTGATTAGCATCCTTGTGTGGAATCTACAGTAAGAGCTTCTCAGTTGACAATATACCTGCAGATTGTTTCTGCTTCTGATTGCTTTCTTGGAATCAAAATATTAATTTTGTGAAGTTACAAAGAAAAAGTGAATTGAGTAAATAAAATGCTTTGTGTTATTCATTATGTGAATGATGTTCTTTACATGAAATCAGAATATTCCAATTACAGATTCAAAGATAAATTGGATTTTAAGGAAAAAAGTCAACAGGAAACATGAGTTTTTTTATAGTAAGTGCTAACAATTTTTATCTTATTAGTGAAAATATGCTATGCATTGTATAAGAACACCAGGAATTCATCTAATGTGTTGGCAATCGTTTCCCAGTCACAAACCATCCCAACAGGATCACATATCCTACCAGTAGAGCTCATTTTTGCTCTAGGTTAAAACCTCACATCAGGGAAACAGCATCAAGTTACAGCAGATCAGGAAGGTGACGACCCTATTTTCTCCAGCCAACTACAGATGGATGATGAATATGGTCTTGCCGGCATTGCTCATATTTCTGAACACACAATCTCACTGGGATTTGCAATCTCTGTTGGTGTGGCCACAACAGAAATATTTAACATTGGCTTCTCCTGCTCCCACATCTTCAACTCTGCTGTTCTTCAAAGATCTGTCCTGTTTCTCATTACATAGTACCTTTCAGGGGTATCATCTAAAACTAGTGTCTGATTGCCAAGACCATCCACTCAACCTCACCACCTTTCTTGACAAACACTTGTCAAACAGCTTTTCCAACATTCCTATTGGATGAGCAGATAGAGAATAATAAAATAAAAATCACACCTGTGCCTTTGGCCCAGTGAAAAACTTCACAGATTCTTGTACCTTTCGTAACTTTCTCAGGCCAAACCAAGTGTTGCAGCCTCAGCATAACATTTCCCTCTCGTTGGATATTCGAAGTCCATGATGCAAACATCACAAAAAATTGCCTCCTCCTACCATTGTAACTTCATCTACCTCCCAATGTCTTAGCCCTCTGAAACCCTCTGCTTTGTTTCATATCTATTGAGATAAGAAACAAACTATTGCGGTTGTCTCATAACTACTCCATTATCCACTTTTCCAAAATTCCAACTCATCACAAACTTTGCTGCCAGTTCTCAAACCAACACCCTGTTCACCCACCATCTCTGTGCTTGCTGACCTCCATTGTCTCCCAATCTAGAATTGCCTCAGATTTAAAACAGTCTCATTCTCTGTTCAAGCACCCCCCATTGACTCACCTTTTCCCATGTCTGTGGCCTTCTCTAGTCTTATTACCTTTTTAAAGAGTTTTCCATTTCTCCAATTCTAGCCTCTAATGTATCCCAGATTCCCCTCAATCCACCATTGATAGTTCTGCTTTCAACTGATAAAACCCAAAGCTTTGGAATTTATTCCTTAAATTTTATCGCCCATTTTTACAAAACACTCCATGAAGCATATGACAAAGTGTCTTGTTGCCCTGGCTAATATCTAGTTCAGTGTCAAGTACTGCCAGGTACTGCCTCGGAATGTTTTACTTTGCCGAGTAAATGCATGTTTTTTTCCTAATGGCTATCTAGTCAGAAGAATGCACAAACAGACATCAAGTAATCAAATTTCAAATTTAACAGTAAATCCAATAAATATCACTATTATTTCTATATTTTAGGAACCAGATTTTCTCTATTTATGAACTATACAGTAACATTGGATTATGTGCAGTAATGGAAACAGGAGACCATACATGAGTGTACATGTGGTCACTGGCTTAACCTGCAACGTAAAGTACACAGACTGAAAAATGAGATATGAGGAGTGTGTTGTTTATTCAAATGCTTTTCATGGGCTGTTCTGGAACTTTCTATTAACGTTTTTACAGCCTGGAGACAGCCACATGACAATCATTCAGGTAATGAAAGCCTTGAAGCAGCAATAATTGTTCAGAATCAATATTATGTATACTACAAGCAGAAAATGCAATGCAAGGGAAGTAAAATATTAGGAATGCTGTTAATCTGAAATATAAAATGGTGGCATCTGTGGAGAGCGATGAGTTCCAACTGACTTTCCAGGTCAATATCGTGGCGGATGTTAGAGCATTGGTGCCAATCCAATTGCCTACTTAGTCAAAAAGCAATTGGGAGAATCAATGAACATTGAGCAAGTGGGTAAATTGGCAATAGTGTGATGAGAATTGGATAATGGCTGTTGCTGGTATTGAGTACTCAACCCAGGAACCAGGCATCATTCAGGACAGGAAGCAGCCAGAACTAGGAGCTGCAAATCCAGGTGAAGAATCAGTAGTAAGGCCAACTGACTCAGCACAGGTCAGAGTGAGCAGCCACCAGTGGGTCAATTAGTGGTGGACAAGTGTGGCAATGCAATCGGCAGCACATTTGTGAAATAAGAGGGAAAACAAATGTAACTAATTACAAAATAATCTTGCCATTGCAACTGAACCACTGTTTACAGGGGAAAGGGACAAGATGATTTAAAATTGTAAAGCAGCAAAGAAAATACAAATAAATTCAATGAACATTAATGTTTGCCAACATCCTAGGATTATCCTGAAGACCACGATAATTAAAGATTAATTTCCTGAGCACTACTTGCAGAAAATTTTGAGACACATAGGGGTAATAAAATAAATGGTTTGAACAATTTTCTCTGCAATTGTATTTGTAATTCAAATACAACATGCATTTCTTTTTTTTTAAAAAAAGGTATTTTTACTGAATTAGGCACTTGGAGGGGAGATGATGTAATGAGATCCCAAGGATGTGTTCATCTGGAGTAGGCAACCATTCATTGCATTGGGGAAAAAGTGAGTGTTATTTTTTTCCAAACAGTTCAGTGGCTCTTATTTGTTCATTTTACATACAAGTCCTATTCTATTGTAATTAATTCTGGGAAATGAAACACATTGTGTGTTTAGAAGGAACACTCTTCTTAGTCACAATCTCCTGACATTTTCTTGATGCTGTTTACAAATAACACAGGGCCATGTCATCCAACACATTGTCGGCAGTTGCATTACATTAGTTATTGCTGACACTTACCAGCTTTTCTTAGTGGGATAAGCTAGTAGACAAATAAGACCATAAGAATCAGGCAGAATTAAGAATTAGGTCCATTGAGTCTGCTCTGCCATTTGATCATGGCTGATTTATTTTTCCCCCTCAATCCCATTCTCCTGCCTTCTCCCTGTAACCTTTGATGCCCTAACTAATCAAGAACCTATCAACCTCTTCTTTAAATATACCCAATGACTTGGCCTTCATAGCTGTCTGTGGTAAGGAATTCCACAGATTCACCACCCTCTGGCTAAAGAAATTCCTACTCATCTCTGTTCTAAAGGGACATCCTTGTATTCTGAGGCTGTGCCCCCTGGTCCTCGACTCTCCTGCTACTGAAAACATTCTCTCTGCAACCACACCATCCAGGCCTTTCATAAGTAGGGTACGAGAGAGATGATGTTGATGGACTTGCTAGTCATTTCTCTTCCTTGACCTTATGTTATAGAACTGTGCCCATTATTTGAAGGCTTTTTGACCCTACTCCTGCATTTACAACCATAACAAGAGGAAGCGTGTCACCATGACAAGAACATATTAAAACATGAAAAACAAGACCATCTGGTTCCATGTTTATTGTGACTAAAATACAGAGATATCTAACCAGATTAAAGTAGTACAAACACAGGACATACTGAGCTACCCATAGGGATAAAGTTGAATTGCCCTTTGCAGCAATAACCATTTAGATCGGATGAATTATTCCCAGCATAGAAACTGAAGTTGTCTGAAAAATTAACACAAGAATGTAGCCACTTAAAGTTCCTTTCCATAGAGGGACAGAATTTCTCATTTAACATAAAAACTCAGATTTCGAGATCAAATCATTTTCTTAACAGCAGAAGCTAAACCATGAAGGACAATCGCTGACTGACCTGGTGCTCAAACATTCAGGTACAGGGGAATAGTTTCAACCATCTTAAAAGGGCCAAGTGGGTGTAGAAAAGTTGGAGAGCTGACAATATGACAATCCTTAGTGCTCAGTGGTGTAAGTGCTGGAAATTCTCATCAGCATCTTTGCAGGCAATTTACCTGACTTAGCAATTTACTTCTGGAGACTGCTGGACTGAAGATCATTGCCCATCCCGCATTAGTGGAAAAAAAAGTCCAATGAAAGTTACTTACATCGTGTTTGCTCTTGGTTGGTTTGCAAACATATCCATAAAATTGTAGTCACAAAGCCTGCACACACTCGGCCAATTTGGTGGAAAGGTCCGAAAACAGGCATTAAGGCCCTTGAAAATTGGGAAGTTCAATGATGTTGGACCTAAAATTAAATGTACTTCTGGGGAGGGAAGGATTTGGGTGAAGGAAAATCAGAAAATATTGGAAATTAGTAGCGGGGCAGGCAGTGTCTGCAGAGAAAGGAATAGAATTAACGTTTCACGTGAATGCCTTTTCATGGTGAAGCTTGGAATACATTCAAATCCCTGCAGTTGCTTTGCCTGCTTGTTTCTGGCAAAGGCAAATGAAATGAAACTGACTCTCTGGAGAGTTTCAATGATTCCCAAACTTTGCAAACCTCAAGGTGTTTACCATTACTCCAGTGGGAAAATGGGAAGAATGTTTGTGGGCATGAATGTGGTGGTCCAAAGGGCCTGTTTCTGTTCTATGCAACTCTATGATCCGAGAACCTGGAAGATACTGGTTGTGTTTCAACTCAGATCAGAGGACAGCACAATGCCAGAGCAAGCAGAACCACTGCCTCACACTGCCAGAGATGTGGGTTCAATCTTTACCTCAGGTGCTATCTGTGCAAAGTCTGTACCTTCTCCCTGTGACCATGTGGGTTTTCTCCAGGAGCCCTGGGTTTCCTTCCATATCCCAAAGATGTACAGGTTGATAGGTTAATTGGCCATTGTAAATTATTGTTTGTATGTAGATGAGTGGTAGAATCTTGGGGGAGGGGGTTGTGGGTGGGGTGCGGAGTGGACAGGAAAGTAGAGAGAATGGAGTTAGTGTAGGATTGGTGTAAACGGGTGCTTGATGGTCCGCATGTACTCAGTAGGCTAAAGGGTTTGTTTAACTGTGTGATAGATCCCATGTTAAATAAATTGGATTGAAGAAAAATCAGCCCGAACTCTTCAGTTTACATCCTGACTATAGCGTGGAATTACGTCCTGCAAGCCCTTCTTTTGAATTTGAGTGTTGCTTTAGAACATAGAACATCACAACACAGAATAGGCCCTTTGGCCCACAATGTTGTGCCAACATGGCTAATTCCTTCTACCTACAGAATGCCCATATCCCTCCATTTTCGTCTCATTCATGTGCCCATCCAAGCTTCTCTTAAAAGCTGCCAATGACTTTCCCTCCACCACCCTATCAGGCAACACATTCCAGGCATCCATCACTCTTTCAGTAAAAAACTTACTCCTTGTGTCTGTTCTGAACCTACCCCCTTTCACCTTAAATGCATGCCCTCTGTTATCTGATCACTCAATAATGGGAAAAAGATATTGCTTGTCCACCCTATCTATGCCCCTCATAATTTTATACGCTTCCAACAGATCACCTCTCAGCCTCC
>JARFYF010000112.1:28640495-28653043 GCA_030265395.1 Rhina ancylostomus | reverse complement strand
TGACAATGGTGTCATTCATAAATGGCATTTGAGCTGTGTCTAGCCACACAGTCATAAGTGTAGAGTAGAGTAGTGGGCTAAGCACGTATCCTTGAGGTGTGCCTGTGTGGATGGTGGTTTAGTCCATGATGTTTAAAATGTAACATGGATAAAAATAGTAAATATTTCTTTTCTTATGTTAAGATCCCACAGAAGGATAAAATGATTTATATTTGAACACTTAACTTTTATTTAATCAAATACTAAAAATTACTATATATAATCAAGCAATCTGTAAAAGTCTCTGGGAATATCCATTATGTCAATACACTTAGAGTGCTCATTACTTTGATGAAGAATGTCTAGATTTGGAAAAGCTTTATAAACTACCAGCATACACATAAATATGGCACTTTTGTTTTGATACATAATTTGATGTTGTTGAATGCTCAGCATGTTGTTGAAGGCATACATTAAATGGTCAATCTTCGATCCACATAAATTGCATTTGTTAGTTGTAATTGCATAGTCCTTCATGGCCCACATAACATATTAGTTGCATGCATCAAATTAGTTATTTTGTTAAAACGATTAGTGGATGTTCTATAGAAATCATAAATTGTAACTGAGGTGCCACGTTTCATTTTAACACCAGTGCTCATATCCTGTGGCCACCCCAAGCCCCCTATGAATTTAAATAGATAGATAATTTATAGGTTTAAAAAAAAGGACAATTTGAACCTCACTATTAGACCCAGATTTTCAAACAAAAATGTAGAATTAGGTCCATTTTGGATCTTTAAATTCAGTTTGTTATGTAACTGTAAATGGATCGGAGCACGTTCAAAATATTGTATTAGATTTCAGTTTGTTTCCAATGTTAAATTTTAGCAAGGGTTTGAAGTCCCTCTAGATATCAAAAGTATTATGAATCAATTACAAGCATGCAAAGTCTTTACAAACAGACATTTTCAAATATTATTGCCCCAAGGACTTAAATACCTTTTATAAAAGCTATCTTTAGCTTTGGCTGTCTTGTTTACAGGAAGGCTGTAATGCTACTAGCTAACTGTGTCTCAAATCACGTAGCTATGCGGAAATTGTTTTCATCAATAAAACTAGACAGGTCTGATCCGATAAAAGCAGAGTTTGGCATTTGGGCTGGTATCCCAGCCAAATTTAGTGACATTTGCTTACCTTCCTACAAACAAATCAAGATAGCTGAATTGATGTTAAGAGCTATTTAGAAACAAGACCTTAGATTTTTGGTTTATATAAAAAAATTCTTAAACTATTCCTTAGCTTCTGTGTGATCAAGTAATCATTGCTGATATTAATCAAGTCCATCAGCTATTAAAAATTCTCCCTGGCCACAAGAGATTTGAAGCCATAAATAAAGAACCTTAATTAAATAGGCAAGCAGAGTTAAACATCTCAATGAAGACTGAGCAAACACTTAGAATAACCATGTTAAGTGAATACAGGCGACACCCATGTTACGGGGGTGGGTGGTTGCATTCCTAGAAAACAGTATGTATCATAGTTTTCTGCAACATAAAGTGGCCTCATCAGAACATGCGTCAAGAAACGCAAGTTGAATAAAATAAATGTGTTTCTTTATTTAATCTTTTTCACATAAGATTCTGCATCAGCAAATTTTATTCCCTATCTCAGTTTCTTGGGATAGAGATTTGAATTTCTTTTACCCTAATAGCCATAATGCGAGGGTCGCATGTATGTTGCAGCATGATGGGGCAGGATGAGGATAGGTACAGGACTCAGTAGTGACCCAGTAAATGTAGAGAGTCGAGTTAACCTTGGCTTCTGCAAGACTTTTCCAACCAAGTAACAAACAGGCTTCAGTCCAGTAAGATCTCTGTCATCCAGCAACTGTGATGTAATCATGTGTGCTGAGTAGCTAATCATACTAAAGATTCTCACAATTAGGAAACCAAGATGCATTTTATATTAACTTTTTAAAGACTGAAGAGTTGTAAAGAAAAGAACAGACATATATGATTAAAGTGAATTGTAAAATTTCATTACTACCCCATTTTTAAAAGTCCCTTATATTTAGAAATACTCAGGTTAGAAAACTAAAATTCCACATAATTTTTTTAAATGGCTGACTGCATACACTGTGTGCATCATTAATAACTAGGGTAACTAACTGTAAGATTTTCAAGGTATTTTAATGTGGTGGGACTAGTTAATTTGTCCACAAAAAACAAGACAAACCCAATTTGACTAACTACTGTCCAGTCTACTCTCAATCAACAATGTAATGGAAAGAGTCATCAATGGTGCTTCAGTAGTGCTATCAAGATTCACATACTCTCCAATAACCTGCTCATCAATGCCCAGTTCCAGTTTCACCAGGACTACTCAATAACAGAAGTAATTACAACACTGGGCCAGATATAGACCAAAGAGCTAAATTCCAGAGATTAAGTGACAGTGTCTGGCCCCAGTACTAAGACAACATTCAACTGAGTATGGCATCAAGGAACTTTGGTAAAACTGAAGTCATATCCTGCACAGAGGAGTATGGTTGGAGATTAATCATCCTTGCCCTAGAACATGCTTCATTAACTTCTTCCACCATAAGGTCAGAAGTGGGGATGATTGCTGGTGAAAGCATGATGTTCAATTCTGTTCACAATTCTTCAGCAAATTAAGCATTCCATGCCTACAGGCAGCAAGACCTGGACACTCAGGCATTGGCAATAAGTGGCAAGTAACATTTGCTCCATAGCAATGCCAGCTATCAAACCCTTCATACACAATGGCAATTCCATTGCTCAGCCATTCACCAACATTATCATGGAGTCAACGATGACCAGAAACTGAACAAACCACATACTGTAGCTATGTGATTAGGTCAGATGTTGGGCATCCTGCAATAGATGACTCACCATCTGTAAGGCACCAGTCAGGAGTGTGATGGAACATTTTCTACAGGCCTGATGAATGCAGCTCCAACAGGCAAGATACATGACAAAGCAGCCTGCTTGACTGGCTCTGCATCAACCATCCTAAACATTCAGTCTCTGTCACCCTCACACTGTACTGTAGTTACTTACTTAGGCTACTCCAAATGATCTTCCAAATCTGTGACCATAGCTGCTAAAAAGAACAAAGAGCAGCAGATGCTTGGGAATCAGAATCAGGTTTATTAAAACTGACATATATGGTGAAATGTGTTGTTTTGTACACCAACTTAGCCTGGATACTACTTCTTAGCTACGTTTAAATCCTGGAACTGCTGAGCCAAGCATGGTTGTGGAAGTGATGGAAAGCAAATAAAACTGGAGATGCTGGAATATGGAACAAAAGCAGGAATACTGAAAAACTTAGCCAGTCAAGCAGCATCCATAGAAAGAGAAACCAGTTAACATTTCGGGTCGAAGACCCGTCACCAGAAAAACTGCTGTGGTTCAAGAAGATGGCTTACAAACATTTGCTGAAGGTTTCCTGGTGATGAGCACTAAATACTAGCCTGGCAAGCAATACCCACATCTTGAAAAATGAATTCAAGTGAATGTTAATATTTTCAAGCTGACTGCACTGGAGACGTGTGTTGTCCTTGTAGGCATATTGAATCACTGACAGCAACTTTGGGATTTCCTCATTAAGCTATAAGAACATAAGAAACAGAAGTGGGCATGGGCCATTTGGTACCTCAAACCTGCTTTGCTATCAAAATGATCAAGGTTGATCTTCTTTCTCAATACCATTTTCCTGCTCCATCCCCATGTTTCTTGATTCCATTAATATTCAGAAACATGAGCTTCCACAGCCCTCTCAGCTGGCGAATTCCAAAGGCTTTTCACACTTTAAATGAAGAAACTTCTGCTTATTTTTGATCTAAATGGCCTAAGCCTTATTTTGAGACTGCATCCCTCAACCTAGGGAGTTCTAGACTCCTCAACCAGGGAAACATCTACCCTGTCGAGCGTGAAATGTGTACGTTTCAATAAGGTAATCTCTCGTTCTTCTAACCTCTAAAGACTTGAGTTGGCTAGGGTTCCATGCCTCCTCATTTCATCTGCCATCCCAGGAACATGTGAACCTCTGGAATTCTGTGACCCCAAGGGTGTTGAAGGCCAGACCTTCAAATATATTTAAGATGAAGATAATTTTTTGAGATCTAAAAAATTGAGGGTTTATAGGGAACTTGCACAGAAGACAAGTTGAAGACAGCATCCATCAATCACAATCAGATTGACTGGTGGGGAAGGCTTGAGGAGGGCAATGGCTGGCTCCTGCTCCTGTTTCTTTGTGCTCTTGTGTGTCAGGTGAAGCTTCATTATACTCCTTCTATAGCAAAAATCTCCTTTCCTAGGTAAGATAACCAAATCTGTATATAATAATCCAGGTATGGTCTCATCAAGGTCCAATACAAATAGATTAATACAAATGTATTAAGATCCACGCGTGAAAAGCGTGAGGTCATTTCAGTTGCATGAGTTATGTCAACAAACACTTGCAGCTTTCCTGTCAATATTCCTCAAAATCCAGTTGGTGCTTAACTGTTCTCACCCAAAGTGGTGGGCCGTCTAAAAAATGGAGGCAATGGTGGGGACAATAGGGCATGTGGTCATGTGGCAGAGCTGTTTGTTGTTACTGCACATGTGGAACCCTGATGTAACATTATCAGATGCCAATGGTAGGCAATATGAAGGTGTGAAATCAAAGGAACAGTTAGGAATAGTCCCAGGCAAATGTGTGGGGAATGATTCCAGGTGCAGTGATCTAAAGTAAGAACAGAAACTCAGTGTAGAAGTTTCTGTAGCTTTGATTGTAGTAGATCCAGGTGAGAGCAGTCCAATTTAACTAGACAATTGAACAAAAGTCTGGAGATGAATAGTGTAGTTAAACACATTATAGATTGCAAACAGGTCAAGTATGGTGTACACCATGGTTCCAATCAACAGCTGACATCTGTGACTCTTAAGGGCTACTTTGGTGTTGCAATACTGCAAAAGCTGGGTTTGAGGTTCAAAAATGAATTTGCAGAAAAAAATGGGCATAGTATTGAGAGGTGTTGTAACATTGAACAACAGAAGAAGCAGACCTCAGGGATGAGGTGAGAGAGTTGAGAAAAGGCCTGATGGTGCTGTAATGTCAAATAATTTCAAAGATAATTTAAAATACAAAATTAGGTTCAAAGTTGTGAATTTCCAAGACTTTGATACAAGCTCAATTTCCTTCCCCTTTTCCCCCCATCCCAAGGGATTTCAGGAACCCATGATGTCCTATTCTTGTTTTTCATTCACTATACTATCATGTAGTTGTTCCAAGTGGACAACCATAAAATATTTGGGACCATCCAGATTAAGAAATAGATTCCTTAATTGTACAGATAAAAGAAACCTTGGTTTATAAACTACATTTAAATTAAAACTCATAGTATCTAACTCTTAAGTGAAGAATTTATTTGGGTTGTATAATTTGGCAGCTGTACTATACTTCAAGAGCACCCTCCCTTTCCTTTAGTATCCACCTCACCATCTGGGCTCTTCACTGTAAACGGCAATACAGGAGTCACACTTCATTAATTCCAGGAAGTCCTTAGTTTCCTCCTCCCCAATACTGTAAACAGTTCCAATGATGCAGCTGTAAAAATTAACTTTCAAGCATGCTGCTTGAGTTTCATGCTGTTTAATTTTCAAACTTTCACGCATGCCATATGTTTAATCTAAAACTGGAACTTTTATTCTAGACAGAAATGTTTCCAAAGATTATTGGTTTAGTCCTGTTATTCAGAAATTAAGTAATCTAGTTCCTTAACGGGGAGCACCAAATTCACCCACCCTGTCTTCAGAGTCATTGGCGTGACAGATAACAGAACAATTGAATTCTGCTACTGCATTATTGCTGTCTAGGAAATGGAGTTAGTCCCCACTGGTTTCAGTCAACTTGTTTCTCTGTTAATGTAGTAGCACATCCAGCTAAGCTATAGGAACTCTCTCTTTGAATTAAAACAAAATTATATTTATTTCCCATAAAAAGCTAACTGTTAAATTCTCATTCATAAAATAGAATCAATCTAAAATATCACCTACTGCAGAACATTTTTATTTCATGTGAAAATTAATTACTTTGAATAGTTTACTCAACATAAAAATAACAATAAAAATAACATATTTCTTGATAATTTGGATAGTTTCTGTAACAATTTTATAGATAGAATAAAAATGAGAGTGCACTTCTGCAGTGATAGTATTTTACATTAAACTTCTGCAGCTGGATTCAAGTCAAATAAGCTCATGACACTCTCGTGAGCTGCACCTGCCTGTCTGGAGTGTTCACTAATGCCCAGGATTGTAAACATGAGATATTGATCATGGAACCTATTTAAACCAGTCTCCAGCTTAGCATTCCTCCACTGCATCACTACCAGTGAAAAATAAATACTTTTGAGACACTACACCCACAGCCTGGCATTTCTCCAACAATTTATGAGCTGGAAAGGCGTAATGGTGGCATCTTGTCTGCCATACATCATTAACTTCAGGAAGCTGGAAACAGCCTCTGCACAAATATCAAAATATCTGGGCAATCTATCTAAAGAAGCCAAGTTTGTTTTTTTTTGTACTGCAAATGCCAAGATGCAATGTTTATTTTTTACACAACAAACTATTTAGTCTTGGTTTGAAAACTCTACAATCAGGTTGCATCTTTAGCAAAATGTATTATTTACCTGCATTACCTATTACATCTGTGATGTCACATGATAAGGATTTCCAAAGGAATTAAGTATGTTGCTTTTGATGTTAAGTTACTTCACAGGTTCCCCTCATATGGCTTACAGTATGAATATGTATCGTAAAGAAAACAAAAACCTGAAGATGCCTGGAAATCAGAAAACATATAATGCTGGAAAGACACAGCAGGTCAGGCAGCATCTGTGCAAAGAGAAACAGAGTTAACATTTCAGGTCAAAGATCCTTGTTGGGAGCTGGGAAAGAGATATATAAAAAATAATTTGCATAAAAGATGGCAGCAAGGATGGATATGATAAAGGAAATACCTGTGATAGGGCATGACCAAATGGGCTACTGGGACTGTTGGAGGGCGATTATCTTCCTTGCAAACAACAAGGCTGTGAGACATGCCCAGCAGACCTGGCTACACTAATGAAGAGTACTAATGGGTTGAAAAGTCACAGAAGGATGACTTATAGCAGAAATGGCCAGTTCTGATCCAGACTGAAAATGCAAGTTACCTGATGTTGAAGAATTCAATATTGAGTCTGGAAGAACATGCCAGAAGGAAAATGAGGTATTTTTTTCCCTCACTCGTGTTTGGATTCATTGTAACAGTGTGGGAGGCCACAGACGGAGAGACCCAAAGTGGGAGTGGTTTGGAAAATTAAAGTGACAGGCAACAGGAAGCTTGGGGTGATCTTGAGGACTGAAAACAGGTGTTATTCAAAACATTCGCCCAATCTGCGTTTGTTTTTCTGACACTGGGGAGACTGCGTTTTGAACACCAAATATAGCACACTAGATTGGAAAAAGTGCAAGTGAATCGCTGCTTCATCTGGACCGACTGTTTGATTTCCTGGCTGGTGGGAAGTTAAGAGGTGAAAGGAAAGGTGTTGCATCTCCTGCAGTTGCATGGGAAAGTATTGTAAGATGGGGAGTGGTTGGTGGCTCTCCCCCACTCACAGATACTCACTCTTCCTACTCTACATCCCAAAATTACCTTTTTTTGTTCCAAATCACCTTTGCAGTTCTGATGAGGGATCTCTGATCTGAAATATTAACTCTCTCTTCACAGATGCTGCCTGACCTGCTGCATGTTTCTAGCATTTTCTAGTTTTGTTTTGTGACAAAGAAATTTGATTTCAATCTAGCCACAAGGAGTTACAATCACATTTTTTTCATGCTTCTATACCATACAGGCCATCCTCAGGTTACTATTGGGTTCCACTTTTACAGATGTCCACAAGTCAAAAATCACTCAATACAGTAACCATAATGAATGATGTTGATGAGAGTCAATTAACATGAACATTTATTTATCATCTTCCCCTGCCTAGTTACAATGGGACAAAATCAGGATGTTCCATGCTCCATGGTTGGTTCTGATTGCCTTTAAACATCCGTGGATGTTACATTGTTTTATGGAGTATTATTGTACAAGTATCAATAGAAGCAATTGCTTGTCAATTTCCAAAGCAACTCTCTTAAACGGCCTCCTGTGGTAAAACTGGCAGCCATTCAGACAATGGTGTCTGAATGTTTCAGGGAGATTACATGTAAGCAGGTTTTTTTTTATTCAAGACTGGTTCTCGTTTGAGTTTAATAATACTTAAAGGGAGCTTGTTCATATATACAACCTGTCCAGAAGTAAGCCGTTCATAGCCCAAGGAGGGCATGTATTGTTTTGATGTTTATCGCACCTATTGATATTTTAAGTAGTATTTAACTCAAACTCTTAACTCTATAGATTTTATTTATTCTAAATGCTGGCTTGCCTCAATCTCTTTACATCTTTTTTGCAGGAACTCAATACCCACTTCCTTCATCTTTTTAACTAAGTCATGAGACTCTCATTTACAATCCCATTTTGACTCTTCAGCTTTGCTGTAGCTCCTGGTTTTTAGATTTTTAAATGCCTACTGCCATTATCTGCTTCACTCCTGGAAATAACAGTTCTTTCTTTGCATACATCAGGCATCATGCCACATGAACTGATCTCTCTAAAACCAGACACTGTTGCTCTGGGAATTAAGCTGCTAACAAATGTAGAAATATTGAAGGGTCATATCTCAGCAAAGAATAGCAGAAAGGTGAAAGACCTGGAATCATGTCTTTGTAATAAAGCAATCCTAGCTTTCCTAATCTCAGAGCTTTGCACTACATAGTGTTAATATTTCTCGTAATTTTAACAAGGCAAATTATTGATTTGATTATTAAGGCCAATTTTGGTTTGTGGAGAATGCTCCTTCCTCTAAAGGAATTTATGACCTTCCCCTTCACCTTTCTTTTCTTCCTTCAAGCTTTTACTTCCTCCTTCCTTTGGCTATCCAGTGTTCCTGTATCTGGATATACTAACCAGTGGCATCTCATCTGCTGCCACTCCAAAGGTTTTCTCCCTATTCTCCATCAACCCCTCCACCATCACTCACCTTTTACACAGCCTTTAATATTACCATATCTTATAACTTCCATTAACTTCCTGTATTCCACTTCTACTTTCCTCTTGCCAACGCTGTTCTAGCTACATTTGTCTACTAACTTCTTGACCCTTCTTTAGTTCTGCTTCAATTATTCCCCTCTCTTTAATTTTACTCAGTGCTAAGTATTAGAATGCAATGTCACAAAGATTAATAAATAGACCCAGAAAATCAGGTTAACTTTTTTATTAAATATCTTGAAATGCGAAAATGGCACATTGTGCTGAGGATTAATAAACACTATTGTGATAACAATTAGTTTGAACTCCCAACCTAATGCCACCTCTTCTCAGCAGAGTCCTCGATGATCTTAATGTGAATTATGAAAACAAGAAATATAGCCCAATGGTGAAGAGCACAGTATTATGTTCATGATAGACACATTGAAAAGAGGTCAGCACAGATCACTTTGCTTAAATGGGCTCAGTAGATTCCTGACAAAGCATTATTAAAAAGTAAGACAGCTGTGACGATTGTAAATTCAAAAAAAATTATAAACTTACATGAACAAATGATCAGAATTGAACCTATAAAGAGGCTCAAGTTCATCATATAAAAAAACATTTTGACTTACATTGCATCCAATGGTACAGGATCCACACTGACCAAAGAAAGTCCCTCTTGTTCCAACATCTTTAACACTTCACCTTCAAAACAGAGATTCCTTGATTAATATATCACTGAACAAAATTTTAAAATCAACAATCAAATGTCTATGGAAGGCAGAGATATGATCTTGCCAGCAATGCCCAAACCAAAAACCTAAATAAAATAACTTCAATAATTCATTGGACATGCCATGTAGACCCCTTCCTGTTTCATGATTCTCCTTCACCTTTGATCACACAGCAAGCTTTGGATTTGGCTTTCTCGTCTTTCCCCCTTATCAGAACGTATCTAACCTGTACTTGAAACTTCTCTTTTGAGGTCACATAATATTCTGTTACTCTTTTACTTTTATTCTAGTTAGATTCCCTCTCATCCTATTGAAGTTATTCCTCTGTAGCATCCCCACAGCTCCTAACCTGTACGTCTTTGGAATGTAGGAGGAAACCGGAGCACGCAGAGGAAACCCACACAGACATGGGGAGAACGTACATTATTAACCTAAGCCTTATGGACTTACTGTCCATTGTCCCCCAAGTATTCTCCCATTGACACACGTCTACTTGGCCCACCTCATTCCCCAGAACCAGATTAGATAATATCTTTTTTTCTTGTTTCACTGACCAAGAAAACAAGAAAAAAAGTGGTCAAGGTAATTCTGAGTACAATGCAGAAATTACTCCCTTTGCTATTAAATCTAATGCTAGCCAAATCAATATTGTGGCCTAACATCACCACTCTATAGTTCTTGCACATCTGCAAATTTGCTCTTCTCACAATGTGGCAGCTTAAGAAACATCCAACCCAATGAATTCTGTACTTGACCCCTTCAAAGACATTTTCTCTCCTGTACATAATAATTTTTCTTAAACATTACTACTTCATCATGCCCTTTCTATTCCTTCCTTACTTTCTGCTGAACACCTTGTATCAAGGAATTTTAAGTTCCCAATTCAGCTTTTTTGAGCCATCTTTTTGCTATCATAATTTCATCATTTATTCCCATGGCTACTTGTGTCTACAGCTCATCAAGTGTATTCACCAAACCTTTTTATACATGCGCATTTAATGAATTCTAAGCCCAACTTGTCCCTCGTGTAGTTTCTCTTAGCTTGCTCCCACTTAATACTGTACATTTTCCTACTCATTACTAATACTTAGGTAACTGTACAGCTCATCTTTCTTTTCTGTTTATTCAAACTGATGCCCTGCCAATTTAAGTGCTCTCCAAACACAACGGTGAACCTTCCTGCAAAGACATTGATCCTAATGTTGCTGAGGTGCAAAATATCCATTTTGAACAGATGCCTCCTGCATCAGGAATCTGATGTTCTCCCTCTTGTCATGTACTAATCTGCTTGATCTTCCTACTTCCATCCCCATCAGCATGAGACACTGGGACTACTATCTTCAAGGCCCTAGTTTTTCAACTTCCTGCCTAGTTCATGGAAGTTTAACTGTTAGCCCTCAACTTCTGCCCTGCTTATATTGTTAGTACTAGTGATCCACCATTTCTGGATCAGCCTCTTCCTTCACTAAAGCTCACAGAAGATTCTGCACTCCTGTCCATAACATCATTTACTCTGGTACCAGGAAGGCAACACATCATATGGGACTTAACTGATACACAGATACCTGTTTACAGATTACTTAGATACTTCCCATATAGTCTGCTGTTCCATGGTGCAACACTCCTTCAATATATTGTCAGCGCAACTACCTCTAATGCTAAGTACTATTTTGATAACAACACACATCTTGAAGATTCCTGGCTGATCAGACCTCTGTAGCTGCAAAGTGACCAATTCCCAGAATGCATACATCAAGAAACCCTCATCTCCCTTACGCTTATGAGTGACACTGGCTATCAATTAAGCTTAGAAATCCTAAGCTTGAGCTGAATAATCATATTTGTACAGTTTGACTTTCAATCTGAAATATTCCCAGTTTTTGACCGACTGATGCTGCTTTAAGCATCAAACCATGAATCCAACGCACTCAGAAGTTTTTTTTGGCTTAACCACACAATAATATTACAGACAAAGCAAAGGACAAAAGAGGGTAAGGGAGCAATGAGATAATAAAGAAAAAGAACAGTTGAAGCATCAATACCATTAAGCTTAACAGACAGCCCTGCTTTAGGCCTTCCTTACCTGAAGTAATTACACAGTCTACATCTCTTGTTTGGTATTCCTTGCTGAAGAAATCTTCCCTTGAAGCCTCCAATTTTTTATCATAACATGGCATCACTGTTACGTGGTATATTTGATCTGGCGTCACATTCTAGGGGCAAAAGAATACAGCACTTTTTAGTTTCACTGCCTGCATAATTACTAATATTCCAATTAAATTGATATTTCATACTTGATTCAATTGAGAAATATTCAATACCCATTCCAATACGGAATAATTTCAACTTTAAAAAGGAAATATATTTTTAAGGAACAGAGCAGTGAACCTGTTCCAACATTTAATGAGATGAAAATCAACTTAATTAGATCATGCCCGATTTGTACCTCAACTCCATTTTCAATTTAAGCTCTTGCCAGCATAAGTGGAATTGCAGAATCATTATGGCACAGGAGGCAGTCATTTGTGTCAGCTTATTGTAGAACAAACAGTTCCATTACCCTGCTCTTTCCTCTCAGCCCTGCAAATTATCTTTGCTCAAAGTGGCCATCCAAATACCTTTTGAAAACTCTGATTGATTCTATTTCCACCATCGTTACTGGCAGTAAATTACAGATCACAACGGTTCTTGGCGTAAAATGTT
>JARFYF010000112.1:28525163-28536622 GCA_030265395.1 Rhina ancylostomus | reverse complement strand
GTTCTGGCCCTCAATTTGGCTCCTTTAATGCCTTGTCCAGCACATGGATTCCATGCTGGACTGATTGTATAATGACACACACCTGAGCCCCATCGGGGCATAGCACAAGTACCTGGGTTTCTCTGGCACTAGTTGTCAGAGTATTGGTCTACCTTTGGCTCCTAGTTGCTCTAGAGCAGTCCTGTGTTCTCTATTCCTTTGTGAAGATCCAGTTTGAGTTGGGATTCCTTTTCTGATCTGAGGCAAGATTCCTTCCAGTGCTGCCTGTGTTTGTCCTGAGGAAGTATCCTGACTCCAGTCTTGTATTGGTGTGCTACGTTTGGGTTCTGAGTTTTCTCTCGATCAACATTGTGACATTGACATGCTGATGATTATAGAAACTGCTGCCCATCTCTGGCTATGGAAATCTCTACAACTACAGCACTTCTATGCTTTGCTCCTTCCCCCTGTCCAGTTCTTTACCTCATGGCACCATGCTCTGGAGTGCACTCTTTCAAGGATTCACCATCCCCATCCATCTCTAACACTGAGCACATGCCTTTGAGTGGCAGAAATCCTAAAGTTTCCAGCACTTGCTGCCTTTTCCTGCCCTTGTGGATATTCACCTACTTGATCTCCTGAACTCTTCCCTGGCTGCCAGGTGATCAATCTCTGGAACATAATATGCAGGAAACCCTCAATTTTCCTTATGACTCTGCTGTTGCTCCAGCTGCCCTTCAAACTTGAAAGTCACAGATTTCAGTTTGATCAGCTGGAGGTAATTCCTACACCCACAGGGACACATATTGCATCCTTAATTGCCCATAAACTAGAGGAATTGCAAACAATTGGTCTTTTCAATAATCTGAGAAACCTTGTGTTCCTTTTCTAATGCTTTATTAGATAAGCATCACCTCATTTGAATGAACTTTATCATTTTATTACCTTATTTTCCCCACATTAACCATATTTAAGCCAGAAAATGATTCTCTGAATTTAATTCTTTATATTTTAAACCCCTGGCCTATTTTGAAATCTAAACCACTGTTTACTTTCTGGGAGATCACCCTTTTACCATCCCTAGAGTGCCCCTCTATAAACTTGACACTTTGTACTCTAAAATCATGCACTCTCATCCTCTTTAAACTCAGTTTCTCACTCCATGGCTTTTTATACTGGGCCACTCATTCTTGGTTGGTTAAACTTAGCATCCTACATTCATGCACCTGCTCTTCAAGTCCTGAGCTTTGATGCAGTTTGGGAATGCCAAATATTAGGAACTCCTCAATGAACCACCTAAAACAACATAGCTCATCAGCACAGAGCATTGGAACACCTGGTGTTGTCCATCTGAGAGCATTAGTATGCTTTTTATATAAAAATGAAGGAATGAGAGAGAAAGACCTTCAAGGACTGATTTACCCTCCTGGTTCTTGTATAGTCAAAAAGACTAGCTGATAAACCACTAATCATTACAAACATTGGTTAAAGATCTGCTGATTTTTTTGGAAGTACTGATAATTGGTGCCTGTCAATAATGGCTGACTTAGCTCTGTCCCTTTGTTCTCAGATGTGTCAAATTCTAACCATCTAGATCTCCATGATTTCTTCTTTAAGCCAAAAATGATAGTCAGCTGTAAGACAATTGCCACGGAAGGGTTTGCTCTCTCCCATCATAAGCATGTATTAGGACCTCCAGGTGAAGCTTGGAGAACATTGATTTGTTAAAGTAAGAAGTGTAATTATATTGCCACCTTCTAATCTGCCTCTCTGAAAATGAATCTTCATTGGCATTGAGTCCTGCCAAACAAGCATGTGATCTCTCAACTGTTTCCCAGGAATGCCTTCCAGGGCTGTTGTTCATCTCAGTTCCTTCATCAGCCAAGGAACAGAGTTTTAGATTCACCAGGGAGATCCTTTACTCTAGTCAATGGATGTTCCCTAACTCCAATACCATAAAAAAAACTTACTCAAGTACTTAATTGTTATGAGGAGGGTTTTGGAAAGGCAGCATGTGTTTCAAAGTGCATACCAATTTCCTTTTTTTGAAATTGAAACTTTTCCTAATCTCATAATACTATTTCACAGATCAATTGATTGCAAACAAACCCCTCAGATGGAAGTTTGTACATTCACATTTCCAAATGACAGAGAAGGTGGCCATTCAGTTCATCAAATCTATGCTGGCTCTCAGAGCAATCCTATCAATCTCATTCCTCCACTAACTTCCCCTGCAGTCAACCTCCTCATATTGCCATCGACTCCTACCAAATCTACTACTCACCAACACATTGGTGGCAATTTGCAGGCACCAATTAATCTATCAACCTGCACAACTTTAGGATGTCAGTAAAAACCAGAGCACTGAGAGGAAATCCATGCTGTCACAAGTAGAATGTGCAAAATTCCACACCATGAGCACCAGTGATCAGGATTGAACCCAGATCACTGAAGTTGTGAGGCAGCAGCTCTACTAGCTGTGCCACTGTGCCATCTAGACTTAGGTCCAGAAATTGAAGAGTTTCCACTCCAGAGACTGAAGTTTTAAAATCAAAGCTGACAGTCCAAAGCAGCATTTAACATTATTTCTCTAACTTCCGGTAACCCCTCTCTTTTGTTTTCCCTCATTCCTGTGGCTTCTCTTTCCCCTCACAACCTGCCCATCACCTCCCTTTGGTTCCCCACCTCCTTCCCTTTATTCTTCTCCTATCAGATTCCTTCATCTCTAGGCCTTTGCTTCTTCCACCTATCACCTCCTAGCTTCTCACATCGTTCCTTTCCTCCCCCACCTACCTTCCCTCTCTCATCTGGACTCACCTATCACCTGCCAGCTCATGCTGCTCCTCCTCCCTTTATATAATGGCTTCTGCCCTCTTCCTTTCCAGTTCTGATGAAGGGTCTTGACCCAAAACATTGACTGTTTATTTCTCCCCATAGATGCTGCCTGACCTGCTGAGTTCCTCCAGCATTTTTGTGTATGTTACTCCAAAGCAGTTTGAACCAATACATATGCCTTCATCAAAGTTTTAAAAAATTTATCTGCTAATTATCATATCACTTGCACACTGTGTGCCACAGTTCCTACATTACAATGGTAACTACACTTCATTGTGTGCGTCATTGCTGGGATGCAACGAGCTTGTGACATGCACTGTATAAATGCAAGTCATATTTGTCAGAGGAATGCCTCTATAGACCAGCAAGGGTAACAAAGCACATCGCCATTACTCTCAAATCATCTTCTTCACAATTAAACAGCTTCACAACTGAAGAACACAATCACCCACCTGACTGGGCAGCCACTGTTTATCATTGACATCTTGAAGATTGAGATCCGTGGTAAGAAACGTGGGTGGAATCTCTTTAACTAAAGCACTCGGAATCTTCTTCACAGCCCTTATGCGGTTATTTTCAGTCTGCAAAACCTGGTGTTAGAATGAAAGGCAGTTTAAGAGGACAATGTATTTTGTAAGCAACAATTGGAGATTATGTCAAACCATTTGAGATGAGACTAAAATAAAGTTGAATTGAGACTTTACTTTACTGAAACTATTGGTAGGTATTCCAGAACACTTACTTTGAGGGTGATTAACTGCTGAGCAGGTTGTGGTGCCTCTTGAATATTGCTGATGAATACAACGTCAGAGGTCACGTTGACAAGCACGGTGGATTCAATACGTTGTAATACATTAACTGAAATACCAGTCACCAAGGTTCCGAGCCTGACCAGATTGTCCATATTATTAAACTAATGAAAGGAAAAAGAGAAAATAAATTCCAAGCGCGGAACAAGCTCCAACATTAATTTTAACTTGACACTGAAAGGGAACTTGTCCCAGGTTTTCTAACAAATGAAAGTGGATCAGGAAGCAATAGAATCTGTGTTTGTTTTACATTTCTTTTGTGGCACTTTGAAGATGCAGAACTCTACCTACAAAAGTCCCAAATGTCACTTTAGACTTTTCCTTCCTTGGAACCTCTATCAATTCCCAGCTGCAAGCTCTACGGGCACCTTTTTTCCTATAACTATGTGCTCATAGGTTTCCAAAAATATACAGGTCATGCATATTTTCAAAATATATTCATTTCTTTATGACAGTACAAAATATCATTTGTTGAATATACATCTTAAAATATTAATAGCTGGATTATTAGTCACCAGTAAATTAACATAGAGCTTTGAGACAGCAGTGGGTAATGTCAAATTATTTAGCAGTGCCTCGTTTCCAAGGGCTGCCCTATTTTCCAGAAGCTGACGATAGTGTCAAGCTACTTTCCAAAAGGAAATGGATTGATCACACAGTCATAAGGCCAATAGACAAAATTCAAATGATCCCTTTCAGGCAATGGATTTCTGACTTGAATCTTACTAAGAGGGTATAATCTCCATCATGTTTGTCCTGATGGTTCAAGAATCCAACAACTACACTTCCTCAAGAAAAGCACACTGCAGACTGAGACTGCCTCAATATTTATAATTGCTTTTGAAAGCCCTGAATATGTCAAGGCAATTTCATTTTTATATATTCTCAGTATATTTCATGGTGTTAAAAATATTTACTTAGCTTCTTGCTTATTCAGCTCTTACCTGGAAATTAATACTTGATAACTTGCTTACAAATTGTTTGGATTGGCCAATGTTCCAGCCTCTGACAGTACTCAGACTTGGCAAGGCTTTCTCCACATTGACAGCATCAGTATTTTCAATCTGTGTCACTGAGAGCCCCACGGCTGATTGTTGCAAGCTTCTCAGAGTGCTGACTGATAAGTCTGAAACTTTATTCACTAATGATTTTGACAGCTGCAGAAAAAGAAATAAAAAAAAGAGTAAATAACATAGATAGTTGTTGTGCAGAAATTTAGGAAGTATACAAAATATTCACTTGCAAGATTTAGTTCAACTAATTTTGGCACTGTTTAAAGATGCCAATGACTGAATTGGAACTTTGCAAATTGGCTTCAAAAGAAATAAAATCAAGCTGGAGGTTTAAAGTGTAACTGATCAGATATCAGTTATTTTCCACAATCACTGAGAGTAAAATTACTTCTCTCTTTCTCAATCTTTATTGCTTCCACAGCTCCGCAACCATTTGCGCAGAAAGTGAGTCTTACATGGAAAGTTCCAAGTGACAGACTATATTCCTGCCAGGCAACAGCTGCACCTGCACAGTACAAGCAAAGTGAATTCATTCCTTGTTAACTTCTGTACATTTTTTTCTTCCAATTACCTTAATCTGTTCATCAGTTATTGAATCGGATGACACGTTCTCACAGATTTTGTTCACCTTTTCAATAATAATCAAAGCTTGTTCTCCATTCACATTTTGAAGTAAATTTGTATCAGCAGTGAAGCAAATGAGAGAATCTGGAATCCTAAAAACAATTGTTAAAGATTTATCACCAGCTCTCTAAAAATAGACATCAGGATCTAAACATGTATAATACATTGTAATAACTTAAAATTGTTTAAATTTTGTACTTAAAATCTTCCTTGGAAAGAAGATTATACTGAGCACAAGCAATTAAAAATCCTGGTAGAATATGTAAGCTAAATTTCTTTTTCTGTGCACAAACTCTTTTCTAATGCAATCTGAAATTGAGCCTGCACTTTAAAGTGATTGGTTTAAAACATTTACCAAGAACACTGATTACTGACTGGTTTATAAGCTTCCACCACCTGCAGAGATACATCATGCAGGACAGTGAGTATGCTTTGATAAGAAATAATCAGGCTAACAATCTATTAGATTCAGTTTGATAATTTTCTAATGGCAGATGCTGAACATTTTGTAGTATTTTTGAAAAATATAGATTATGCATATTTTCAAAATATATTCATGTCTTTATGACAGTGCAAAAACATTATATGTTAAATACATACCCAGAAATATTAATATTTGGATTATTAGTCACCAGCAAATTAATATAGAGCTTTGAAACAGCAACAGGTAGTGTCAATTGATTTAGGAGTGCCACATTTTCAGGGTCTACAGCGAAGTCTTGAAGCTGCATAAAGTAGATTAAGAGAAATTACAAATACTGTGAATTTCTGGTTGAGAAGATATAAAAATTAAACTTTAATAATAACCTTTAGCTTGAAAATGGCTTATGATAATTTTGCATTTATAAGTTAGCCACTAGTGATCATAGAAAATCCCAAAATGTTCTATGTTTCAACCTTGCAGTGTTGATAAAACCAATAATCATAATCTGCATGCTTGTAATTATCAATCAGTCCTTCAATCATTTATTTACTCCATTTTTTCATGTTGATATGTTCTCTGTTTCATCCAACAAACTGTGAAAAATATAAAATCCCTTGGTCTTTGTCTTAATTCTCTTACATTTATATCCCCCTCATACTGGGCCTGTCAGCAATTACAAACAATCTGCTCGGAACCGTTTGGTCTCTGAATCAAACAATGCTGCAAGATTCAATGATGTGACCAAAAAATTGACAACCGCTTCTGGGGGATTTGTCCCATTGCATCATTATTTTAAATCCCTCCATGGAATAATTTTGTCAATTCCAACCAGATAGTATGTCACTTGTAGAGCCAATTCAATTGGAACTTCAATTCCCATTTTAAGAGTTCCATTCTCTCAAATTACATTTGAAGATTTAACTACCATGTGCACAGCAGAGTTCACATTATCAAAACATTTAAATCTACAACATTTAAGTTAATGTCCAGGAATACCTTTAATAATTTAGGAAATTAGGTTAGCAACACTGGCGTTACAACATACTACAAATGGAGCATTATTAAATTCCAGGCAGCGAGACATAATTTCTCCAAACACAATAGACTGGAAAACTATCAAACATCTGAGGATATGATACATCAAGCAGCCCTTACACATGGCATTTCCTCCTCTGTTAAGCACTTGTCAGAATCAACAGGACTTGAAGTGTCCTCTGTTTTGAATTGAGAGTATCTGTATTTCCAGATTCAGCCATTAACCTTGTTCAGAATTACTCTCAGTGCAGACTTTCTGCCTGGTGGAGGACTGAGCCTAGGAGTAGTGATAGAAATCAAGGCAGGATTCTAAGTCCATCCTGCAGCACAGATAATGGATATCAGCTGCAAGTCTTCCAGCTATTGTTTTTGTAAAATTACTCAATATTTATTTACTCAGAATCAAAAAATACATGGATATATTTAAATGTTAAAGACATGAAATTAGTGTCACCACCAGTTGGCATCTAACCCAATCTGTGTCTTCTGGCAGTTTCAGGAAAAGACTCTGGTTATCTGAAATGTTTGCTAACAATCTCTTCTCTAAAGCCTCTATTTTGAAGGAGATTAAAGCACGTTAACTAGAATTAATTTACCTGAATTTATGCAGGCGAGACTGACAACTTTGATGTGGAAAACAATGTAATTTCGCTCCATATCATTTACAATTACTAACATACCTGAAGCCTAGGTGTGAACTTTCTGGACACTAACATTGATGCCCCTGAAAATGCATGTCATAACACAGAGGGCTGAGACTCAACATATGAAGTCACTGCTTCAATTTCTTCAGCTTAAAAAGGTCCAGAAATGGGTCCATTGGAAGTATTGAAAAAGGAGATTTTACTTCCACATTGACTGTAATTACAATATTATTGACTAGTGTCAAATAAAGATTTACATGAAAATTTTTTTTCAATATTAGGTAAGTTTTGGGAGTTAGAACCACATTGCATAACAATTAAACCTCAGCCCTCTAATGAAGTTTTCAATCTGTTTCCATAAACTCTGTTGACAGTTTCGCAGAGTAGGATTTCACATATATCTCAACTTAAAATTTCTTTGAACTACTAAACCAGCTGCCACTATCAGCTACATTTATGAAAAGAGGTCAGTTCTTCAGAGGACTCAAACTATTTCTGTACTTGGAGTAAACAGAAAGTCACGTACAATTGATTCACTGGCGAAAGACTGAAGATCTGTTGCTGACACACGATTCATAAAAAGTCCCAAGTATTCAGCAAACCAAGCAGTGGAGTTCAGGACTTGATCAGTAACATCATAGCACTTTGGTTCAGGACCTGTCACAAAAATGAACAAAAGGTTAGAATGATAAATACCAAATGATTATAAAAGATTTTAAATTTTCTTTGAGTGTTACAATTTTTCAGACACAATTTTTTGTGTTTCATAGAAGTTTATTCAAAAACTACCACTGCTCATTTTTGATGACTCGATCTAGGTATAAAGATTGTAGCTCAGAAGCTTATGTTGTGTATTTTCACCGGAAGTACTAAGTAATAACTGAACTGGTCAGTATAGCATTTAATACAATTCAGAGAAAACATTAACAGTGATTCTGGTTACTCAGCTGCTAACAGTGCTTGCTGCATAATCTAGACTAGCATGACATGAATGCTTGGAATTCTGAAAGCATCACATTGAATGACTCATTTTAAGTTGATCCACATGCATACGATTGACTTCTTCGTGGCAGAAATATGTTTTCTGAGTATAAATGCTCATATTAGGATCACATTTTCTGCCTCCTACTCAAAAATGATCACTCTACTCATTCCAGCCAGAGTGAAGACCAGTAGAAGACATGGGAGAGTTGCAGGAAGCATTCATTTGTAATTGCTTGTTGCTCAATTAACAATGTCACAATAACTTCACTATATTTGGCCCTTACAATATAAAACTAATTCTCTTTGCATGTATCTTTAAAACTTATCCCAAAGAAGTTTTAATCTGCATTAGTGTTGTCAGATAAATTTATTTGAATATACTTAATTTACTGAGTTGCTTGACTGTGTTCCTATTATATCAATTTTATTATATGTTTAGAATATCACATTACCTTGCTGTAGATAAGTTCTGATACCCTGATAGATTTCGACTTGTTTGTCAGAAGCAAAATCACTGTAACGACCACTCAATGCTTTCACACTGTGTAATATAAATTTGAATTATTAATTACAATTTGTTTCTAACTAAAAGCAATGTACATGAACTATCTCTATAACATAATCAGAAAATAAAAAAATGTCCAGGGAAGTTCAAATATATATTACATTGTATTTCTACTTCTCCTACACATGTCCATAAGAAGTCTTCGGATACATTCACTGCAGTTGATTAACTTTCCTGGATTAATACCTAAGTTGGACCAAACGCAAAATCTCAAGGGGCCGTTGAATTGTTTTCACAATTTTAATAATGGTGATTCAAAATACAATCCGTGTTAGAAATGAGCTCTTTGGAAATGAGGATGGCCCCCGACTTGCTTTTGGTTTTGGAGGTTAATTTGTTGGGGAAAGGAGAAGTACAAGGATGACATATTCTGCAAGATGAAGCAGCTTAGCCATGCTGAAGAAGGATGTCCAGGAATATAAGAAATGGTCAGTAATTCAGAATTACTCCTGATCCAATCTGTGGTATATTGTCATTGGGAAATGGCGTTTGACTTCATTATGGACATCAGTTCCACTGGGAGCTGGTCCAAGCACGCTGCATGTAGGGTAGTTGTGTAATGGAGCATAACATCCTTCCTTTCTTATTTCTTCTAGCAGCTTTTCACAAGGGGGCTGAGAATATGTTACAGCTCCTTTTTCTAGTGTCATTTGATCTCACCCAAAAAGGAATGGAGATCTGGCAGAACCCAGTCTTGCCCCATTGTTCAGTCCACACGCCCTAATAGCTCCATGAATATTACCTAAGGATTTCAGATTCATCACATTCAAATAAAACCTTTTCTTGATTCAAAGGAACTAATTATCTAAGGAGCTAATAATCAATCATCATGTAACTGAATTTTGGTAACAATCAGCTCATACAGTCTTCAGTAGTGAAGAAATTGGATATTGAAATAAATAATTTGAAAGAAATTGATTTACATGATAAGGCAATAAATCCTTTATCCTACCATCTGATTGATCTAGAGATTCCTGTGCAAGATCAGTTCACTGTACAAACATTTAGACAAACAGGGAATAAGACTTGGTCAGCAATCCAAAATTGAAAACATAACCTATCTTTTTCTTGGATTAGATATTTCCTAAATCAATGGCTCCTTGCAAAGGAATAGTGTGCAAAGTGAGGAATAGTGTGAGAAAAAGGAATAGTGTCAACTGTTTATTTCTCTCCATAGACGCTACCTGACCTAAGTTCCTCCAGCATTTTGTGTGTGTTGTATGGAAAGTAATTGTGCTATTCTGAATCAAGCCAATAACAATTGTAATACTTATTCCTGTAGTTGATATTTTTATCTTATTTCTTAGATATTGCATTAAACATCCAACATGCAGCTTTGTAAACACATTATGTGAACAAAGCATTTTTTCAGAATGACTTGAACTCATAGCTAATGATTAATTAGCAATGGCCCAACTCTCCAATACAGATTTGTTTGTAATTTTGATGATGCAATAAACAAACTGACATTTCATCCACATGGAATTAAGTCAGAATTTGCTAAATGAAGAATAGATTATAAATGGGCACAGATATATTTACATTTTCCTGTAAGGAAGGCATCCAACTCCAAGGGTGATGTTGGAAACCAGGAGGTCATTGGTGATGAAAGGCAGATAGGGATTTAGCCTAGAGTTAAGCCATTCATCCTGTTCTGTGCCATTGAGACCAGGTAAGCTGATAATAAACCGAGGCCAAAGACCCTTTATAATGGCAGCTTGGTTAGCATCTGTCAGATTATCCTGAAAGTGAAAAAAGGAAAAGGATTTGTTATTATTTTAGATGTACAACATTATGAAACAGTCATGAGCCAACTATATCTGTCCCAAATGAATTCTGATTAATTTTTGTCAACAACCTCCAAGGAGAAGGTTGTCCCTTGCTCAATACAATTTTATAAATGGCCTATGATTATGGAGAGGTACTTAGGGTAGTTCAGTACTACAACTTGTAACTGATGAATGGCAGGTCACCTTTGGGTGGCAAAATGGTGCCACTCATGGTGTTGCTGCTTCACAGGACCAGAGACCTGGGTTTGATCCTGACCTCGGGTGTTAACGTGTGGGGTTTGTACGTTCTGCCCATGACCCCGTGGATTTCCTTGGGTGTTCTTGGTAGGTTAATTGACCAATTTAAATTTCCCCCAATATATAGGTGAGTGGTAGATTCTGTGGGGAGTTGATGTAAATGTGGAGAATAAAAGATGGGATTAATACAGGATTAGTGTTAACTGTGGTTTAAGCTCAGTGTGGACACAGTGGGCCAAAGGATGTGCTTCCATGCTGTATTCCTCTATGACATTTTTTTCAGAAGTAATATGGGTCTTAAAAGCCTCCTGGTGAGATCCCATGACCCACCCATGGGCTTTTTTTTTTAAATTATTAATTATTGCTTCCCACCATGCATAAAACAGAACCATGGGGGCCTAGGAAGTATAGTGCTGGATTGGTAATAGGTGTCAAAGACCATTTTGGTTGTGGCGTCCACACTTCTGCTCCTCACACTTCTACACATAAGCTGTGCCTGAGCACAACTAAACAGATACTG
>JARFYF010000112.1:28480765-28496964 GCA_030265395.1 Rhina ancylostomus | reverse complement strand
GGGGATTCTTAGGGATAGGATTTATGAGCATTTGTAAAACCATGGCCTAATTAGAGACAGTCAGCATGGCTTTGTGCAGAGCAAGTCATGTCTAAGGAACTTGACTGAGTTTTTTTTGAGGAGGTGACGAAGGTGATTGATGAAGGTAGAACAGTGGCTGTTGTCTACATGGATTTTAATAGGGCATTTGAGAAGGTCCCTCATGGGAAGCTCATCCAGATTAAGGTGCATGGGACCCATGGTGAATTGGCTGTTTGGATTCAGAATTGGGTTGCCCATAGAAGACAGAGGGTCATGGTTGATGGAACTTATTCTGGCTGGAGGTCCATGACTACTGGTGTTCCTCAGGGATCTGTACTGGGAACTCTGCTGTTCATGGGACATATAAATGACCAGGATGAAAACTTAGATGGGTGAGTTAGTAAGTTTGCAGATGAAATGAAAATAGGTGGTGTTGTGGATGGCATAGAAAACTGCCAAAGGATATTGTGGGATATAGATCAGTTGCAGATATCGGTGGAGAAATGGTAGATGGAATTTAATCTGACCAAGTGTGAGGTGTTGCATTTTGGGAGGTCAAGTATGAAGGGACAGTACACAGTTAATGACAGGATCCTTATTAGTGTTGATATACCGAGGGATCCAGGGGTCCAAGTCCATAACTCCCTGAAAGTGGCTGCACAGGTTGATAGAGTAGTAAAGAAGGCATATGACAGCTTTACAAAACTCTGGTTTGGGTGCATCTGGAGTATTCCATTTCATTCTGGCTGCCCCATTACAGGAAAGATGTGATGGCTTTGCAAAGGGTGCAGAAGAGGTTTACCAGGATGCTGCACGGATTAGAGGGCATGTGTTATAAGGAGAGGTTGGACAAACTTGGTTTGTTTTCTCTGGAGTGGCAGAGGCTGAGGGGAGATCTGATAGAGAGGCATAGATAGAGTAGACAACCAGTATCTTTCTCCTTTGGGATATGTCTAGTACTAGAGGGCAGGCATTTAACGTGAGAGATGGTGAGTTCAATAGAGATGTGTGGGGCAGGTTTTTGTTTACACTGTGTGTGGTGGGTGCCTGGAATGCACTGCCAGGGGTGGGAGTCGGGGGTGGAGGTGGAAGCGGATACAATAGAGATGTTTAAGAGGCTCTCAGATAGGCACATGGATGTGCAGGGAATGGAGGGATATGGACATTGTGTAGGCAGAAGGGATTAGTTTAGTCAGGTGTTCAATTACTAGTTTAATTAGTTCGGCACAACATCATGGGACAAAGGGCCTGTTCCTGTGCTGTACTGTTCTATGTTAAATCACGTGCTCCTGACCACTTGTAGGAGTCAGCCCAAATCCCAGAACCCCATCACACCTTCCAGATTACAACAACCCCAACATCAACGTTGTTCCTAAACTGCCCAGTGTCTGTGATTTCAGTTGGATGTTATGTCTCAATTGAGCATCAGCCAGAGGCAGACCCCAAGGTCCCTTGTCACCCATCAAAATTCCAGTTGAACAACGGCATGAATCCTTGCCAAAGTCCAACAGCTGACGACAAGGTGCAAGACGTTCATCGGATACTGAAAAATTGCTTTGGAAGCTTTCAACAATTTTACTGGCAAACCCCCCGCCCCCCAGTGAGAACCTCTCCACACACATTCCCAGCTCCATCGCATTCTTCATTGCCCAGCCTTTTCCTTCCTGACTCCCAACATTTACACCGATGACTGGAGCCCGTCACCCGGGATGACCCCACATTGATTTCACTGACCTCTCCCAGGAACCAAGTGATGAGGAAACCAAAAAGAATGGCATCGTTGGCTTCTCGGTCATACCAGGGGACTCCGATGGAGCAGCACTCCCACAGCTCTGCTTTCCAGCGCTCCAAGTTCCAAGATGAAACACCAATATCGAACAGGACAACACACGGATTCCCCTCAATCAACCACCTGCCAAAGTAAACCTGGACGTGGGAACAAACAATAAACAGGAGCAGTTACTGGGGTGCAGTTCCTGCTGTCTGATTCTGGATCCTTGGTAGAAACGGATTTTGCCAACGGCTCAATGTGCTCACGGTCTCCGATTCAGAAGGTTGTGAATTCCAGTCCAAGTTCAGCACTTGGATAGAGCGTGTGGTCTGATGCTCCACTGCAGTGCTGAGAGAGCACTGCACTGTCAGAGGCATGGCCTGGTGGGTGAAACATTAAACCCACTTGTGGACATTAAAGACCCCACAGCACCACTTCAGTGGGCACGGAGTCCTGAGGGTCCCGAGTTCTAAAGGACCCTTGGTGCCCAGTGACTTCGTCAAGATGGCTGAGCACCCCAGCCCCGTCAACTATTCACACAGGCAGCAAACCAGGGACAAAATGTACTCTATTTTTAGCTACAGTTTTTCTAGAGTGCAAGATAGTTAAAAGAAATCACAACATGTGATTCAGGCAGATAATAAAATCTCCTGATGATGGAAGAAAGGGGAGTTCATGAACCAGCTGTAGATGGCTGGGCTGAGGACACTGCCCTGTGGAACTCCTGCTTTTAAAATTTCACAGCTGGTAATTATCATTGTAAAACCCAGTATAATTTTGAAAACTGTATTTGTGCAAATGACAATTACTTGATGTACTGTTTAGGACCCGATACTTTGTCAAGTAGTTGCATGGCTTTATATAAAAACTTGCATTCACATCTTAAAGTACAAAACTTCCAGGGTATTTTGTAGGAAGACGAGTTTGTAAATTCCTGAACTTATCACTTTACTGAGCTCTTGGGAAATCCCTGCAAACACTGGGGCGAGTGGAGGAGCTGAAAATCACCATCGAATGTTAACCAGTGCACAAGGACAAGAGATTGGATAAAGCTGTACAACAACCCATGTGGGCTCTGGGTTGTATCGACAGGGAGCTCATCGTTTGTTGCACTCCATTTACAATAAAGCACAATAACAGAAAATGCTGGAAACACTCAGCTGGTCAGGCAGAGTCCGTGGAGAGAGGAACCGTCAACGTTTCGGGTCAATGACCCTTTGTCAGAATCTGTTTTTGTTGAAGGTTTCCAACATTGCCAGTTGATTTGGTTTTCACTGACGATGAGTTGTTCTATTTGCCAAGAATATCCTGACCACAGCCAACATGAACAGTGACAGAGCACAAAACGTACTCACAGTCCATCGACAAATGACCAGTCCATCGACCACCGCTGACTGGTCAGGTCCTTCTCAATTTGGGAATATATCACTGGTTGTTCATCTGCACTGGTTCCAAACCCTGGAACTCACTCCCAAGAAGGTGACTCACCACCAGTTTCTCAAGGGCCATGGATGAGCTGGCCTTGCAGTTGTGTAGAAAAGGGAAAGTTCTTCCAGAAATGCCTGAGATGCCAGAGGCTTTAGTTCATTATTGGCACTGAGTGGAGGTTGGAGTGGGGGCAGTGAATCCCATTACTGAAAGCCAATGCAAGTTCACATCTGACACCCTCCCAAGTGTGGTACCTTACAGCCCTTGGAATTCATTGAATCAATGGTCTGTTTGATCGCAGGGTTTTGAGGCTCCATCAGCTCCACCTGTGTTCTGACATTGTGCTCAAAATATGGACCCATCAGGACATAATTCTCGTGCCATTCATCCGTTGTGAGCTTTGCCTTTGTTTGAATCACGGTGTAGATACCTCCAACTAGGGACAGAGAGTGGTACAGTTATACAATATGCACAGCAGACCCAGTGATAGACATAACGTTGGCAGATGTGTCTTTAAGAACTGTAGCATGTGACCAACTGTTGTGTGTGGTTTCATTGCTCAGTATGCGGTCACCTGCCTACGGGAGATAATACACCCCAAAACTGGCACCCTCCACGTTCTTTACTTAATAAAGTGCTGTTCATTAGTGAGGGGGCTTAATGTTCCTGGACATTGAAGACTTAGGTGTGACAGAAGGGTTGCAAAAGCAGAGAGGGTGCAGCAGAGGGAGTTCGGCAGAAGATTAGGAAGCCAGACCTCAATGGCTGCAGACTCTGGATTACGCACCTGTGCTGCGTGCCAGTGAGGGCAGGAACAGGAGGAGGGGGCAAGTGAATGTGCGGCTGAAGGGCTGGTGCAGGGGGCAGGGATTCCAGTTCTTGGACCATTGGAATCTCTTCTGGGGCAGAGGAGACCTGCACAAGAGGGACAGATTGCACCCAAACTGGAGAGGGACCAAATACCCTGCGCAGGGGGATTTGCTGGAACTATTTGGGAGGGCTTACACCAGTCTGGCAGGGGGTGAGACCTAAAGCAGTAGTGAGGCAGATGAGCAAGGACAGTTCAGCAGGACAGGCAGGGGTGGGGTAGGGCAAGGAGCGAGGAAGACCTGACAGGCTAAAATGCATTTATTTTAATGCAAGAAGCATGGACTCAGGGCATGGAAGGCACAAGAGACTGCAGGTGCTGGTTTCTGGAGCAAAGCAAAAAGCACAGGAAGAACTCAGTGAGTCAGGCAGCATCTTTGGAGGGAAATGGACAGTCAACATTTCAGGTCAAGACCTTTCATTTGGGTGATATTATCATGTAGACAGTTGAGGGAGAAATAAAGAGTTACAGTGAAGAATCGGAAACAAGACGTGGAGAGCATGAAGCTGGGCTGTGTGAGCTGGGCTCACACTGACCGTTGGACATCTGGTTTGTGTCAGTGTGAAGCAGAGCTGAGGTGGCTTTCCAGCCCTGGGAACACCCTCCGGCCCTGGGCACAGAGCAACAGATATTCTGAGGATTCCATGCTAAACTGTACAATCCTGAACCCTGGTAACTGTGGACCCGGTGGTGAAGATGATTATGGAGGAGAATGAATTCTTTCCGCAGGAGTCTGGGAGAATTAAAGAAAACAAGTACATAGAACACTACAGCACATTACAGGTCCTTCAGCCCACTATGTTGTGCCGATATTTTATCCTGCTCTAAGATCTATCTAACCCTTCCCTCCCACATCGCCCTACATTTCTCTATCATTCATGTGTCTATCTAAGAGTTTCTTAATGTCCCTAATGTATCTGCCCCCACAACCTCTGCCGGCAGTGCGTTCCACACACCCACCACTCTCTGTGTAAGAAACTTACCATAAACTGTATCAACGAGTGTCTGGCACACATTGAAGATGTATTAACTAAATGAAAAATTTTCTTCCACGCCTCTGTAGGTATAGATATCTGGAGTTCGCTTTCCCATTCATTCTTGATTTTGTCCAGTGACTCTGGATGTATTTTCATAATTAAATCATAGATTATTGTTATCAAGCCCTTCTGATAAGGATTAAGACTTAAAATTTTTTCTGTAGTATCAGTTTTGTGAGGTGTTGGAAAAGAGGGTATAGTAGCTTTTAAAAAATTTCTAATTTGCAAATATTGAAAAAAGTGTGATCTAGGCAAATTGTATTTATTAGACAATTGTTCAAAAGATAAAAAACAGTTATCGATAAATAGTTCGCGAAAACAAACTATTCCCTTCCTTTTCCATATGGAAAAAGCTGAGAATCAAATGTCATCATTCCCTGTGGACAACTCTTTTTGGAGAATTGCAGGGAAGACTAGACCACAGTGTTCTGATGAATGACCATTGTTGGTCATTGTGAGTCAATGAATGACCATTGTTGCAACCAGATATTAACAGTTCAACAGTATACAGGGACCTCACCACATTAAGTCACATGCTTACTTATTGTCCTTTGGTTCCCCCAAACAATAAACCCGCTTTACCTCCTCACGGTACTGGCTAACCCATCCGGTGACCTCACTCCCGATTCCTGGCCTTTTTCCAACTGACCAATGGTCGTGACCCACTGAACAGCCAATGAGCCCAAGCCTCAAATTCCCCACTCCTGGCATAAATCCTCTGACAATCCATCAAAATACCTTGCTCCCAAAGGCTCTGATCGTCTGATGGCTCACCCCTATATTCTGCTCCTGTTCAAGTCTCCGAGTGGGCCACTGACGCTCAGCCTCTCTCCCCCAAACCTCTGCACATCAACTTAGTCTTGTTGGCACGGAAGACCCACAGTCATTCAGTGCCCCCATTGTGGTGCACTATAATTTCTATGTCATACTTCCCAGAAGAAATTTACTGTGGGATCACTGAGTTTCCTATTCCCCACTCCCCATCACCCTTGGGTACTAAGGACAACTGTCACATCCAGGGATGTACAAGATGCTTTTGGTCAGTGTGCTTAGGTTACATCCCCACAAAAGTTATAACTTAATACACTTGATGTTACAACAGATTTGGAAAACATCAGTGTCAATGGTTGATTCAACAAAATAACTGAGGAAAATACCAAAGAAATATCACATACTTGAATAGTAGAACATCCCCGGGCAGGACATCCAAGGGTACTTCAGATCTTTCAGAAGCGAGTCTACCAGAAATACACTCAAGCTGAAAAGACAGACCACAAAGTCACATGGGGAACTAAAGCACACAGGCACTGATTTCTCAGTCATCTTCCTCACCACAGTATTTTCTGCAGTAGATGGTGAGGTGGGGGCTTTCTTTGAGGTTGGTGAGCAGGACATAGGACAATATGTCAAATTTCAACAACCTCACACAACCTAACACTCAGCATGGCTCAACTACAGTCCATCTTTAAAGTATATTTCATTCACATTGTGGCTCTTGGGAAATTGGTACATCCTGAGTGCCTTTGGTTCTCACAGCTCAGATGTGGTATTCAGTCACTTCAGAAAGTCCATTCATTAGAATTTATTTGCAAAATATGCACCCTTACACTTATGTCCAACTCAATCCATCAGTGACAATCAATTACTATGCATCTAAACTTACATTTTTGTGAGTGATCTTACCTGACTTTCATCAAGCACGATCTCTTTCACCTTCATTGCTTGAACAAGCTTCAGAAATGTAGCAAAAGCAAGGTTTCTTGTTGCACCACAACTAAAACCTCGCAGGACAGCAGGTGAAAATCTGGAACAAGTTATGGCATTATTAAATTCTAAACGGTTAACTCTTTACATAACTTTCCAACCTATTACCACAGCCTCTGCACCACAACATCCCTAGCACTTATCCATTGAGTGACTGAAGTGCACCTTGATTATTTTGTGATTGTTGATGGGCAAGATCAATAAGAGATTGAGCAATGGAATAAACTCTACCACACTATCCTTATTCTATTGTTGTGAATTGCTAAAACAGGCATGCATTCTCATTTCATTCAACTGCACTTAACTATTTCAGTTAGCACAATATTCTGCTGCAGATTACTCTCATCCACAGGTAGCAACCACATGGTGTGATTTAAAGACTGATGTTATAGTCTGCAACAGGAATGAACAGTAACTTGTGGATTTTAGGTGTTACAGGACAAAAATTTACAATTAGAATAGAAAAATGTAACATTCCAGGTCTATGACTTGAGTTATCATCACTGCACTGGACTAAATATTCAGCTGGTGAACCAAACTCTAAAAGTCAACACAAGCCCTTCATTCACAGCAGTTTAATTATTGAAGTAAATTGACCATAACACAAGTCACTGCAATAAATATGCCTGCTTTACAAACTGTACATGAGAGCTCACACTGAACTCAATTATATCAACATACAGAGTGCCAAAAGAGAAGAGGCAAAATAAAAGCAAAAATGTAAAGATTGCTTACATCTCATAACTGTTCCTGTATCTGACCACCCTTTGAAAGAACACAGCAGACTGTGGAACAAAAGCATTTGAATTATTAACTTAAACATTAGTGTCAGAAACCACTTATACACCAATGTAACATAGATGAAACAATATTTCTGATCTCATTAAATTAATGCACATTCGTCAACAGCAGCTGATTTTCATATAGCCGTTGCCTCTGCTTGTAAGAGATAGGATAATTTACCTGACTGGGAGTCCATTCTTTATTGTTTACATCACTGAGGCTGAGGTTGGAATTTAACAGTACAGGTGGAACCTCTGCGGCAAGAACTGATGGAATGTTCTTCACTGTTGTCACTGGGTTGTCCACATTCCTCAGCACCTTATTTAGGATGAAACAGAAGATAATTTACTGGAAGATATCTTTGTCTTCATTAGTCACACCTGTACATTGAAAGACACAGTGAAATGCATCTTTTGCGTAGAGTGTTCTGCAGGAAGCCTGCAGGTGTCGCCACACTTCCGGCACCATCATAGCATGCCCACAATTTCCCAACCTGTATATCTTTGGAATGTGGGAGGAAACCGGAGCACACAGAGGAAACCCACACAGACACGGGGACAACGTACAAACTCCTTACAGACAGCAGCGGCAATTGAACTCCGGTCGTTGCCTCTGTAAAGCATTACGCTAACCGCTGCACTAATGAAAATAATTTTCAGATTAACATTGAGAAAAGTTCGGTAGCCACCAGGGAATAAACACATTTTGTTCTCAATGACATATCACATCGCTCACCTGCAGAACACAGATCTGTCGTATAGATGGCGGTGCTCTTCCAATATTCTCAACAAATCTCACATTTGAGATTACATCGATGAATATCACAGGATCAATACGTTGGAACACACCACTGGGAATTCCAGACACCAGGCTTCCCAGACCCAGCAGACGATTTGCGTCATTGACCTAGTTGAAAAGTAAAAGACAAAATGTCAGAGCTTTCAAAAGATACCGCACAATTGATAGTTAATTTGCAAGTTGTGTTGCAAAACAATGTGATTACATCCCCATTCCAGTTGGCAGAGAATAGTTAGTTACAAACAACTGAACACATTTGTTGTTACTCCAGGTGGTTTCAACTTTCCAAATTTGGCTTGAAGATCAAATACTCTGCACAAGAACCTCATTTCATGAGGACTATCCCATAGTGTTGAAAATAACTGAAACTTAGGTAACAGGAAAATAATAGAAATAGTGTGAAGAATATCTTGGGAAACTCTTTAAAAATGCACAAATGTGGACAAATGGGTTGGTTTTGGACTGATAATAAATCATAATTCATTCCAATATCTAGACCAGGGACCCAAAATTCCTTTACAAAGGAAGTTTTCTTTAACTGTCAGTGGAGTGATAGTCAACAAAAGTATTGTCGACATCAGACAAATACCAGTCATAGAAAAAATGCTGAATCTAATATTATGAAATTGGTGACAGATCACTTGGAAAATATTAAGATTGCTAAACCACATGTCTTGGGACATGTCTGACAAGTATGTTGTATTGATTGAGTTTGCAACCTCAGAACAGATAAAAGATGGAACAAGAGACTGCAGCTGCTGCAATCTAGAGCTAAAAATAAACTTCTGGAGGACTCAGTGGGTCAGGCAGCATCTGTGGAGGCAAAGGAATGGTTGATGTTTCAGGTTGAGGCCCTGCATCATGACTGAGAGTGTACTGGGAAGATAGCCATTACGTAGAAGTGAGAGCTGAGACAGGGGCTGGGTAAGTGATAGATTGAACCGGGTGAAGAGGGTGGGGGGAGGAGGAGCAGGGTTAATGAAGGGCAAATCGAATCAGGTGGGGGAAGATTGATGAGTCTAGTAACCCACTCCACTCCTACCAGCCCACTCAGGGTCTCCTTTCCTTTGTTCACCTTTTCAATCCCTTCCCCCTTTTGCCCAGAAAGGCAGAGTATTTCATAAATAGCAACAGATTGAATGGTGCTCGTGTTCAGAGGGACCAGGATATCTTTGTCCATGTATTGATGGGAATTTATGTGCAAAATTAGGAAGAATAATGGTATGTTGACCTTTATCACAAGGATAGAGGCTTTTTGTTCCAACCTTACATTGATAAATTATATTAGATTTACTTCGGAAAATATAAACATAATTAAATTTTTTAGTTTCCCATGAAAAACTTAAATGCAGATATCACAATGTCTTCCTGGAATACAGACCGGATCGCAGAATTATTCACCTTATCTGAGCTACACGTTACCTAACACGTACAACACCACCCACTTCACTCCAATCCTGCCCATGACAACCTCCACCCCTCAGCCCTGCCAATGACTCGCACTGCTGCCTCAACTCCTGCTCTCATTCCCTCCCATTTCCACTGCAAGAAAAGTTGTGTTCCCAGGATAGACAACTGACAAACTAAGGCTGTTGTTGTGCAGAAAACTACCCCCTTCACCCACCCTCTGCCACAAACAAGTGAAGAAATCTGTGGAGCTGAGAGGAACAAACAGCAACGGGAGTAATTTCAAAGAGACAGTACAGGCACAAAGAGCTAAATAATTTCCTCTTGCACTCTCCTACTACAATCAGTAAATTTACACACAGCGCTTTAAAACTGTTTGTTTTGATAAAGATATTAACCTTGCAAAACTAATGCACGTCAAATGACAGAAGCTAAAGAGATGAATGCCCATATTATTTTATTCACTTTTAAATAATGTACTCATCAGTGACTTATTCATTTCTTACCTGGAACCCGCTTGCTAGTATCCTGTTTACTATTGAATTAGCTTGGCCAATATTCCAGCCTCGGACAGTGCCCAGACTCGGCAGGGCTTGCTCCAGAGTGTTCCCATCAATATTGTCAACTTGTGACAATGATAGTCCAACAGCAGTTTGTCCCAAAGTATTCAAAGTGCTGACTGAAAAGTTGTCAATTTTGCCCACTAAAACTATCGCCAGCTGTAAAGGAAACAAAAGGAGCATTATTCCTTCAATCTTCCCGAGAAAACACATCACGTGAACTACAGATGTTTTGCTATGAATATTTTTTACCTTTAATTGCTCATCTGTTGGCTCTTCAGGAGGTACCGTACCATCGGTAGACGTGTTGGTTGTCAGATTAAGTCCACAGACTTTATTTACCCTTCCGATTAAAGCCAATGTTTGCTGTGCAGTCAATTTCTGAAGTAGATTAGTATTGGTAATGAAGCACAGCAGAGAGTTTGGCAGACTGCAAAAGAATGTCAGTCAGATTAGCCTGATTATATTTTTCAGTACTCCAGCACTCTGCACCATACAGCCAGAGCGAGGCTTGTTACAAATATCATTGTTAGAGATCTCAATAGATTGGTAAATTGAATATTGAATAACATATGTGGTGGCATCAAACCACATGTTATTACATCAAAATGTTATTCATCCTCTGCCTTAAAATTTGATGTAGAATTTCATGCACAATATTTAAATTGTTTAATGCAGAGAATATCTTAATTTTTTTCCAAAATCCATGGAGATTTAGTCAGTTGTGTCAGAGTGAAAACCTCCTTAAGTAAAGGACCTATCTCACTGCATTTCAAGTCTGTCATCTACATCATCCTTCAGTGTTTTTATGGATATTCTTCATCTTCACTGGTTAAGTTCTTAAAGTCTCCACATCTTGATTATCTTCTATTCATTTTCCACCAATCAAATTAGGTAAAACCGCCATTAAAAATTTATCATTTTTACTTTTTACAAGTGAAGACAAAGTTTCTGCTGAATCACATGCTTCAAAGTAATGGCTACTGATCAAATTCTATCATGAACATTTACCAATCACATCATACCAAAAGAAAATCTATCCAAGTTCTACTCCCAAAATATCTACATTATTGCAACCTACAAACTCAATCAAACTCTACAAAAAAAAACTACTTTTAATCAAATTCTATTGAACAAAATCTAATCATACTCTACTACAAAATTTTATCTAATCAAATTCTAGGCATAATAAAGTGTTCACCAACTTACCTGTAAACATGAATCCATTCAATTCCCCACCCCTCTTCCGCAGGTGGCACGATGCTCCCTGTTATGCATTTGAACATCCCAGATTTCAGATAACCCATTCCCCCCTCATTTGTTAAAATCCACAGATTGGAGGATTGAAACCAAGGCCCCAGCATTAGCAAACATTTGGCACTGTATTCAATCTATAGTACAATCGATATTGCAATATATGCTACAACTCCCAGAAGTCACTTTGTACCTGAGAGTTACTCATGTTGGAAAACACACAATATGTTTAAAACCATGTACACATTTATTTTGCTGATGTAACATGAGAAAATGATCAAAAATCAACGTTAGCTTATAGATTCACATTAAATCTGGTCCCCAATAAATCATGCATTTCATAAAGCCACTTGTTTGTTTGTCACAAGTTCATTGTTATCACTATTGATGACAAATGATGTGGTTCAGATTTCAGCACTTGCTTCAAGTTGCAAGAAGTTGCCATCAAAATGAGAATGTTCATGCACCAACTTCCAGATCAAGCACAGCAAAAGCAACAGGTGACAAAAGCAGCAAATTTGGACAGCTCACCCATTAATTCACTAAAAGGTGACAGCTGGAAGCTTAACATTAAATGATGAGAGAACCAGAGAAAGTTGCAATTGAAATATTTGCAGATTCAGAATGAACATATCACATATATAATTATGTGTACTAATTATTACATATGTCATTTATTTTAGTTGTACTCATGAGTGAAATACAAATGCTATCTTCTTTATTGAAAGCTTGTACAAGGAATAGTGTAACAGAAACAGGTGTAAGAACGAACATTTAACCCATCAATACATTATAGATTATTAGAACAAGAATTTGTTAAAAAATTGAGAAACAAGTACAAGACTTAACCGCAGCCCAATTCCACAGAAGCATTGTTAGGTATAACCCAATCAGCCTCTTCAGTGATTAGATATTAGGCCCAGATGGAGAATACTAAGAAAAGAAACAATACAAAAGAATCCATGTCACAACAGTTGAAAATACAGATCAAATTAAATAGAAATGGAAAAAGATCAATGTCTCCTCTTTCTAGGAATTGTTAGGCCAATTCATGGTCTTCTTCAAGGGACTGTGGTCAATCAATCAATCTCCTGGGTTCAAAACTAAAAGATTTTGTTACTTTTAAAAATTCAATCTACGGTGATTGTTGACAGAAAAGCTCCAAGATTAACCTGAATGAATGTCATCAGATAAAATATGATTCCTTTTTTCAAATGTATGCAAGTGTTTCAGTTTATTATTCACACAATCGAGAGGGCACAACCTTTACAATGATCACAAACTGCCATGGTCCAAGTCTATTTTTGAGTGAAGTGAGATATGCTGCTCACCACAAGGGCAATGCAATGCTCCAACTGATGTACTGCTCAGGCAGTGCATCTGAGACCATGACATATAAATCTTTTCCCAACACATCAGGACTGATTGGTTGCTATAACAGAGGGTGGGATTGAGATGGGAAGGTGAGGGAATGTACCCAAGTCAATGAATGTCTAGGCGTCCCACTTGGTGAAGACAAGTGCAAAGGGCAGACATGCACTACAGGAGTACTGGCACCGGGTCTGCAGGTGATATACTCCCATACAAAACTACAACCAGCAGACGTAATTCCACTTTAACAAGTAGGACAACGTTGCACTGACTTTCAGCCTTGCAGTTTGAAGTTTTTGATTTATTCTTTCAAGGTCAGATGTTTCAAGTATTTTCTCACACCAAGGATTGGAACAGGAAATTCATGCTGGCAGCAATTTGCTGTCTGTAGTCAGCAAGGTTCTCATTTGCACTTGAAACAAACCTTCAGAAACTATACCTCAGGATGAAATTGTGTGTTCCTTTTCCCTTATGAATTCCCAAGGTGATAGCATGAAGGTGTGTAATGATTCACAGGCAGATTAATAGTCTGACAGGCTACAGTATGAACATTCCTTCCGTGGAAATAACCATTTTTGTACCAACTTAGTCTGATATGGACAGTGATTTATACGGGCTCCCACAACTATATATTAAGGTTAAAGAGTTATTGACATCTATAGAATGCAAGTGCCTTGCTGGATATCAACCCAGAATTCAGACCACAAGCTCCAGTCACCTTTAACCATCGGACTCATGAGTGATTGCAATCAGTGAGCCTAAGTATTGCTCCATGAAAGTCGCAAATAAGAAAAGTAAGGCTGAACAGCCTCTCGATACTAGTCAGTGGCTATGAAACCTAATGATGGAAACAGAGGGGAAAAGAGACTCATGTGGACTCGATGAAGGAGAAACATTAGAGAAACACTTAACTCAAGGAATACACATGAAAAGGCATCTTGCCAGTGGGTAAGGAGAATTTACAGGAAGATTGTTAAGTTAAAGAACAAGGCCAAGCAAGAGAAATCCATGTAGGCACATGAACGTGTCTTCACGTACACAGGTGCTCATAAACATTGCAGATAAAGGAGGAACTGGAAAACAGAAGGCAAAAAGAAAGATGTTTCGGCTACCCATTTCTAGTTCTATCGGGAACAGAATAGTTGATTTTGCTGAAGCTAAATGGATCCAATTTATAACACAATGTACTATTCTACTCTTTAAGCAAAATACAGAAGTTCACCAACTGACACAAAGCCAGATAGAACCACTTTTCCGTTTTCTAATACCTTAATTACTTTAAGAAAATAGCAGGTTTATTTTGAACAAATGAGTATTGATGAACTATGAATTTAAAAAACAACTCAAAAATATGATTTGCAGCAGTCCCAATTTTAGAATGCAGTTCATTTGCTTTAAATCCATAAATATAATGAAAGGAATTTTCCATTTCAGATATGATTAAAATATCAATTCGTTGTACGCATACCTTGAAGCAATAAAATCCGGATTGTTTTTTACCAGTAAGTTAATATAGGCTGTTGAGACTTCATTCGATAACGTCAGATTTTTTAGAAGTTTCAGGTTTTCTGGATTTGCTGCAAACTCTTGAAGCTGTACAGAGGTTGAGAGAAATTAGAAAATTTACCTCCCATGATATGTTGAGTGATATTTAAATTCTCCTTGCCAGCAGAAAGGCGATAAGCTAGAAGGTTGACACATATCAGTTAAAAAACTGACCTGGCAGGATCTTGCACAAGTACGTAAATCCTAATCTTCTGATATCAAGCAGGCCCTGCAACCAATTTACCCAGCAGACAGCTGCAGTGCCATTCTGGCAGCTACTACAACATGTGAAGATGGAAATGGGTGTTCCAAGTAAATTTACATCTTTGCTTTGTGGAGTCAGGAGGACTATGGCTATGCATCAAATGGTTTCTTTAAAGTACAAGAACTCCAGCCGCTGTATTACATAATTCCCTTGATATTTTGATGGGCGTTTGAGTTGGAGAAAAGCTCTGTTGATTACAGTACCCTGGACTTTTTAGACTTCTGGGCAGTGGTAGTGGCTGATATGTGCCACATATTAAAATGCACTGCTCATCCACTCAGGGCTTCCCAACTCAAAAGGTGATGAATTCTCTACTTCACTATTCCAGCGCACATTTCCAGCACAATCAAAATTCTGAGTGCAGGTTCTTCTTTCCACATATCTGAATGCTGATTCTAAAATCAGAATAAAAAGAAGTACTTACCAATGCTTCATTATCAGAGAATGATTGAAGGTCAGAGAGTGATGCTTGACTCAAGTACTGTCCCAGATATTGAGAGAACCAAGCAGTGGAGTTCAGGACTGGATCACTTGCACTATAGCATTTTGGTTTGGGACCTGTAATGCAATGTCGATAAAGCATTGTAATGACAGAAAGGTACTTACTTTAAATATTAATCTGCCTTGTGTCTCAACATGACTGGTTCCTCGACCAATCTATTTATCTTTATAACATTAGCACATGGCATTTCCTACATTGTGCATGAAAGCAGCCTGGGTAAGAAATATCCATGACAGTCCAATTCAGCTGCACTTCACTTTATCGAGCTTGAATAGGGACTGTGAAATCACTGACAATAATTAAAGTATAATTAGTGATGCACTTTCAGAATGCATTTTGAGTGATATCAGAGCATTCACGTAGTATTCCTGTTACAAATGCAGGTTTCACTCTAAATGTTGATACGACTGAAATTCATGAAATGGGGAATAGATTTTGTGGAGAGGACCTGCCTGTCAATTTCAAGACTTTTAACATGACTTCAAAACAGATCCAAATAAATTCAGGTGCTGCTTTTCCAGCGGCCAACAGAATCTGAACATCACCCTTCAATGCGTCAAAAGATGTTTTGAGAACAGTATATGCTGTTCAGTTGACTTACAACTGGAAATATCTAAACACCCGACAAATCAAAAACTTCCCTCACAAAACAGAAATTGCATTTTGAATTCACTCAATAAAGTCTCTTCTCCTAGGAAGTGCCTAAACAATGACAATGCAAGTTGGCACGTCAACAATCACAACTATGTGTCATGGTTCTGAGTTCTGGTCCTCAATTTGGCTCCATTAATGCCTTGTTGTCCAGCACATGAATTCCATGCTGGA
>JARFYF010000112.1:28465195-28480665 GCA_030265395.1 Rhina ancylostomus | reverse complement strand
GTGTTGGGATTCCTCTTCTGATCTCCAAGGCAAGATTCCTTCCAGTTATTGCCTGTGTTTGTCCTGAGGAAGTATCCCGACTCTAGTCGTGTATTGGTGTGCCGCATTTGGGTTCTCTGTGAGTTTGATCTGGATCAACATTGTGACACCATGCTTCATGCTCCATGCTATTCACCTGAAGCATCACAGCAGATCTAAAACTTTGTCCCATTCTAACAATGTGTTTTACTCCGAAGGACTGCTCAAACACGACTACCACCACGAGATCTGCTTCTTGCTATTTTCCCCCCAAGTTTCTCACATCTTCAAAGTAACATCCATTATTGGGATGCAATTTCCTAGATTCCAGGAGCCGTTGTGTGTTTAGGACTGACCAGCAGACTGTTCATCCACAAAGTAATTGCAATGATCCCTCATCCTGCATCTGCCTGTCATCCACTCATTCAGCAATGCTGCAGTGGTGTTTAGCACCAAAAACTTTGATTGCATCTTCCCTTTCCTCATCTCAAAAACTCACTTTAATTCTGATAGTCTACTTTTGTAACTGTAGATTAAAAACATGTTACTCCACCTTGTAGCAGGTAAGCTCTGATTCCATTGTAGATTTCGATCCGTTTTTCTGAGTTTAACTTTGGGAATTGAACATTCAGTGCTTTTACACTAAAGATTAAATGTAATAAAAAATTTAATATTTCACTTTAAGATCAAATTTAATTGTACTTTAAGACAATATTCGACTTGAAAAAAACCACTTGAAACAATTCTGTGTTGCCCTTCATCATTTCCTTTCCTTCTCATTTGTTCATAAGCACGTAAGTACTCAGAAACAGAAAAATACACGTACACACAGACAAGAAAACCCACATATGCCCATGCACGTACAGTCATATGGACAAATACATATATATACGCATACATATGGAGGCAAACTCACACTGAGAACCACACACAGAAGGGCTGCACTACTAATCCTGAAACACTACCTAACACAATGGCACATAAACCAGAGAGAGAATGGTCACTATTTCTTCTCATGGTAACCAAAGGTGGGAAATAAGTGTGAATTTGCCACTGACATCCACTCCTTAATAATAAAAACATGCACACAAATCAACAAAATTGAGCATTCATCCATTTAATCTCACATCATTTTATAGTTAGTAACTCTTAAAAGCTGGCTATCTCAGGCTATTAACTTGCCAGTAAATTATGGTCTGGTCGTAAATTCATCTCAAATATCGGTATCAATCCGAGATAGTGAAACGTTATAAAAAACAACTGAAAGTGTATTAGTGCGATATGACAACTGATTATTTGGTTCAGAAATTAATTATCTGTACACTCACTTATTTAACAACTGCAAAACAATTTAATTCATTTACACAATAACATGCTTGAGTCCTGATGGGAAATTGGCCATGTATATACTGATATATTCTGAAATAACTGATGGAAGGCGAGTCAAATTCAGGCAGCATTAACTCCTAGGCATAGACCGGGAGATCAAATGTTAAGTGACAGGACCCTTGACAACGTTGTACAGAGCGATCTTGCGTCCAAGTCCACAGATCCCTGAAAGTGGCTGCACAGGTTGATAGGGTGGTAAAGGTGTATGGCATGCTTGCCTTTATCAAACACCGAGTTCAGGAGTCGGGAAGTTATGTTACAGCTTAATAAACCTCTAGTTAGGCTGCATCTGGAGTATTGCATTCAATCCTGGTCGACCAATTATAGGAAGGATGTGGAGGCTTTGGAGAGGCTGCAGAAGAGGTTTACCAGGATGCTGCCTGGATTAGAAGGCATGCACTCGGTACTAACTCAACGTCACTGCACGGTGTAATGACTTGACCTGTACGATTGGTATGCAAGACAAGCTTTTCACTGTACCTCAGTACAAGTGATAATAATAAACCAATACCAATGTGCTACAAGGAGAGGTTAGACAAACTTGGGTTGTTTTCTCTGGAGCGTCAGACGCTGAGGGGAGATTCGATTGTGATTTATAAAATTATGAGAGGCATAGACAGACAGCCAGTATCTTTCTCCCAGGGCTGAAATGTCTAATACTAGAGGGTGAGAGGGGGTAAGTTCAAAGGAGAGGGGTGGCGGTAGAGGCAAATATGAAAGAAGCTTTCAAGAGGCTCACAGATAGGCACATAAATGTGCAGAGAATGGAGGGATAAGGACATTGTGTACGCAGAAGGGATTAGCTTAGTGATTAGCATTTAATCACTAGTTTGATTAGTTGGGCACCATATCGTGGGCAGAAGGGTCTGTTCCTGTGCTGTACTGTTCTGCATTCTATGATAACCATCAGATTGTTACGAAATAAAAAATTAACAACTGCAAAAAACACTAATGATAAAACCAAATTTGAACTAAATCAGGGTATAACTGAAATTTCTGTAGATACTGATGTGGAACATGGATATTTTTTCTACTATGCAGTGCTATAATATCTTTTCTTTTGGAACATGGCCTGCTATTGTGTGTCCTGCATCCCTTTATGAGTAACTCAATTGGATGGAAATTGCCTGAAATTTTAAGTATTTTGTTCAGTTTAGAAGTGTACGCACATTCTTCTGTAGTTAAGACACGAGACTCTCAGTGTGTTGTTGGAAGCCAAAATGGGTGTGGTGATAAATGGCAGATATGGAGGTAGTCTGACATTAAGCCATTCATCCACCTCTGCATCACTGAGTTCAGAGAGACTTTCGGTAAACCGAATCCACACACCCTCCATTACGGCACCCAAAAGATTCGCCTGGAAATGAAAGGGAAATACTGTTATTTTAAATACTAAATACTAGAATTGAAATCTACTATTATAAGCTCCACAGATTGTCCTGTGACATTTCTGTGACAATAAGCCTCAATAGTGAACATCAGAGTTATGATCTGGAGGGAACAAGGCCAGCACTCTCCAAGTGTGATTCATGATTTTAAATTATACCCCTGCAGGTTTGGTGATTTCTCTTGTCCAATTGTGAACCCACCATCAGTACTGTGGATAAGCTGCAGTGAGAAACTGTAGACATGACAAAGACAGGTGGTAAAGTTTAAAGCACACATTGGCCGGAACATTGGATTTTCAAGCAATTACATATTGAAGCTTGACAACAATAAATCACTTCAAGAGCTTTTGGATGCGAAATGAGCAAAGGAGAGCAAAATTGCACAATCTTCTTGTCCTCAGCAATATTGCTTTATTTATGAAAGCTATTCTGCCTCATTAATAAATACGTTGACCTCATTAAGGTCTTCCAATGGTGCAGAATTCCTGTGCATAGTTCTGATACACTGAGCACCATTTTGGGACTACAATGGCTACATCATGTGAATTGAGACACAGAAATTACATTCGCAACTTACTTTTTGGGTTGCATTGGCGAAAGCATCTAAAAACACAGTTAGATTTTGGATTGGTTTTATTTTAAGCACCAACTTTGTTAAAATATAGCTGTCATTGACAAATCCAGGTGTAGTCAGCAGGTTGACCAATTCATTTAGATCAATCATATTCAGCAGCTGTAAAGACACAGAAGTGAATTTCTGAATTCTACAGAAATAACTGGATGCAAACCAAGTGAAAAAGATGAATGCACGTGCAATACTCATGCCAAAAAATCCATTCTTTTCTGGTTTGACTTTTTGCAGTAGTCAAGCCACATAAAGAGCTTAGAATTTCACTTGAAAGAGAATGGGAAATGATTTAACTTGTCCATTCAAAATCCTGCCCACGTTCAATTCTGGGATGTTAGGGATTAGGAAAGTTTTCTCCTACTCCCTATACTAGAATAATATTTTGAATGCATATCTTGAAGTATTCTTCAGCTATTCCAATACTTCTACATTTTGCATTTCAATTGGTAGGTCTTATTCCAAAGGCTTACATTAAGTGACCGACCTTTGCAGAGTAATCAAGGAGTTTAAAAACCAGATCACAACCTGATTTTTTTTATTAAACTGAATTTAATTAAAATGATTCAAATTTTGCTTAATTGTTTGCACAACATGACAAATGAACGAAGATTTTTTTTTAAAACCAAAGGTTCTGGTTTATTCAATTTAGATATATTGTTAACAGCTAAATTTTTTAAGAACTCACATATAAATATTTTACACAAGGACTACCTAGCATTAGATTCCAACTATTTTTGTGTCAAGGAAATGGATGGATTTCTCCTTTGCTATAGTGCAGATAGTTACATTGAAATATAGAAAAATAGACGTAGGAATAGGGCATTTGGCCTTTCAAACTTGCTCTTCCATTCAATACCATCAAATTTCCAATTCAGGTGATGTCATTCCAGTGGGTATGCATTAGCCCCAGTATCATTAATATCATATTACAATTATCTGTAGTATAGAATAGTCTGACATGCTAAAACTTGATCCAGGGAAGTTCGCAGAATAAGCTAGGTTATTAATGAAGGTACCCTGTGGACAACTGGTACATCTGAGATTGCAGGGAAAATAACAGAATAAAATTTCTATGTTTCATCTGGTAACACATTACACAGTAATCTGAGCAAGCTCCTTCCCAAATCCCAAGAAGCTACAGTGTGGGCACAGCCATTATTTTAAAAGCTGCAAATTAAGCAGATCTAGGAAGAGACGTCCCTCAGAGTTAGAAAATTGAAGTAGTTTTGGAAATAGCTCTTCAGGTAGACAACAAAACTCTTGTTTTCATAACATTGAAAAGGAAATGCTGGAAAACAGTAAATATTCAGTTACTTTTCAATGATCCAATTCACTGAATGGACACACTAACTACCATAAACATCTCAAAACTCAATTATGCAATGGCAGAACTGAATCAAATATGCAAGATGTTGTAAACCTCACTGATCCTCATAACTAATCCTGGACAAGGGGATCAGACAGCAGGCTCAGCCAGGGAATTGGAATCCAGGAAAAGTGGGAGGAGTCAGATGGTCACCCAAATGTGTGAACATGCGTTTGGGCTGATGGAGAGGTAGCACAGTGGTATTGTGATATACCAAGGGAATGCAAAAGGATGAGTAACAATTCTGTATGCAGAAAGGTATTATTTCATTCATAATAAAACAGACAAATCATTGAAAATATCTCAGAAGGTCAGGCAGCATCTGCGGAGAAACAAACAGAGCTAAGATTTCAGATCAAGGATTCTTTTTATCAGAACTCTCTCAAAGCTGCAGTTTGGCTGAAGCAGCTGGCAGTATCCCTATTCTTTTTGCTCCAGGTTCCAACATCTGCAATCACTTGTGCTCCTTGTACTCCAGGGTCTCAACCCGAAATATCAACCATCCCATTGCCTCCACAGGTGCTGCCCGACCCGCTGAACAGTTTTTTTTTTGCTATGGATTCCAGCATCTGCAGTTGTTTACATCTCTTATTCTTGTATGGATATTTCATTCACTGTATACTGCATCCAATCAGATAGCAGAATTGCTCCCTGAACTGCAAAGGCAGGCTACTACCAACAATCTTTTTCACCCTGCTTTTCCCTACTTTTCTTAGTTGGTTATCTTCTATGCCTTCCTTCTGTTCATTTTCCCAGTCACGTCACGTTCCAAGAGTAACATCAGTGAAAACATCCCCCACGTCAGATAGCAAATGGCTTGTGAAAAAGTCTCCAATTAGCAAAGCACTTGCCACACCATTCCCTGTAAACTTCTGCCCCTTGAAGCAATTATAGAAGGGACTAAAGGCTTGCAGAATTGCAAGTACAGCCAGACAATATCAACTAGCAGCTGATCTGTGATGCATGGTAATCAAAAAAGCACCATCGGTGAGATATGGACAAGTGAGGAGTGGGGATCATCCTGCTGCTTGGATGATGTTCAGCCATGCAAGAGAGAGGACATCAACTAGAACAGAGAATGGAAGAGGTGGTATGACATATGGCTGCGTAGTGGTTACATTAATGGACTAGCAGTCATTGACCCAGGGACATGAATTTGAATCCACCACGGCAACTGTGAGTTTAAATCCAAGTAATTAAGTAAAAATGCTGAATATTTTAAAAAATGTGATCTCAGTAATGCTAAGCAAAGAATCTCTGAATCACTATAAAAATACTAAGGTTCATCAAGGTAGGAAATCTTCCACTCTTTGTGGTCTAGCTTACAGATAAATCCAGATCAACTAACGTGATTGACTCTTAACTGCTTCCTCTGTTCTGGGGCAAAAAGGGACATATGATAAATGCCTATATTGGCAGCAATTTCCAGTACTGAAAACAGATAAAAATTATCATCACGTCATGCAGATGGACATCAGGCCCTGCACAATTCTGCTGGACTCAAAATGGTACACAGTCATAAAGTAGCAGGCACTGCTCATTCCAACTACGTGGTAAACTTGTTTTTTAACATTACTTCAACACGATTGATCACAGATACCATTTGTGACTCATAGGAGAACGGACTGAGGCTCTGATCCTTACACTAATCAGCTATCAAGAGGTCGTACAAGTCCTTGCACGTTACCACTTTTCTCATCTTTCAACCTATTTTCTACAAAGCATAGGTTCTTGAAATGTGTTGGCCAGTATCCATTCAGTCCTTTTCTCGTGCTATATCTTAGTAACTGCCCTCTCAATATGGGCCAGTCTCTTAATCTGGATATTTATCATCCACTGTCTTTTCTGAGTTTCCAACATTTTGTATCATTATAACTTCCCATTCTTTCACATCTAATCTATTACAGTTGCTGAAGTTAAACTTCAGAGTACAAGCAATAGAGAAAAGAGTGATGCCGAATCTCAAGAGGCTATCTACTGGCAACTTCAAATGCACATTAAGAAACACTTGTATTGCCATTCTCTTTGAACTAAAAAGACAAATAGAAAAACAACTCACAAGATTATTAACTGTAGCAAAGCATTAAGAGAATAAAGATTGTAAGTGGATCAGTTTGAAAAGCCACCTAAGCATCAGCTCACAAGGTGTCATTAAATGAGTGAACAAGAACAGTCAAGCTTTAATTACCTTTTGCATAAGCTAGTAAGTTTTTATAGATGGTTTTCTGATCGTAGAGATTTTGCTTCTGTTTGAATAAGCTCAGTACTGCAACACTGAAGAAAAACAAAGATACATCAGCTATACACATCACTGGAAGTGACAAATAATATTTCCAGTCTTGGGCTGAAATTGCCCTCATTGGTACTTCTAATAAATGCATGAAACTCCTATGATTGCTGTATTACATATATGTTAACCTAGAATGAATTCATTATTGCAATATCAAACAGAGGAGTCTCACACCATAGCAGATCCAACTGGATATTATTCCTGAGAGTTTTTACAATTAGTGCCAGCACGTTATTTGAATAACCGGCTGAATCATCCATAGAAGCACAATTTTGATAGGCATGTGCTATTGAGACACAAAAAAAAAGGCAATTTGGTCAAAAGCTTCAATAGCAAAAACGTGAATGAACGGTATTCTTCAAACACTGCTTCAAGTCAACAATTCTTCAAACGGACAGAATGTGATCTTGATGACTTCCTACAACACTTATTCAGAGAAGGGGAAAGCAAGAACAAGATGGAAAAACATCAAGGTAATGGTGAAAATTCTGTGGAATTATGATATACATGCACTGCCGAATCAGTTATGTGATCAGTCTTCTAGTGGGATGTATGTTGATTATATGGACACTCCACTACTCAGTGTTACTGAATCATCTGTTAAATTACTTTCCAACTAATAAAATTCAAATTATAATTTCATCTCAAGTATATTAGAAATATTCTTACATTTTTTCAAGTGAAAAGCATTGGAGTCTTTGGCTATTATTCGAGTTGAAAAGGGTGGTGCTGATGAGTGGCAGGGCTGGAATTAGTGTGGCATAAAGCCATTCCTCTACATCAGTACCATTAACTCCAAACCTGCTTTTCTGAAATTCAAGCTGTAACCCCTCGATGACAGCAGCTAAAAGATTATCCTGAAAAAAAATAAAATGTTAAACATTTAAAATGAAAACAAATTCTATTATAAGTAGGTCTGACAATTTGTTACTTTCATAGTAAAATGCAGAGGGTATGCAGTTATCGTAGTCCGATTTCATTAATCCACTCTCGCACCTAACTACCACCGATCCCCACTATCACACCTATTATTGACAGGTACCCTCATCTGAGTGCGACTGTTAAGCAGCAAATAAGATAAATAATTTGGCCACCATATTTCTATTTGCCAATAAAAAAAATATATAAAATCGCTGAGGCCGATCACAGACATGACCAGGTTACACACATTTTAAAATTATGCACTGGCTGGGAAATTTACCTTTATTGCTACTTATTATTGAATAGTCCCAGTTTCAGCTAGACTTGTGGGTTTGGAATGAATAAAAAGGAACAGAGGAGTGAGTTGGCTAAAACTGACTGGAAAATTAAATTACAGGCTAAAACAGTACATTAAGCAATGGCATAGGTATTTCATAAATCTCAAAAGGTATATCACAATGAGGAAGGCAGGCTCTGCAAGGAGGATTCACCTCTGTGCCTAACTGAGGAAGTTCAGGATGCTATCAATTCGAAAGAAAAGGCATGTAATTAAAGAGGTAGGCCAGAGGATCGGGAAACATCGAAACCAGCAAGGGGTGAAAAAGGAAATTACAGATGGAAAAGACAGAGTCTAAGTTTAAGCTAACAGCTTACTTAAAAGCACGGAGTAAGAGTTCAACAGAATCAGAATGAGATTCAGGTTTTATTATCACTGACTTATATATTGTGAAATGTATTGTTTTGTGGCAGCAACAGAGTGCAAAGGCATAAAATTACTATAAATTACAAAATAAATAAATAGAGCAAAAAAAAGGGAATGACAAAGTAATGTTCATGGACCATTCAGAAATCTGATGGCAGAGAGGAAGAAGCTGTTCCTAAATCATTGTGTGTGAAAAATGTACCAAAAGTAAATGCTTGTCCCGAGGAGGATAATGATAGAGAATTAATAATGGGAAATAGAGAAAATGTAGCAATTTTGAACAATTATTTTAGATATAATGGCAGATGGCTTTAAAAACATCCCAATAATAATGAGATAATCATGAGACCACAGGGAGCTTGAACATTGGAAGAAAGTACCAGGGAAACTAATGGGTCCAAAAGGCCAACAAGGCTGCATCCAAGAGCTTTAAAGGAAGTTTATAAAGAGAAATTGGATGCATTGATTTACAGGCAATTGGACCACTTCCTCATCCTCCTGCTAAGAAGGCATTAGATCTCCACTAAGTACTTCAGCACTGAAGACCACAGGCACACAGCTGTCAGAATGGACACCGTCATGGAAGGATTTAGTTTATCTGCACTGCAGCCTACGATTCCTAAAGGTAAAAGTAATATTTGCAACTTACATTTTGAGTTTTGGTGATGAATTCAACTACAAGTAACTTCAGATTCTCCATGGATCGGATATTGATTAAGAGGTTAGTCAGAACCTCATAGTCATCAATGAATCTAGGCATTCTCAGCAGATCAGCTAAATCCTTGGGATCAGTATTCTGTAACACCTGTAAAGAAAATTGCAAGCTATGTGAGTATACAGGTACTTCTGTCACAAACATGATGTTTCTTCTCATTTAATTTTTGCATGTGGGAAATAGAGTACGGCCAATGTATTAGCATTCCACACTAAAAGTGTAGTATTAGATTGTGACTGTTAATTATTTTTAACTAGAACAATTTCTACAGATTTACTTCTGTGACTAAAGGCTACAGACAATTGTTTACCTTTTCATGATGTCATTTCTATTAGACCATTTGCAATGGGAAAAGATATGGATAAAAATACAGATTAAAAACAGTTCCCTAGTACGATAAAATGGACTCTTGACCTCACAATCTACCTCATTATGACCTTTCACCTTATTGTCTACCTGCACTGCACTTTCTCTGTAGCTGTGACACTTTACTCTGCATTCTTTGTTGTTTTACCTTGTACTACCTCATGCACTGTGTAATGAATTGATCTGTGTGAACAGTATGCAAGACAAGCTTTTCACTGTACCTCAATACAAGTGACAATAATAACCCAATTCACGTCTCTATAATTCCCATCCCCATCATTTAAACTTGTTACACGTTAGTTGACTCCAACCTGCAAACAAGGTCCCAATTAACAGTTTGAAGCCACAATTCTTTGGTTTTAGGTGTGCTGCTGTGCATTTTAATGCCAAATAGCAATCCCTGTCTAGATTTAACACACTTGTAAAACCAACAAGGTTGGTGAATGAGAATTTCTAAATAACAAAAATATTAGCATATTAATTGGATTAATTATAACAGCATTGTGTGTATACCCACACCTCAAAGACTGGTTCAAGAAAGCAGCTCACCACCACCTTCTCAAGGGCAACTGGGGGTGCACAATTAAATGTTGGCTCAGCCTGCAAAGCCCACATCCCTTGAATTAATATATTAAAAACTAATGGTGATCCCAGAAGAAAACAGCCTCATCACAATAGAATCATTCTTTTTTTTTACCTCAGCTAAAAGTTCAGGAGGTACCACTGAAAGTGCATCCTTTAGAGATAGAAAGTCCGAATAATTTTGGAAATAGGTCTTCAAGTAGAGAGTAAAACTATTGTTTTCATAACAGTTAAGTGGAAATGCTGGAAAAATAGAACAAAAAAATTAGTTACTTCACAATGATTCCATTCAGGATAAAAAACATGATAACTTACCATCAACACCAAAAGTCAAATTGTGCAGCAGGGTGAACTTGGTAGAACTATTATCAAGCCATAACTTCCAAACACAAGTCATCTAGCCCAAGTCATCAATCACTAACATGTCAATTCTGTTCTCAGCTATAAAGGTTGCAAATAATATGAATACTTTGGTGATATTTTATGCTACATTAGATGCTATTTGTGGGTTATGTTCAATATCTATTCATGGGTTGTGCGCAGAATTTATTGCCCATTCTTAGTTTCTTTGAGTAACCACATAGGAAGAAACTCAATATACATATAGACCAGACCACATTAAGAGGACAGATTCCCTACTTGATAAATATTATGCTCATTAAATTAGAAAATGAACAATTAGTTGCCAATTAAGATTTGGTGAAAAATGGAATAATGGGTAAAACTTTAGTTGGCAGCCTGCATTTGTTGAATACAATGACCTTAATTTAATTTAACTCGGTAAATCTTTACATAATAACTTCATATTCAGAAAGAAACTTTACAACTGTTACACTTTGAGATTTTTGGCTAATATTTTAAGTTTAAACTATACTGACAGTTGCTTTCACCTTCACTGCTTGAATGGTAAACTGGCTAGGTATCAAGGACTAGTGATAGAGTTATAGAGCACAGACATAGGCTCCCTGGCCCAACTTGTCCATGTCGACCAAGTTGCCCAGCTGAGCTGGTCCCATTTGCTTGAGTTTAGCCCATATCCCTCTAGACAATTCCTAGCCATGTAACTGTCCAAATGCCTTTTCAATGTTGTAATTTTATCCACCTCTACCATTTCCTCTGGCAGCTCGTTCCACATACGGACCACCCTCCATGCGAGAAAGTTGCCCCTCAGGACCCTTTTAAAACTTTCTTCTCTCATTTTAAACCTATGCCCTCTAGTACAGGACTCCCCTATCCTGGGGAAAAGACTTTGGCTATTTACCTCATCGATGTCCCTCATGATTTTATAAACTTCTACAAGGTCACCCCTCAGCTTCCTATACTCCAGGGAAAAAAAAAGTACAGGCCAATCCAGTCCCTCCTTATAACCCAAGCCCTTCAGTCTAAGTAATATCCTCGTAAATTTTTTTGCACCCTTTCCAGTTCAATGACATCCTTAATGATCAGCTCCAATTTATCACAAATATGGGAGTCTACAAATAAAAGAGGCAAACAGTACCAAACAAGACAATATCCAATGCTGGTCTGTGTTTTGTGAGATGAGAACAAAATAGAATATAAAAGTAAGGATGTACTACTGAGCAATATGCACAAAAACTGCTGGTGAAGGGTCTTGACCCGAAATGTTGACTGTTTCTCTCCATCGATACTGCCTGACCTACTGAGTTTCTCCAGCAGTTTTTCCTGTGTGTTGCTCCAGATTCCAGCATCTGCGAAATCTCATGTGTCTATCAATGTACTGCTGAGGCTTTATAAGACGTCGGTCAGACTGCATTTGGAATATTGTGATCAATTTCAGACCCCATATCTAAGGAAGGATGTGCTGGCCTTGGAAGAGGGTCCAGAGTCCAGAGGAGTTTCACAAGAATGATCCCAGGAATGAAAGGCTTAATGTATGAGGCGCATTTGATGTCTCTGGGTCTGTACTCTATGGAATTCAGAAGGATGAGAAATGATCTCATTGAAACCTACTGGATACTGAAATGCCTGGATGGAGTGGATGTGGAGAGTCTAGGATCTGAGGGCACTGCCTCAGAATAAAGGGACGTCCCTTTAAAAGGAGGAAGAGGAGGAAATTTTTCAGCCAGAGCATGGTGAATCTGTGGAATTCGTTGCCACAGAGAGCTGAGGAAGCCAAGTCATTGGATGCATTTAAGGTAGAGATTGATAGGTTCTTGATAGGTAAGGGCATTAAGGAGAAGGCAGGAGAGAATGGGATTAAACAAGAAAATAGCCATGATTGAATAGCAGAGCAGACTCAATGGGCCAAGGGGCCTAATTCTGCTCCTATAACCTTATGGTCTTATGATAACTTTGTTATATAATTTCAAAATGTAAAAAAAGCTGTAAATCTGAAGAAAGAACAGAAAATGTTAGAAACACTCAGCAGATCATGAAGCATTGGTGGAGAAAGAAACAGAGTCAGCATTTCAGGTCAATGATGTTTTAACAGAACTACTGCTACTATAAACTTGTTTATAAAATTTAGATGATTTTTTTAAAAAAATAAATAAAGGATTAGCAACTGGAGAAATAGGGTGGGAGGTTGAAAAATTTTACTATAAACTTATACAAACAAGTTTAATAAACCACTAATCACATGGTGTCATGGTATAATCGGTCAGTTATATTCATGTCATTACCTTTGGTATAATTTAATATATTTCCATATATGGCTTCTTGATCACTGGAATTCAGTCGCTGTTTGAAAAGACTCAGTGTTGCAATACTGGAAAAAAAAGCAGAAATTCATCATAGGTCACCAGAATAACAAGAAAATGTCCCCTCAGGCAGCCAACTTGAAGCTCACTGAATTGGAAACAGTAGCAACATCTCCACAACGTTTTCTAAAGAATAGAAAACAGAGTTGTGGAGAAAGTTTTTTTTAAGAAGATATTGGAGTAACATAATGATGTTCCTCAGGATACAGGTTAATGACTTGGATGTGATGGTATAGGATGCAATTTTTGTAAGCTACAGACAGCATGAAAACTGGAAGTGTGGTAAACCCTACTGATAGATTTCAACAGGGCACAGGGACCAAATTATGGGCAGGCACATGATAGATGAAATTAGGTACCAAAAAGGGTGCGATGATACATTTGACAGAAAAGACAAAAAGAAACAAGACATGTTAATACACATTACACATTTCACATTCCATGGCACCTTTCCTTGCAATTGCAGGAGATGTCACATCTGACCTGATCTCTCCTCCCTCCCTGTGGTTAAGGGTTCAAAATACTCTTTTCAAATGAAGAAACAATTCACTTCTTCCAATTTGATAACTGTATTTACTATTCACAGTGTGGTGTCCTGAACACTGTGGAGACCTAACCTAGATTAGTGACCATTTGCAAAACATTTCCATTCAATCCACAAACATGATTCTGAGCTTCCAGTCCAATGGCACGGGCATGCCATCTTCTCCCAGCTACCACTGAGCAGGAAGTACGGAAGCCTTAAGTCCCACACCACTGAGTTCAAGAACAGCTACTTCCCTTCAACCATTTGGTTCTTGAACCAACCAGCACAATCCTAATCACTATAGTTTAGCAACAGTATGACATTTAGATCACTTTGAACTAAAATGAACTCTTTTGTTCTAATTGTGTTCTTTCTTGTAAAACTTGTGTATAATTTAATTTGTTTTTCTTGTAAATGTTGCTTAAACGATGCAATGTGCCTGTGATGCTGTTGCAAGTAAGTTTTCACTGCACCTGTGCATATGACAATAAACTCAACTTTGACGTTGAATAACAGCTGATCATTGGCTTTACCACTCCCCAACATTTCCATTGACCCTAGTCACAGCCTCTGATGCCCAAACATCCCCACACTCTCTAGACCATTCTCTTCCATGATCTCCCTTGTCCAACCTCAGACTTAACTAACTCCCTTTAATCACTCAACATTAGTGATGCATACATTGGATTCCAGTGAGCGTGCAATTCCCAGTTCCTTGGACCTGTGCACCACTTAACTTCCCAACAGATGGATCTCAAACAAAAAAACTTCCGTTGGTTTGATGCAAAGTGACTGGACACAGAACTTTATAGACAGTGGCCAGTCTCTTGGCCCTGAAATTACAGGCATTACAGTTAAGGACTGATTAGAAATACTTACATTTTATTGAATGGATAGCAATGGAATTTCTGGATATTTCTGGAAGTGAAAAGGATGTTACTGATCAATGGCAGAGATGGAATTAGTGTGGAATTCAGCCATTTAGCCAATTCAGGATTACCAAAACCAGACAAACTTCTGGAAAACTCAAGCCGTATCCCTTCTGTGATGGTAGCTGAAATGTTACTCTGAAAAAGGAACACATTTTGCTTTAAAATGATATATTTTTAAAAACTTTGCATGATAATGCAAATTCAATCAGTTTGCTGCATTTTGACTTTCCACCAATTAGGGTTTATTTTAATTTCTTCATTTCTTGGTCTGTGAATGACACTAACAATGTCAACAAGTAAAAATTAGCTTTTTTTTTTAAACTGGAAGCTGGACCTGTCTATTTGTCCCAATTAGAGTTTGGCTTTGCAGGGAATTAAGTTATATTTCTGAAAGACAAGTTTAAATTATAACTAATTTCTCCCAGCCTCAATACCAACAACTGCCAAGTTCCCTTGTGCAAGCTTGATCAAACTGTTGGTGTTATGGATGAGATAACCAGTTACCACATTTTCTTTTGTAATGATGGGAGACCTCATGTAATCCTTTGAAAAAGTTTTCAGTATATTTAAAAGAGAGATAACTTGATTGAACCATAAAAGATCCGGAAGGGTCTTAACAGGGTGGATGTGAAGAGAGTGTTTCCTCTTATTGGAGAGTCTACAAAATTGGGTCACTGTTTAAAATTACAGGGTCACTCATTTCAGATGGGGATGTGGCAACTTTTTCTCTTTAAAGGTCCCGAGTCTTCAAAATTCTCTTGGACTTGGGGGAAGCAGAGTCTTTGAATATTTTTAATACAGAGATAGATAGATACTTGATAAGCAAGGGAGAGTGAGTTTCCCAGTGCTAGACAAGAAGCTACAGTTGAAATTACAGTCAGATCACTCATGATCTTATTGAATAGTGGAGCAAGTGCAAGAAATTG
>JARFYF010000112.1:28415627-28426263 GCA_030265395.1 Rhina ancylostomus | reverse complement strand
TCAGAAACATGAAAATAATATTTCAAACTTACATCTCGGCTAACTAAGTTGAAATCATCCACAAATATATCCAGGTTCTGTCTGGATAGATAACGGGTTAACAGTGTGATCAGAAACTTGTTGTCATTGATGAATCCAGGCCTGCTCAATAGATCAGTAAATTCACCGGGATCAATGGTTTTCAACACCTGTGAAACACAGCAGGGAAACACACAGCCTTATATTAATAGTGTTAATTTCCAAAGCATGGCTGTATACTGTTGAATGTTCAAATAAATTTGTATGAATAAACTTTCAGCTGTATTTCTGTTCATAGTAAATCACTCTTGGAAAAAAGTTAAAACTATTTTTGCATGTTGGCTTTTCCCTGAAAGCTTTTGGTTATTAATCATCATTTGGCAGTTGAAGTGTTGTAGTACATACTTCCTCCAAAGAAAATGATGTGGACTTTAAACATGTTGGGGACAATGTTCAGCTTTGCTCATAATCAGTTTTGTGGTAGGATCAACATCTAGTTAGACTGCTTGAAAGCATCAGCAAGACACTCAAATCATTTTTTCATGGTTGGTCTCTACAACTGCTGATTAGTTGCCCATCATGGGAGGAGGTGGTCAGGCATTTCCCATGGACTCACAGAGGTCCACCTAACAAGGAATGAATCAGAGAGGTAGGCACAGAGGAATAGACAATGGGCGAGAAAACTTCTGTATATCTAATGTCCCCACAAAAATCATTAAGAAAATGTACCCGGGAATTTTATAAATAGTGAGTGCTGCTATAATTGTTTGCCCAAAATACCAAGCAACAAGGCAGAAACACTTTGGACAAACAATTAAATGAACACAATAGCTGATCTTAATTTTTTTTCCTGAATGTTTCAAATTTTTGCTTCCTCCCAGACAACTGACATGAAAATCCTGATAACATTTCTCAAGTGTGGCCTTTCTTAGATTATGGACAAGTATTTGGATTCTGCTGTTAAAATGGACTTTGAGGGGATTATAGTGCTCCAGCCATCTCCCCACCAGCATATTATGGAGTGTCCTGATTCAAGGGAGTGGCATCTTTGAGGAGGCTAAATCTGTTGTTCTCTCTCCAGAGTTGATAGCTGCCATCCCAAGGAACCCCAACTATTGCACATCACCCAGTCAGTTCAGACCTCAGCTCTTGTGTCATCTAGGTCCAGAGTTCTCATGATCAACCTTCATAGCCCTCTGCAGCCTCCTCTGCTGCAAGCCATCAACCATCTTCCACTTGTGAAACAGCAAAGACAAGAAGTGAGGAAATGCATGGAAGAAATTGGTTTTGGTATTGATGGATGCACAACAATGTTGATCGTGTGGATTTGCTTGGTTCTGAAACTCGTGAAATTCAAAAAACCTAAAGATGCTGGAAATCTGACAAAATGTCTTCAACCTGAAACATTAACTGTTTCTTCTTCTATAAATGCTACCTGACCTGTTGAGTGTTTCCAGCATTTCCATTTATTGTGCTCTTGATTTGTGATCAAATGACACCAAGATGATCAGTAATGGAGAGATGAACAGAATATATTGATCAACCATAATCAGCCCTGAAGATGATTCAGTGATGATTCTCTGATCTCCTGCACTGCTTAATGAAGTGACACACTCGATGCTGTTACTTGGGCAGCTCCAACATTGTTAATGAGTGAGTATATAGAGAAGAGAACTATATTTTGAGCCAATGTGAGAGTGGGACTTTGTGTCTACCTCGCAGGTGATGGAGTACCTAACCAATGGTAGCCTTTGCCTGTCAGATAATACAGGTTGAGGCTTTTCTTTGCGTTGGCAAGGAAGCCCTTAATTGTTGTTACTGTTCATTTGGTACATAAAACACCCAGTGGTCAATGCACTGTGTCAATATTTGATTGCAGTTAATGCTCAGAGTAGTTGAGCAGATGACATTACGCCTGGAAAAGACCTTCCCAGTGACAGCCCTGCTCATTAACATTTGACAGCCTTCTGTGGCAAGGAAACTTAATGCCCTCTTGGTCATGGTTATTCTGGAGATCCAGCAAGGCTTCTACTAAAGCACTCATATTGACCAAAAATATTGCAGATTTTGCCTTACAGTGGGAAATTTATCTGCAACTCTGGAAATTCCCAAGTGCAGTCCTCTGGGGTATGACAGAATCTGTTCCATGTCAAACCCAAAAAGCCTGCAAGTCATTAAGTATTCCTTTATACCACCCCAGTCCAGGACTTCTGCCTGCTGTTCAGAGCTGTTTCAGTGCATGGTCTTCAGTCTGTTTAATTGCAATTCTGCTCCAGTTTGGCAGGACAGATATCAAATGAGAGCTGCCTAATAACTGATGTCAGAGCTGTGTTCTCTGCATGCTTACAGCTGACACAGACAAGTTGTGCTGACTATAAACCACAATCAAAACAGTGCACAAATGAGCAGTGAATGAACGCCATAAACAGCATAATCAAATTTCTACTTATTATGTCTTACAGACATTTCAGATGGAGATTTTCTACAGAGCAACACATGATCATTAGGCGTCTGTTTTTTTTATATTATTCAATGGAACTAGTTCAAAATTCTAAGCAGATTGGCTTAATTTTCTGTCTTGATTTCAATTTAAATTCAATTGATTTCAACTCAGCACGAAATTAGTAGATAATAAATGAATCATAGCTAGTTACCCTTCTTGAGCACCAGAACCATTGCCCTTCAGTTTTTTTTTGTAATTAGTGAGAAAACCAAACAGGTTAGTATACAATTCAGTTCAAGCAATTGTTTCCTGTTCTTAGAACACAGAACAGTGCAGCACAGGAACAGGCCCATCAGCCCATTATGTCTATCCCGACCATGACGCGAAGCTAAACAAATCCCATCTGCCTGCACGTGGTCAACCTCTCTCCATTCCCTGCATGCTCATGCGCCTGTTTAAATGACTCTTAAATATTGCTATTGTATCTTCATATCACCACCTCCCCACGCACAAAAACTTAAGGAATTTTGTTTTTACCTCATCAAGGCGATCTGAAGGAATCTGCAGGAACGTATCCCTCAGGGTTAGAAATTCAGAAAAATTTTGGTAATAGTTGTATAGGTAAGAAACAAAACTGGTGTTCTCATAGCAGAGGAGGGGGAATACTGAGGGGAAAAAATACATTCCATTATTTTCCTGAACAATGATTCTTCACACATAAGATGTTAATTGTTGTAAATAATTAAAGCACTCTTTAACAGTCAAATGTACAAATTACTCATGGAAAACTACATTGTAACCACTGGTGATATTGTTAAGAATTCACTGATGTTATGTCCTCCCCCTGTATATTCAAAAGGGGTGAGAAAGACAAAAGAGATCAGTATTAGCACTTGTTCATTAAGCACAGGTACATTCAAGAATAACTGAACATAAAGCCTTGTGATGACAGTGATTTTATTACATTAACGTTTGAAACATTAAATGATATTCTTTTTGAGCTGGCTTCAGTCTACAAATACAGTGGAAAATAATTTTACACCAATGCAAAAATGATACACACTGCAGTCACTGTGCACCAGCGGTGCACAGGGAATGAATATCTAGGGTATTGGATGGGGTTCCAAGCAAGTGGCTGCTTTGTTCTGGATGAGTTCTTGAGTGGTGTAGCAGATGCACTCATCCAGGGAAGTACAAAGCATTCAATCTCACTACTAATATATACCTTGGAGATGGTGGAAAGATTTTGGAGTCTCAGGCGAGTCACTCATCACAGGATACCTAGTCCTTCAGAGGAAGTATTTTTGTTGCTGGTCCAGTTGAGTTTCTAGTCAGTGGTGATGCCAAGTAATTAGCAGTAATGCCACTGAATGCCAAAAAATGGTGGTTAGACTCTCTCTTGCTGGAGATAGTCAATGCCTGGCACTTTTGTGACATGAATGTTACCTGCCACACATATGCCTGTATATTGTGTAGGGCTTGCTGCTTGCTGGTGTGGAATGCCTCATTTGTGGAGGAATTACAAAAGGAATTGAACATTGTCAGTAAACAGTGAACATCCCCACTTTTACCCTTACAGGTAACACGCTGGACTTCTCTATCACAATCCCTGGGTACATCCTCTCCCATCAACAGGACACACCCACCAGAGAGGGAGGAACTCTGCAAGGAAGGTCATTGATGAAGCAGCTGAAGATGGCTGAGCCAAAGGCATTGCCCCGAGAAACTCCTGCAGTGATGCCCTGGGGGTGGGATGATTGACAATCTTTTTCCTTTGTGTGAGCTGTGACTCCAACCACTGGAGGGTTTTCCCCTTGATGCCCATTGGCCAGTTTTATGAAGGCTTGTTGCACGAGACTTGTGGGAGTCAATGTTGTGGACTCGCAGAGTTCATGCCTGCCTGCCAGGGTATGTTCACTGTTGGTGGATGTATCCAGGGACTGGAGTAGAGAAGTCTAGCATGTTATCTGTTATGATGTCAGATTGTTGCTTGAAAAATCTTTTTACCAGACTAGACAACTCCTACATTTCATCTGTATAGTCAACGTCATAACATTTCAGAGTTGGACACCGATTAACATTTAAATGGATTGGGCTAGGACAAATTCCACTAAAGCAAAGAAATCATGCTGCCTTAATGACAATGATTGAAATATTATTAAATAATTGAGCCTCACGCTGATGTAATTGTAAATACATGGCCGAAAAAGGCTTGAAATCAATGAATAAATAGAAATGTTTGAGTGATTAATGTTACTGTAGAAAATAAGGGTCAAAATAATGCCTTGGTGAGAAATGTTCATCTCCACTGATTTCTCCCTACTGGAACTTGCATTGTTTGCCAGTTGCTTGGAAACACGAGAGACAACTTGAGGAATCTACCTTATCTATCCTCTGAATGTTTAGGAAGGTACCAGACCTTCATGGGCATCTCGATGTGGAATTCAGTTCAACATTGGGCATCAAGGGAGTGGACAGCTGGATTTTGGTCTGCTTACTCCTTGATACCCCATGGCTGTTCCAGTATGTCTTATCACCCAGGAACCAGATTTAAAAAGCCTTACTGCAATCATATACTATACCAGCATTCTGTATTTCCACAGAAATTGGGATTGAATAATATGAATCTTTGCATTTTACCTTTATTATAAGCCAATATGTTTCTATAAACAGCTTCTTGAGCACTGACACTCAGCTTCTTTTTTATTGAGCTTAGTACTGTGACACTGTGGAAAATAAAGAGACATGTGATAGATGCACAGAGGTGAAAAGTAAATTTCTGATTAAGCCAGCAGCATCAAACATATGGGCCACTTCACAGATGTAATCTACCCTTCAATGGTTTATAGATGTTGCATTAGAGACAAATCTGCTTGGGGACATAGCCTTGTCTCCCCCAAGCCTCTGATAGCCATGTCTAGTGCATCCCATACTTCCTTGGGTTTATATGGCCTCCATCAGCCTCCTCCCCTCCCTCTCTCCCTCACCTCTCCATGCCTACGACCCTGACCCTCAGAGCTTTTGTTTTTACCACTCACCCATTTCCTGTTGGGTTTAAGTACTTGTTTGTCTGGCACCTGCTCCCAAGTCCTGTTTTAAGCACTGCACAGTGGAAGCATCAAACATCCCGCCTCCACAGTGAAATGCCATTTTAAGTCAGACAGTAAAAATGAACAAATGATGCAATGTGGACAACGAGGTGCTTCCTTGTGAGGGCCAGGTCATGGTGATAAGACCAAATCCAAGCATAAAGCAGCTGCTGTTTAAGATATGCCACTGAAATCTGATGCCAATTGGTGACAGGACCAAACAAAGATTTCACAAATGTCTGGATCCACCTGTTCATGCACAGGATATTAAATCACAATCAGAAAGTTTACCATAGAAAAGGTTTAAACTGTTGTCACCAAATAAACACACTGGAGGAAGCATCAGGACTAAGGGCCGCGTGAACCTAAAGCTACTGCAGCTGTTATTTAATGTCCAGTCTAATGACATGCTGGGAGTTCCTTTTCAAAAGTGAAGATCCTGATCTGCAGTTTGCACTCAATAGTTTAACTGGACAGGAAGTAATATCCAAGTTTACAAAAATTGCTCTCCATAGTCAAACTTCAGCCTCAAATTTTGTCAATGCCGTCACTTCCAACCTCTATCCATGCACCTCTCCAACCCGACCTTCCTCCCTGCCATCAGTTGCCAACATCCCCAATCCCAATTTTTAACCTATCCTCCCAAATGCTTCCACCACTCCTGATCACAAATCTGGTATCTTTCTTGATTCCCCTCTGCTGACCAGCCCCCATTTGATCGCTGAGCTAAACACAGTCCAATCTCCACTACCAGCTATCTAATCAATTCCTACTCTAAATCTCTTTCTCCCAGATGGCTTCACCCATTCGCTCAATCGCCACTCTTGATCCTGCGTTCTAAATACCCATATTTTCTTTCAGTCGCCCCACCAAATTCATCAACCCACATCTCTTACTAATCCACACCAGATTGCAAATCTCTCCTATTCTAGAAATCCAGCCCCAATACCTGATCACGCCTCCTAATGATCACAGTTTGCACCATCTGTGGGTTCACCGACTACTTTTAGCCTCTGTTGTACCCTCCCCACCACTACGTCATTATTGGGTCCCTTACATTTGAAATTGTAACCTGAAAATGCATAGCCATTTGAAAATGGACTTGTTTTTCAATTAGCTATGCAAAGTTTCAGTAAGTAATAAATCTGTACATACAGCTGAGACCTGCTTCATCAAGCTAGCTCACTTCTTGTTAAAAACATTGCTAATTTTTTTTAAAGATCATGTTAATTTCATACCTTTTACAGATCACAAAGAACCATTTCAATTGAGAACCTTTTATTTTTGTTTTGATGCCACTCATTTCCAAATCAACTACATCCAACTAGAAATGCTTTTTCCTGTTAAACCAGAGCTAAGATGCTAAACATTTTAATTTCTATATCATTAATGATCAGGAAAACCAGACTTACGTGGTACGAAACCCTTTGCAGCTCTTGGAGACAAAGACCAAAGGCACAGTGTTTTTAGTGAGACTGGGCAGCAGCGCTTGTAACCTCGAGCCAAACCAGATCTGGAGATCAGTGGTGCTGGCATTTGAAAGTATTGACTGAGAAAGATTCAGGACTTTTTCTAATAAAGCTGCACCCACACCAGGAGGGAAAACCACATTCTGCAAAAGATGGGGGTTGAAACAACCTTTATACCAAGTACAGACAAATTCAACATTGAAAACAATTTACTGAATTCTAGTGGTCAGTTAAGGAATGGCATGCCAGGAACTTGGGAAAATGGTTGCCTGCAAACACTGAACACAATGCATGTAACAAAGGGAAACTTAAATAGTCAGAAGGTTCACATTAGGATTCTCATAAATCAAGACAGACTTTCACTGTAGTCATTCTAATGCAAGTTTATTAAGTCAAATGTTGATCTTCAATTCTCTCCCCACAGATGCTGTCTGACTTGCTGAATGTTGACAGAATTTTCTACTTTCATTATTGTAGAAGGGTTTATTATCATCTCAGCGGCATAATTCACTCATATCCAACTCAAATGACACTTCCAACTATTTAGCACATTTTATTTTGTTTTATTTATACTTAAAAGTTACTTCAGTGGGAAGAAGCTTGGGACTACCAAGGTTAAAATCAAGTATACCTGTGCTGTAGAATTCAATGCAAAGGAACAAATGTCACTTGAACCGTAAGAGAAAGTTGATTTCCCTTTTATGTTATTATGTTGCGAATTTAAATTAAGTGCCCTTAAATTGTTTTTGGTGCTTTTCAATGCTTTACATTTTTAATAAATTTGTTTTTTAACAGCATTGTTATTATTCAATAATAGTTGAGTGTTTTTGAATACTTGCCAAAGACATTAAAAAATGTTTAGTTTTAATAATTGTTTAACAGTTGGTTAGCCTGGGGTTGGAGTCCTATTGGATGGGTGGAACCTGACAAATATAGTTGGAGAAGTCCTGCATTACACCAAGCCTCTCGAATCAGCTGAGTTCCTGCTGTCCAGCAGAAGACTACACCTGGGGACATGCAGGAAGAAAGTATTTGATCTGTGACAGGCAACTGAATAGATCACACAGCTCACCTGTCCGCTTGCAGTCTTCCCATCATCAGTGAACATGACAGAGCACCTTCACATTAACACCATCAGCCTGTTCCTTATCAGAACTGAAAATAACAGCATGCTTGCTATTGAAATGGTTGCAAATTGTGCTGAACAAGTTGGAAACCAATCAATTCACTTGGAAGAATTCCTAGGTAGCAGCATTTATCAACAGATATTAAAGCTGGTTCTAAGAGTCTCCTACCTGATTAACAGCAGTGCTGAATGCATCAATGAACTCAGTAACAGTGTCACTTGTGATGATACTGAGGATTTTCTGCACCTCATAAATATTTTGCAGTGTTCCATTATAACCAGCCAACTGCCCCAGTTGAGTTACTGTCAGTAATTCTCTTGCACTGAGCTGCAAAAAAGTATATAAAAATAAACACATGAATCCTCTTCTCCTAATCTATAGCTCACCATTCTGAGAAATATGCTGAATTTAAATTTTCATTAATATTATAGACTGAATCAGCAGTAGCATTTAATATACCAGTTTCATGTGGTTAGATTGAATAACACAAAACTACTGAGGCATTTTGTCATTACAGCAGTTGTAGATAGGAGGACCTGCAGAGTTTGCACCTGTGCCTAAAGGAGAAAAGCAAGAGAAAGACGCAGATGCTGGAAATCTGAAATAAAAACAGGATACCAGAAATACTCAGGAGTTCAGGTGGCAACTGTGGAGAGAGAAAAACAAAGTTACGGCTTCAGCCAATGACCCTTCATCAGGACCAGATCAATGTACTTGGCCTGAAACGTGACTGACCTGAAATGTTTACCCTTCCTTTCGCCATAGATGCAGTTTGACCTGCTGTGTATTTCCCACATATTTTGTTTTAAATTATAATCTAACTAGGATCAGCCAAGACAACTTTGCTCATTATCAAGTCTCAATTTTTAAATCATCTGAGCACCCTTTCCTTCCATACTAATAAAGACTGATATGAAAAGATTACTGTGAAAATACAGTTGAACCTCAACTATCCATCATTAAGGACAGATATAAACTCTAGAGGTGATTGAAACAGGCAGCAAATTCACCAAAATTCTTTCAATTGGTCTAATTTCAACTATAAGTTTCTCTTTGTTAACTTTGGCCACCAGATCTCCACTGCTCATTTCAACTTGGAGCCCAGAAGAAACTGTTGATTGTACTGGAATGTGAAATTTACATGTGATGTGCTCGACTAATTAATATTTCATGGGTAGGATATATGGCAGTACATTATTAAAAATGATGATACAGATAACCTAATGCTATGCTGATAACATAATTAGTATATTAATAAGACTGATTCAAAATTATACTATTTGTAGCAACCCAATGGTGTTTTAAAAACAAAATTAACATTTTTAATTTACATACAAAATTCACTGTTGATCATGAAATGACTAATTATGGATCCAAGACTGGATGTTTATCTATTTTCCTTCGTAACTCATTGCGACAGATTGTAAACACTGAACAGAACTACATCTGAATGGTGTAGTTTTTTACATGAGCAAAAGAATACTTTGAACACAAGTGGAGCCAAGTTTGAAGTTGACACTTTTTATTTTTAAGTTGAGTTCATGAAGTTTCTGAAGCCTTTCATACAGCCACCGACCACTTTATTACATCCTAAATCTAACCAGTTGAGGATGGCGAAGATCCTTCATCTCTCTGAGAACAATTCCTGCCAAATGCACCTTTTGTCCTTTCCGTGACAATTTACCACAATCACATTCCAATGGGGCCCAGGAAATAAATCTTGCTCAACATTACTTTGTTCTATCATTTAAGTAACTTACACCAATGAAGTTCTTATTCAGAGCCAGAAGATCACTGAAACTGATGAATGACCGAAATCTGCCAAAGTTAATCAGGAGCCATGATACACTTCCATTAGTATTGGCAGTGCATGCAGTTGCTGCAAAAATAAACACACTGATTAAATTAATGCTCATTAAATAAAACAATGTGGCAAGTTCCCTGATTGTGTCCATTCAAGAGAAATTAACTTGCACAGATAAGCTGCCAGAAATCATTTCGGGTTGGCTTCTCCACCTATAAACTCAATTGAACAATAAATCGGTCATTGCAGGCCAACAACTCTACTCCATTATCATGTGTGAATTCTAATTAGCATACTAACTGTACATAGGGCATGCATGATATTTTGCTCTATCAGCACTTGTAAAACTGTAAAAGGAGTATCTCCAATTGAATTAAATGTCTTAACATGGTTTGTTATCGTAAGTTAACAAAATCAATTTGCTGCTCCGGCTTTTCAAGATGATCATTGTTTGAATGTTCAGCTCTGGTTTGAATGTCAAAGCGCATGTGTTATGGACTAGGTTACTATTAGTGAAGGTCCCTTTAAGATAGTGCGTGTATGTGCATGGCATGCTTGTCAACAGAAGATAAAGAACTTCATGACGTTGTTGGAACAGCCAGTCGGTGTCAATCTGGAGGAGAGAGAGAGGAGGAGAGAGAGAGAGGAGGAGAGAGAGACACCAGCCTGCTGTTTTCTCTGTCGAT
>JARFYF010000112.1:28396621-28409237 GCA_030265395.1 Rhina ancylostomus | reverse complement strand
CTGGCTTCTGCCCTCTTCCTTTCCAGTCCTGATGAAGAGTCTCAGCCGGAAATGTCGACTGTTTATTTCCCTCCATGGATGCTGCCTGACCCGCTGAGTTCCTCCAGCACTTTTTGTGTATTACTTCCTTCTATTGTGTTCTTTGCTTCTCGATAGAAAAACAGTTACTTTGCTTCCCTTACAGCCTTGTCTACTTTTCATGACTTCTTTGTCTCCACGCTAATGTCATCTGCTTCACTATATTTGGACAAAATTTTCTTTCCGATCTTGCCTGCTATAATCAAGAAAGTGCTAAGAGAATATCCAACCATACTGCAACTCTGCCCTGAACAGAAAGATCCAAAGTACTCTTTCTTGATGGCTGTTGAGGCTTAGAACCTCTAATTACTGTCACAACGTACTATCTTTGGTACCTGCTTCAAATGGTATCCCATTTTAGGATAATGATTTGATCTCTATTACGTTAAAATCTCTTAATATTTCTGCATATTCGGTCGCGTTCAGTCCAGCAAAAGAGCAGATGAAATGTTTGTCCACATTAGCAGGGGTTATAAAAACTCTGAAGTCATTAAAAAAAGAGCTGCAGCTGCTTAATGCGAGGACTAAAGATGCTTTCTGGATAAGCTTGAACTGGTGATCCCATTCCTCAAAACTACACCTGCCAGTTAGATTTCTAATTTAAATTAAAGGCTGTGGGTGGATCATGAATTATCCAAGAATTTTACAATTTCATTGACTTCAGTGAAATAAAAGGCCAGTGAGATGTACATCAGCAAAGGCAACTCTGACATGAAGTACGAAATCTTAATAGACGTAAGTGAGTTTCATTTGTAAAATGACAATTTCAAAGTGCTTTACTTATACGTATATGTTCACTGCATTGATTTTTATATGCTGACTCTATTAACCCTGTACAATGCGGACAATATACTCACATTGCCTGGTAAGATTCACATGATATATTAGTGGGTATGAATGCCAGCAACCTGTAATTGATACTAGGCAGCAGCAGTTGTAATCTGTTCTGGAACCACTCAGCATAATCTGTATCATTAAATCTTGTAAAATAGGATCTTAACAGCGACATGATCCCTGTCAACAATGAGTTTCTTGTTGCGAGTGGCTGAATATCTGTAATGTTCCTCTGAAATGAAAAGTAAAGTTATGTTGATTCTTTGCAGAACAGTTGCAAGTTCCATGAATGTGAAGTATAGAGAGAGTAGATTTTTCTCTTCACAATCTGACAATTTGATGAAGAATGTCTTGTGCCTTTTATAGAACTCTGCTGATATTCCATTGATTTTACTTCCATATAAACTGAGCAGATTGACTTGTTATTAGGTAAAGGAGATAAAATTTTACATTCATAAGATAAAGATCATCTTACTCTTGTTATTTTATACATTTTAATAAAATGAACATTCTATCATGTTCATCTCACTAGGCACAGTCACAGAGATTTGCTCTTTTCTCTATCAATTAATGAAGTTCTAATAAGCTAACACACTGAATCAAAAACTTCTTTGTCACATTTGTGATGGAGAGTAGAATTTTCTACGTTGCTCTTGATTCTATTATTGATCCACAAAATGTAGCTACTAACACAATGCGAGATAGGTCTCAACCTTGTGTACTATTTGTGGTAGTAAACTGCTATGATATTCTTCTATATGTTGCCACTTGTTTGTTCTTTGACTCCATAAATATTCAAAAAAATATTCTCAAACTTTTCTTGACTATTATGTTAGTGATCTTCTAACAATAAAGGAAAGCAAAATGTTAATCCTTATTTGCATTGAATTTTTTCTCTTCCTTTTCAAATATTTACAAAGGAGAGACTGAAACCTAAAAGAAATCTTCACATAGTTAATGAGGGAGCCAAAACTAACCAAAGGGAAGGTGTCTTACCACTTTTGTGTCATTAACAAATTGCATAACGTAGCCGATCAAGTCAATGTAGCTTTTATTGCTGAGGATGTCAATGATTCTGTTGATGCCTGAAGAATCATCCAATGATTTCACAGTCAGTCCAGAGAGCTGCGGGATGCTGAGCAGGTCCAATACTTTGAACTATGGAAATCAAAAATCATTATGAAAACTATGAAATTTTAAAGCCATATGAAAAATAAACTCAGGGAAATCAAACTCCATGTCAATTTCTGCCTAAAATCTATATAGTTCATGTTGAAGTATAAAGAAATTACCAGTAAATATTTGTTGTTTACAAACGGCATGTCTGTGAAAGTGATTTGTGCCATGAATTTATTGAAGTTTCTTAGTAGCCAGTCACGAATTCCAGTTATGTTAGTAGCACATGGAAGATAACCATTTCCTGCAGGGCAAAGATTGACACGGTTACCCAGGCAAATCCACACAAGGGGACACCATAACAGGAGTCTTGGACAGAAGGCAATTACTGTACTAGTGCGTACAGTTGTGTTAATTTGCAATAACTCCCAGTTGGCTCAGATGGGGCAATGATTACTCCAACTGGAGTAAAAATTTCAGCACTGATGAGAGGCTAATAGAACCCCCGATACATAAGAACAGCTGAGTGATTTAACATGGACTGCTCTGCCAATGAGAAGATACAGAATATTTCTTCAAAGGAAAGAAAAATATTAGAAGTAACTTGCTATTATAACTATTGCAATTATAATCTTAAGTAAGTATTTGCCCACAATGCTACTGCCATTTAATAATATTAGGTATCATACACATGAAATATTTCATTATCTACTCCACAATAATGTAACTTTGTTGAACTATTCGATTATTATTAATTATTAGCAAAATAAAAGTCACATCACCCAAACTTTTAATTCATTACCTAGCGACAAAGATTGCAAGTTCAAAAATGTTTTACTAAAGTTGTAAACATCACTGAGTTGTGACTTTGATAAATTTAGGTATACATCATCCAAGGCTTGAATTCTGTAGAGATAAAGAAAGATATCCTTAAGTTATGGTTCATATAATCAGACATTCAACTTAGTATAGAATGGTAGGAATCAGCCATTATATTTTCTTAGACTCTGAACACCTTATAAATCTCAGGTATCAAAACGTTTATAATCTAAACTTGTGCAAAAATGATTGGGAATTACTTAGACCATGCTTTAAAATTAACTGCTGATAAATCATTTTTTTTACATTTCTTCCATTTATTTATATGGAAATAAAACATAGAGTCAGGCATAAGCCACGTTCTAATTCATGAGCCTGATAGGTGCATCCACAGACCTCGTGAGATAAAGAACTTCAAAGATTTACATTCCTTTGTCCAAAGAAATTTCCCCAGATTGTAGTCCTAAATGCCAACCACCATCCTGACATTTTAGACCTTCCAGTAGTAGGGAACAGTCTCCAGGATCGACCCTGTCAATTCCTTTCCAACTCAACAAGATCACCTTTTATTCTCACAATTTTCCCATGACTAAAATCTAATCATACTCAATCTCTCCTCAATGAAAAACCCACTCTTCCCAAGAATCTTTCTAGGAAAACAACACCACAGTAAATCCCAAGAATATCTGCCAGGTAGGTGGTTTCCAAAGAAAATTCTTCAAGAAAATTCCCCTCTCCAAAATTTTACTGATCTGACGAAACTGACTCATTTGAAAAAAATTGTTTTAAATATTAAAAGGAGACACTGAGGGTATGCTTATTAAGAATCAGCGTGGTTTTAAGCTTTATTAAAAGGAAATCATGTTTAATAAGTTCATCAGAGTTCTTTGAGAAAGCAACTAGCAGGATAATTAAAGAAATGTCAGTGGATGAAACCACAAGCTTAGATTGTTGCTGCACTGTGTTCTGAGGAGCACCTGCCATTGGGCCCTCCCAGAATGAGCAGGCTTTAATAACATTTTGAACTTGGACTTCCTCTCAGGCAAGCCACATTAATTACCTCCTCTCCTTCAGGCCCCATCCTCCACTGGTACCAACCCTAGCGGCCACACTTGACTTCACTACCTCCCACAATGATCAGTCCACTCCCCAGGTAACAGCTCCCATCCTCACCCCTCACCCACAACAGGCACAAAATGCTACAATCTGGCCAGGCACCACCAATATTCACTCATTTCCACTCCACCTAGGTCCCAGCTATCTGTCTGCTTGCTGTGATGGCCCCTCCCCATCTCTTTGGGCCTCCAAGGCATTCAGTGTCTGGCTAACTGCCACCACACCCAACCCCACCCACCAAAGGCTCAAATGGGCCTCAAACCCTTTGGTTACAAACTGACAGACAAGATCATCGTTATGTTGCATGGTGACACTTTATCCTGCCTTTTAGGGTACACAATAATTTCTAAACCAGAATATCTACCAAGGGTTGTCTCTTCTCAGACAAATTTTAACACAGAATACTCACATTGCTTGGTAAGATGCACAAGTTATGTTGGTAGGTATAGCTGCAAGTTCTTTTCCTGTAATACTGGGCAGCAGCAAAAGTAATCTATTCTGAAACCACTCAGTGTAGTCAGTGGCATTAAATAATAAAAGTGCGGGTTTCAACAGCTTCATGATCCTGCTTAACATCAGGTCCCTCACCGTAGTGTTTTCAAAAGTTGTAATATTCATCTGGAAGGATAGAATTGTCAATTTCATTAATTAGCCAAAGTCCATGACAATATTTATAGATAAAATAAGACAAACTATTCACTGTGCTCACTTTCCGCTAATCTCCCTAATCTGTTCAGCTCCAGGTTTTCTCTTTTATCTGCCAATGTAAGAAATGCTATTGGTTACAGGCATTCCTCATGACATTTTATCTTTTCTGTCAACATTACTGTGTCACAGAATAATGGCTTCATTGTGGATAGACAAAACGTAAGTGGTCAAGCAAATGGGACATTTTAGGATGGTGTGGTGGTAACTCCAGCGAGGAGTATGCCAACAGGGGTCCAAATTAAGTCAGGATCTTCTGTGATTACAAGATTACACAGAACATTTGGGAAAAGGCTGGGACTTCATGTAGTTCCAGCCTTTTCCCAGATATTCTGTGTAATCTTGTAATCAGAGCATCAGCCCAACATAAAAAAGGGCTCTGGTGCAGGAGGGTTGGGAAGTGGAGTGTATGTCCAGTTTAGTTTAGTCCTGGCAAATCACCAGTCTTACCACACAGCAGGTAAAACAAGGGATTAACAGGCCACCAAATGGTGGGTGTGGGTCTCTTAAGGGTCTAGGCCTGGTTTATTACATGAACACCAGAAGCATAAAAACATGCATGTTTAGAAAATTATTCATTTTCATAGTCATTTTAAAATAAAAGGGTTTAAGAACATGTTTTCCAACCAAGCCCTTGGACTCCAGCAACAAAAGAGTTGATATTCAGCTTTCAGAAGGAAGGAGATATCATAACAGGTGCTCCTCCTTAGCATTTTAATGAAGGGAATCCCCAACCCTCCAAACTTCTGTTGGACCAGTATTGAAGCCCCTGGATGGGCATTTCCTAGCACTTAATCCAGATCTGCTCTGTGAATATTCATCTGTTAAGCATTTAACTATCTGAAATATTGAACATGATTGAATATTGAACTTCCTTGGCCATTCCAAAGCACTACTGAAATTAGCACAGAAAACAAACGATCTGATAGAAAATCAGCATAATATTGTAACATTCCTGAGAATGCTCTGAATTTAGGAACATTCTCAGATTTTGAGTTGGTTCTGCCATTCCCCAAGGCATCAACTGCTTCCATGCAACATAATTCAATAAGCAGAAATGAGAGCCACCATTGTGTATCTCCAAACTTTTCCAAAATAGCTCTCAACAGATCTTCCAGCAGATTGCTTAAGAAGAAGTTTTATAACTGAAACAGACATTGTTTGAAGCTTGTGAGGGTGAATGGAAGATTGAAAGACAAAAGGGAACGTTATCTTACCATGCGTGTTTCATAATTAAATTGGGTGAAATATGCCACAAGGTCACTGAAATTTCGGCCTGTGAGGGTAGTGATGATCTGACTTGTCCTGTATGTGTTAAACCATGCTTCAGAGTTCACAGTTAATTCAGCAAGTAGCTGAGGAGTGAGAAGGTCCAACACTTCAAACTAATAAAAATAAAGTTGCTTCATTAGAACCACAATATAAAACTATATTCATCGAAAAAACATGATTTATTTGCCAAGCTGGATTCCACCGTTAACGTAAGCAGTTGTAGTTTGAGCTACTTACTCCAGTGAAGTTTTTGTTCAGAGTTTTGAAGTCTCTGTAAGTCAAGCCTTGCAAGTATTTCAGGAAGTTCTTTTGTATCCATTCACGGCTTCCAGTTGCATTGGCTGCACATGCAATATCTGCAGAGCCTAGAGGGACAAGGTCAATAGCATTTCAGGTACAAATGTACACAGGAGGCAGATCATTTGCACAACAATAGTACTGGAGCAAGCAATAACACAATACTCCAAAAGCAAAATACTACAGATGTTGAAAATATGAAATGAAACAAATAGTTGAAAATACCCAGCAGGTCTTTCAACATCTTTGGAGAAAGGAATAGAGTTAAAATTTTAAGTCAATGAACTTTCCACAGAAATGAGAGAAGTTTGAGGTAAAACAAGTTTTGAATTGCAAATAAAGCAGGAGAAGGTGGAGAGAACAAATGGGGAGGTCTGTAATAGGCTGGAGAGCAGGAGAAATTGAATGGTTACAGTGGTGATGGAGTTACTAAAGGAGGTGGTAAAATCTACTAAATAGCAAATGTATACTTGGGGGAGGTGTTAAATGGGAGAGACTAATGAAATCAATAACTATTAGTAATTACCACAAGAAAGAAAAAATAATACAAAAGGCTGTAGATGTGAGACAAAAGTCCGGAATATCTGAATTTCAGAAATACTCCCTCAGAAATCTACTAATCATTCCATCTGGATGGGGTGTTTTAGCCACTTTAAGTACAACTTGCCTTTCTGGTACCTCCTTTATATCATACTTTAACCCATTCAGTATTTTAACAACAGCTTCCTTCCCTAGCATTCCAGCCGCACCTTCTTTCTTGGGAAAGGCTGAGCTGAAGTAATCATTTGGTACCTTGCCCCAGTCCTTGGACACCATGAATAGATTTCTGTTTTTTTGGTTTCTGATTGGTCCCACCTCTCCTTGTGAATTGAATGTTGTTCCAGCGGCTGCAATATGTTAAGTCAAAGGATAAGGTCCAGTTCTTGCACTGGATTACATTAGCAAAATTCAGGAACTGAAGACAAATGGGTCAGAGTGGGAGTGCGAGGGAAAGTTAAAGTAACAGGCAATTGGAAGCTCAGATTAATGCTCTATGACTGAAGGTGATGTTCTAGAAAGCAGAAACCCAATCTCCATTTAGTTTCCCCAGCATAGAAACTACCATTTTCCAGCAATTTCTCTTTTGTGTAATAATGGTTCTGAATGCTACGCCAGATCCAGCTTTAAGTGGAGTCGCTTCATTTGCTACCTACCCTACACTGTTGCTTCTGCTGCATTTACTATGAACAGGCTACACTGTGGCAGATTCATCACTGAGTAACACTCATCATGTTGAATGGCATCATCCTATTACTGAGCAGCAGGTCACAGAATGGAGGAATTGAAGCTAAGTTTGATGTCAGAAATACAGTAAGGAAGGATTGGCAGGAGCTTGGGGATATAAATAACATGACAAATGGATTGAGATGTGTTTATTTCAATGCAAGGAGTAAGGGTGATGAACTTAGAGCAAGGATCAGCACATGGAACTATGATGTTGTGGTAATTACGGAGACCTGGTTAAGGACAGGACCAACTGTTTAATGTTCCAGGGTTTTGATGTTTTAGAAGAGATTGAGAGGTAAAAGAGGGGGAGGGGTTGCATTACTAGACAGGGACAATATCACAGCTGCACTCAGAGGGGAAAGAAATGGAGGGCTCATCGACTAATTCTATTTGGGTAGAACTCAAAAATGAGAAACATGTCATCACACTGATGGGTTTATACCATAGACCCCCAAATAGCCATAGGGACACTGAGGAGCAGATATGTAGGCAAATTATGGAAAGGAGCAAAAACATCAGGGTTATCATTGTGAGTGACTTCAACTTCCCCAACATAGACTGGGAACTCCTTGGTGCAAAAGGTTTAGATGGGACAGAATTTAATAGGTGTGTCCAAGAGGGTTTCTTGAAGCAATATGTTCAAGTCCAACTCGAGGGGAGGCTATACTGGATCTTGGACAGGGGAATATGCCTTGCCAAGTGACTGACCTTTCAGTGGGCGAACACTTGAGAAACAATGATCACAACTCCTTAAGCTTTAAGATAGCTGTGAATGAGGATAAGAATTGACCTTGCAGGAAAGTATCAAACTGGGGGAGAGCAAATTACAAAGGCATCAGACAGGAGCTGGGGATAGATATTTGGGAAGAGTTGTTTTCAGGCAAATCCACATCTGACATGTGGAGCTTGTTTAAAGACCAGCTGTGCAGAGTTCAGGACCAGTTTGTTCCAATGAGAGGGAAGGACAAGGATGGCATGGTATGGGAACCTTGGATGATGAGAGAGGTATAACAAGAAGGAAGCGTATGTAAAGCATAGAAAGCTGGAATCGAACAGGGAACTTGAGGACTATAAAGGAGCAAGAAGGGATCTCAAGAAGAAAGTCAGGAGAGCTAGAAGGGGTCATGACAAGTTCTTGGTGAGAAGGATTAAAGAGAATCCCAAGGCATTCTACGCATATATCAAGAACAAGAGGTTAACTAGGGAGAGGGTAAGACCAGTCAAGGATAAAGGAAGGAAAGTGCTTAGAGGCAGAGAACATGGGCGAGATCCTAAATGAGTACTTTGCATTGGTATTTACCGAGAAAGAGGACGTAGAGGATCATGAGGTAAGTGTGGAGCATGCTAAGATGCAAGGACATTTCAAAGTTAGGGACAAGGTGGTATTAAACTCTTGAAAAACATTAAAGTGGATAAGACCCTAAGGCCTGATATGATATAGCCTAGGTTACTGAGAGAGGCAAGAGATGAGATTGCTGGGGCCTTGACAAATATCTTTGCTCGCCACAGGTGTGGCGCTGGAGGAGTGGCATGTAGCTAACGTCGTTCCTTTGTGCAAGAAGGGAAATAACGATAATCCTGGAAATTATAGATGGTGAGCCTTATGTCAGTGGTAGGGAAACTAATAGAGAGGATTCTTAGGGATAGGATTTATGAGCGATTGGAGAGGCATGGTCTAATTAGTGGTGGTCAACATGGCTTTCTGTGGGACAGGTCATGTCTGACTAATCTGATTGAGTTTTGAGAGGAGGTGACGAAGGTGATTGATGAAGGCAGAGCAGTGATTTTAATAAGATATTTGACAAGGTCCCACATGGCAGGCTCAACCAAAAATTTAGGATGCATGGGATCCATGGTGACTTGGCTTAATGGATCCAAAATTGGCTTTCCCTTAGAAGACAGACGGTAGTGGTGGATGGGTCTTATTCTGGATGGAGGTCTATGACTAGTGGTGTCCCGCAGGGATCTGTACTGAGACCTCTGTTTGTCTTACATATAGATGTGTGTGATTTGGATGAAAATATGGTTGAGTGGGTGCGCAAGTTTGCAAACAACACAAAGATTGGTGGCATTGTGGTTTGCACAAAAGATTGCCAAAGGATACAGAGGGATATAGATCAGTTGCAGACATGGGCAGAGAAGTGGCAGATGGGGTTTAATCCAGGCAAGTGTGAGGTGCTGCTCCTTGGGACATCCAACATAAAGGGAAAGTACACAGTTCATGGCAGGATCCTAAACAGCATTGATGAACAGAGGGATTTTGGGGTCTAGGTACATGGCTCCCTAAAAGTGACCACACAGGTTGATAGGGCAGTAAAGGCATATGGCATGCTTGCCTTCATTAGTCGAGACATTGAGTTCAAGAGCCAGAATGTTACAGCTTTATAAAAACATTGGTTAGGGCACATTTAGAGTACTGCAGAGGAGGTTTACCAGGATGCTGCCTGGTTTGGAGGACTTATGCTATGAGAAGAGGGTAGACAAGCTGGGGCTGTTTTCTCCAGAGCAGTAGAGTCTGAGAGGAGCTTTGATAAAAGTTTATAAAATTATGTGAGGCATAGAAAGTGTAGATAGCTGGTATCTTTCTTGCAGGATTGAAATATCTAGTACTAGAGGGCATGTACTTAAGGTATTTAAGGTGAGAGGGGGAAAATACAAAGGAGATGTGCCAGGCAAGGTTTCTTTTACACACAGAGAGGTGGGGAATGCACTGCCAGGGGTGGTGGTAGAGGCAGCTAGCACAGGCACGTTTAAGAGACTCTTAGATAAGCACATGAACATGCAGAGAAGGGAAGGATATGGTCAAGGTGCAGGGAAGAAGGATTAATTAATTAGGAGTCATTGGTTTAATTAGTTCAGTACAACAGTGTGGGGCGAAGGGCCTGTTCCTGTGCTGTACTGTTCTATGTTCTATAATTCACGATGCTGCAACATTCCATCAGAAACTTAGACAGAATAATGGGATCTTTGGTCATGGTTTCTATGCAAACTATGACTGTGAGGCAGCTCTCTAGTACAAGGGTCCAACAGGAGTACTCAGATTTCCAGAGTTTTAGACATCATGATCCAAAGTGTGTTGGCCTCAGTCTATCACCCAGAGTTGGTAACTGTGATCCCTACAACTGGCAATCATTGTGGCCAGATGCAGAGAGCTGAACTCACTGGACCAACACCCTCACATCAGGCAATAAAGGTCCAGTGGTGACCTGGTCTCAGGTGGTGTCAGGCTGAGGCCCAGTTCCTCCAACACCTGACAGGTTGTGACAGAGGTAAGATTAGGGCAGAACTTTGCCTTATGCCAAAAAGCATGCAAGTGATTTTAATATTTTTAAAATATTTTTGAGATAGAAAGACAGAAAAACTTTTGGGCCAAGACATGCTGATGGCTAGTTAGCAGGACTGTAGTGGACTGGCTTGCTGTGGACCGTGAAGCACAGCACGGTGGCCTCTGCAGACAGGTGCTGCAACATGGAAGGCAGAAGCATACAGGAGGTCAAGTGTTTCTATGACTGAGAACCAGCAGTTCTGACCCAAACCAGCCAGCCAGCAAGGTTCACCCCAATGAATAACAACTTAGCTTCCATTAGATTTAAAATATCACCATATCCAAACTAAAATATTTCTCAAAGATAAGAGAATAAAAGTTTTCTCATCAAACATTGTATGTAGATTACCTGATGATTGGAGCTGGGAGGTGAGGATATTTTTACTAAAGTTGTTAATCTCTGGAATCTGTGTTATTGTCCAGTTCATTAACAGACTGTTAAACACTTCAATTCTGTTAAGGTAATCAGAAACAGATGGTAAATGAATATTTCATAATTTTCATACAAATTAAAACTGTCTGGAAGAAAGATACTTGATGGATAAATTTAGGATTTACTGTTGTGTACACTTCATGGGAAGTAGTTTGTAGGTAGGATGGAGCTTGTGATGTTTTAGAGGAAGGATCTGGAAGTTAAAGTTTCCCATTTCTTTTAAAGCATTCCATGCAGATTGCCTTTCAATCAAGGGAGCAATGCTGCAGCAGAGGAAACCCCAAGACCAGGGCAATGAGTTCTGATCCACAGACAGGGCGGGGTAGGGGGGGTGGGGGTTGTTGAGCCGAGGAGATCCAATCCTTGTTTTTGGGCATCTGAGTCTGGGCAGTCAGCTTGTCTATAGTAGGCAGGAAGTGGAGTCTGCTGGGGGAAACTTGAGGGGCTGGAGGAAGGACTCCAGCTCCTCTTAACTGACTTGGGTTTCTGTCAAGAGCACTTACCTACTCTCAGAGACCATCCTCCCCTCATCCCAGCTCCCAGGTTCTCAAAGCCTGGACAGCGCTATGAGGAAAGACAGCAAACTGGGCTGAATCACAGGCTTCCACCCTCATCAGAATATTTAAAATCTAAACCTACCTCTCCAACAGGTTGCTATCCCCCACTTACATTTCTGCAACTTCAAGCTTTCCGATGACCCCACAACAGCTTACAAGTTCCACCCCAATGACAGCCCCAATATCCAGTGCAGTAAACACCCCAGGCTGCAGGGAGGGATGCATAACACCTTCTGTCTGTAATGACCCTTCTATTTCTCCAAGGACCGCAGTGCTTTGATAAGTGTCTTTAGTTAGATAATTCACAAGTATTACCATTTAACTCCCAATCACCTGTTAAAATTCCTCCCCTCCCTTTCTGAGTTTTGGATCACGTGTGTCATCTATGACTCATTTAATTACCCTCTCCAGAAAGCTCTATTTTCTAGTCCTACTTCAGAGCCTGAAGCATTAGATTCCCAGAACAGTCAGAGTGTGATACTCATGGGGCTGCTGTCTTTTGGATGCAACGTTAAACCAAGCCCTGCTCTGGCCTTACAGGTGGGGGTAAAAGATTCCACTGATTCTATTTTTTTTTCTGCTAATGGTGCTCCACTCAAATACAGCCTTTAGAACAGAATAACCAAGTCAGAATTGACATTAAAATAATACAAATATCAATATGTGAGGAGATATAATTAAAAGATATGCTGAGTGAGATGCGATGGGAAGAGACTCGAGTGCGATACAAGCACCAGTATAGACTAGTTGGGCCAAATAATCCATTGCTCAATTTTCTATGCACTGTAATTCTGTGAA
>JARFYF010000112.1:28293456-28308458 GCA_030265395.1 Rhina ancylostomus | reverse complement strand
GATCTTAGAGCAGGATAAAATGTTGGCATAACATTGTGGGCCGAAGGGCCTGTACTGTGCTGTAATGTTCTATGGTACCTCGTCAATTGTCTGAGAAAGTGATGGCAAGCCATCTTATTGAATCCCTGCAGACTTGTGGTGAAGGCATTCCTGGCGCAGGGTTTCAACCTGAAACATTGACCATTCCTTTCCCTCCACAGATGCTGCTTCACCTGCAGAATTCCTCCAGTAGGTGTTTTTTTGATCCAGATTCAAGCATCTGCAGTCTCTTGTGTCTGCATTGTTCAGTGAACTGTCCCCCAGATGTTGTTATAACATAGAACAGTAGAGCACAGGAACAGGCTCTTCAGTCCACGGTGTCTATGTCGACCACAATGCCAATCCAAACTAATCCCATCTGTCTGCAATTGGTCTACATCCTTGTCTATCCAAGTGCCTCTTAAAAAAAAAGCTATTGTATCTGCTTCTACCAGTTCCCCAGCAGTGTGTACCAGACATCTACCACCCTCGTGTTAGAAAAAAACCTTGCCTCGTAAATCTTTAAACTTCCCCATCTCATTTTAAAGCTATGCCCTCCAGTATTTGACAGTTTCACCCTGAGGAAAAGACTAGCTACCCAGTCTTTGCCTCTCATTATTTTAGACACTTCTATCAGTTAGCCCCTCAGCCTACAACACGACAGAGAAAACAATGCAAGTTTGTCCAACCTATCCTTATAGGTTAATACTCTATTGCAGGTTGGTGAACCCCTTCTGTACTCTCTCCAAAGCTTCCTGCTACTGAATCCTTTGTGGTGACCAGAGCTACACACAATACTCCAAATGTGGCCTAACCAAAGTTTTATACGAATGCATTGTGACTTCCCAACTTTTATACTCACCACTCTGACTGATGAATGCAAGCATGCTGTATGCCTTCTTTACCACCCTACCTACTTGTGTTGCCACTTTCAGGGAGCTTTGGACTTAAACCCCAAGACCCTTCCGTACATCAATGGTCCTAGATGTCCTGCTATTTACTGTACACTTTCTTCTTGCATTTGACCTCCCAAAGTGCAAACTCTCACATTTGCCTGGATTAAACTCAATCTGCCATTTTTCTGCCCACATTTCCAGCTGATCTATATCCTGCTGAATACTTTGACAACCTTCCTCATTAGCCACAGTTCTGCCAATTTTAGTATCATCTACTAATTTTCTAATTAGCCCATCTAGCTTTTTGTCCAAGTCATTTACATATTTCCATCCAAATCATGATTTGATCCAGAAGTCTGGACTAATGACCCCAAGACAAATTCCAAACCCATCACAGCAGCTGGGGGATTTAATTAAATAATCTGAAAATTTAAAAAAATTACCTGAATTAATATCTGCATCATAGTGAGCATGAACCTATTGGGTTCTCAAAGTGTTACAAAACTGGAAACGTGGCATAAAAAAGACATTTAGGAAATACTCAGCAGGTCAGGCCGGGACCCTTTTATTTCAAATTGTCAGAATTTAGTCTTTTTATTGTTGTTCCTGGAACAGGTTTCATTTTCCTCTGGCAGCCTGTACCTCCTCTATCAGCCAGGACAACACAACCACTTGTCATTCAACTCACCTGCTCACCACCCATCACTGACTTTTTCTTTAGTTTTCTCCACCCCTACCCTTTCCTTAAGGATGAAACTTAAAACTGGCTTTGTTTCTGAGTTTTATATTCTGATGAAATGTTCATCAACCTGAAATGTTAACTTTGCTTCTTTTCCCACTTGCACTGCTTGAACTGTGGAGTATTTCCAGCGGTTCTGGTTTTCTTATTTCAGGTTGTAGGAAAATCCTCGACCCCTTCTTCATCTTCACCTGCTTCACTATAATCTTGGGTGGGAGAAGAGATCTTCACTGATGAATGCACAATATTCAATTCCATTCGCAACTCCTCACGAAGTGAGGCAATCCATGCCACCAGGCAACATTCTAGCACAGGCTAATAAGTAGCAAATTACATATGTTCACAAACATGCCAGACAAATGCCATCTCTAACAAGAGGGAAGCTAAGCACTTACCGTTGACATTCATCATTAGTCCTCCACCTTCCACATTCTGGGGATTACTACTGGATTAGCACTATGATTACATGAGCAGATCAGAGGGTTGGTATCCTGCAGTGAGTGACTCCCCTCCTGACACCCCAAAGAAGTGTAATGGGATACTCTCCATTTAGCTGTATAATTGGATTTAATTCTCAAGCTATTTCACACCATCTAGGACAAAGCAGCCCACACGATTGACACCCTATCCACCATCTTAAACATTCATGGTTCAGTCGCTGCAGTGTATACCATCTTCAAAATGCACTACATTAACTCACCTGGACTAGTCCAACACCTCCCAAAACTGATCTCTACCATGGAGGAGGACAAAGGCAGCAGGTGCATGGGAACACCACCACAACCTGAAGATTCTCCACAAAGTTTCACACCATCCTAATTTAGAAATATAAATCACTGTTTCTTCATCTTTGCTGGGTCTACATCCTGAAATTTCTTAAGTGTGGAAGTATCTTCACTGGAAGAACTGCAATGGTTCAAGACAGCTCACCACCACCTTCTCGGGGCAAATAATAATGGGTAATAAACAAAGGCCTTGTCAGTGATACCCAGATCCTGAAAAATATGTAAATAAATAACTCTTTTGATTCATGAATGACCCCCATCTAGCCTATTAACGACTCCAAACTCACAGCAGTACAAGTCAGCCAGTCAGATATGTCACAAAACATTACAAGAAAATGTATGAACAAAACCAGATGGCTAACTTTGGATTAGTACAAGATCCAAACATAGCAAGTCATTTCCTGAATAGCCAACTTTGCAAAGCAATCCACAATTATTTGGGTAGTATTGGGAGTGTTGTCTCACATCTTTTCAGAGTAGGACAATCAAGAAAACTGCAAATGCTGGCATTATCAGTAACTGCTCAAAATCATTACTTGGAAATACATGTCAAATTCCATCATCACAGGGATAATTTTGGAACCATCGCCAACTGCACTCTGAGATCCCCAACTCTGGGGATCCTATCAGGAATTATTTTCAAACAAAAAGTGGTTGGAATCAGGAACACAGTGCCTGAGGAGGTGGTGGAGGCAGATACTCTCAGTGTTGAAGAAGCATCTCGACAAGCACTTGAATTGCCAAAACAGAAGATTCTGGACCTAATGTGAGTAAATTGGATTAGAATAGATGGGTACAAGGGTTGGCGTGGATGAGGTGGGCCAAAGGTCCTGTTTCCATACTGTATGACTTACCTTCACCAGATAGGCTGCAGCTGTTCAAGAAGGCTGCTCACCACCAGCTTGTCAAGGGCAATTGAGGGTGGATAATATAGTCACATGGTAAAACACTGAGAGCGTTATTGACAAGGCCAGCACATATTGCCCATCCTTTAATTGAAATGCTTAATTATTTGTTCAATAAATCCCAGTTCATAATAATCTCCCTGTAACAAAAGCCAATCTTCTTTTAAGCAGATGCAATAGCAGTAACTGTGAATTTCTCTACACTCCATTGGAACTGAATGAAGTTGTTGCATCCCACGTCACTAAGAACACTTCCTGTGTTTTGCCATACACATCAAATTCATAAGCTAGAATATCAGGAATTGGCAGAAACCCACAGACTTGACTTATCCTTGTGAGTAGCAAGCTTTTGCTTTTGTGGTTATCCTGAAAAATACTGTTTATTAGAGAATACAGATGATTAGGTTCCGAGCCAAAGAAAATTTACAATGCAGTAGAACAGCAAAATCTGTTTTTAAAAAAATTACATTATATTTAGACAGGTATAAAGAAAGGTATTTGTCTAGTTTATTTGAAATATTAAAAGATTGCACTCATTAATATTTTGAAAATGTAAACAACCAATAAGTTACCACAACTTTAAGGAGCTATTCCTTCACATTTTGATCAGTGGAACCTATTATGGATCATTTCATTATAACTGATCTCCCTTCCATATAAAAATTTTATTGATAAAAATTATTGCCTTGGTCAATAGACATGATTAAAAATGAGACAGAATGAGTCACACAAACCCCATTTCTCTATGGAAGTTTCACACTGATTGCACCATTCCCTACCTCACCTCCCTTTGTGGAATTGTCAGAGAAACCCATCTCACTCAAACTGAGGTCAACAGAGAAATAAGGGAGCCGGCAAGAACCCAATGGGTATCTCTTCTGTGCCAGAATAAGTAGGATAATACTGCGTGCCTTTAAATAGGCATTGCCAAGCTGTCTTTGAAATTTAAATTCTTATCAAATCTATCAACTTTCATTTAAAAACATACTGTATTGATTACGGGGACTTTTGTTTTCCCCCAAAAGCTAAACAGTGCAGGTGCTGGAAATCAGGAAAAACAAAAAATGCTGGAAATACGGAGCAGGTCAGGCAGCACTTATGGAGCAAGTAAAGTGGGATGTTCATCAGTGATTCCTTCTGACAAAAGTTTATTAATCAGAAAAATTAACCTTGGTTCTCTCTCTGTTGGTGCTGCATGACCTGCTCCGTATTTACAATGTTGTTATTTCCTCTTTTTTCTGTGCAGTGCTATTTAATGGCAGTGCATTCTTCTCCCTTTTCAACTATTTAGCCAAGTATAAAAGGCACACCCTCTAATGGTATCAGCAAAATTTACTTTTACACCATTACCTTTACCTGATCAGAACGGTTATCTCCAAAACATCCACATATTTCTTTACTGGTATTGCCCAACTTGCTGATTGATTCCAGTATTTCTTGGTTTTAAAGCTTCACTAAATATGAAATAGGAATTGCCAAATGTGACAAATCCTTTCTGCACAAATTTACACTGACGTTACAGGTACTCAGTATGATCTTTTTTGAGTATTACCATGAGATCACTTGCACCAAAATTAAGCTTGTCCCTGAACTAAAATGACATTTTAAAAAAACTAATAATCATAGGTGGAGCAAAAAAAAATTGTAGATGCTGAAAACCTGTAACAAGCACAGAGAACAAGGACTCAGTATGACAGGCAGCATCAATGGAGAGAGAAACTCAAATTTAATATTACACATTCAAGGTTTTTTCGCCAGAACTGGAAAAGTGAGAAAACAAGCACCCTCAGCTGCAGAGAGCAAGGGGTGGAGTCCAATCACTTTAAAAATAAGCAGTTGGAGATGAAAAAAGGAAATTAACTAAAACAGAAAAGGTTCAACCACATATGTGAAGATTAAAAAAAGTATGGTTCCTGAAATTGATATGTTCAATATTAAATTGCAATGGCTCCAATATACTCAGATAGAAGATGAGGTGCTGTTCCTCAAGCTTATATTGAGCATCACTGAAGCATTAAAGAAGGCCAAAGGCAGATATGTCATGGTGGGAGTGCAGCAGAAAATTTAAATGGCAGGAGAATGGGATCAGGATTACCCTTGCATACTGAACAGAGGCATTCTGAACAGAGGACACCAATCTGCGATGTGGTGAGGAGGCTGAATCTTAGAACAATATAGCACAATACAGGCCCTTCGGCCCACTGTGTTGTGCCACCCTGAGTACTCGATTCAATACACTAAACTGGAAGAACAGCAAGTGAATTGCTGCTTCACCTAGATGGACTGTTTCAGTCCCTGGATAGTAGGAAAGATAGAGTTAAAAGGGCAGTTGTTTCTCACGGTGGTGTGGGAAAGTGTGATGAGACAGGAAACATTTAGTGGTGATGGAAGAGTGAACCAAAGAGTCACAGGAGGGAACAGTCCTTCCGGAATGTTGATATGGGAGTTGAATAGGCATCTTGTGGTGGACTCCCATTGGAGATAATAATCATAAATGAATTAGTGTAAAAGATACACTAGGTGTGATACTGCAAAGCTCAGTACTCAACCGTGAAAGCCAACAAAAGAGCTGAAGTGCAGTCCCGAACAGAATTTAGTGCACCTTCTAACCTCTCAGAATTCTCCCTAAAAATATTTTACCATTATCTTTAAAACAAAATCTGAAGTTTATAAAGAAATTGGATTCCCTCTTAGAAAATAGGTGAAGAAATGGGAATTTTATTTCTCACTCAATGTCTGTGGATGGAGTTACCTGAATCTGCTTATGCTGAACAGCAGATGAAGCTATTTAAATGTGATACATCTGCAGAAGCCAAGATATTTCTATTTGAGGAATTGAAAACCAGGGAACTTCAATAATAAGAAACAATCACCAATAAAAGAAAATTCTGGAGAAACTTGCTTACATATAAAGAATTTAGAATGTGAAACTCAGTGTCATGACAAATAGAGCAAATAAATTTAAGAGGAAGCAGGAGCAAGAAAGAACAAAAAGAATCTGAAGGGCAAGGTAGTGAGCATGGAAGCTCATATAAACATATACTGCTTTCCTCTTGGATTGTTTCTGGGCTGAATATTCCACAGAAATCTGATTCTTTCCAATTACCCAGTCCCAAGTAACACTACATTTCACATATTGTTAACTTAGCCAGCCACTGTGCTATCACATAAAGCTGAAAGCCACCTCTCAGCAGTACTTATTCCATCTTTTTAAGTGGACAGGAGCTGTCATTCAAAACCAATGGGAAGTCCAGGGAACCATTTGAGAGAAAATTGTTTCACATACATTGTCTCTGTAAATTGAATTTCCTAATTAAATTACTTCTTCTGTAGTTGACTGGTGTTTAGTCAAAAATAAGTTCTTCACTTTAAGAGCATTTTCTAAAAAATAGTTAACTCAAAGCCTGTTCAATAGTTCTTCCGTGGTTGTGGGGCAATCAGAACACCAAGGTTCCTGTTAGCTGATGAGGAGGAACAGCTTTCAAAGGCATTCACCAAAAAGTTCAAAAAGAAATCTGAAGGTGAGGATGTCACCGAATAAATGTTGAGACACATGGGACGAAAATGGTTAATACCAGTAAAGTAATATAGACACACAGCAAATCTGGTTGCCCCTAGATGCCTGGCTGATGCTGGGGTTTTATCCACCCTGCCAACAAACCACAGTATAAAACCATGCAGCTTCAAAACAATACCCTTTTCATTCACAAAAGGCCATAAATATTATCTCATTGCCCACTCATTTAACCACTCCAGACATTTTTCTCTTTCTTCCTTTGTCTCTTCACTATACTTTTTCACTTGTATTTTTTCAGCCTTAGCTCCAAGAACACTATTCCTATCACACTGATCTGTCACACATTTCCTTTTCAGTTCTGTGATAATATTATGCAGAGTATTGACATGCAAGCCCATTTCCCAATTGCTGTCCACCATGTGTGTGAAGGGATCCGGTGTGGTCACCTCTACCAGCTCTCCTTCCACTGGGATCTGCAGGTAATAGGCATGAAGCATCATACGATAAGGGCTGTTGTCTGTTTTTAAGCTGTAGGTGAAGTCACCCACTATGGGATGCCCCACGGAACTGCAATGAACCCTCAGCTGATGTGTCCGACCTAAACAAAGAAGTAAGGCACATTGAAATGTCTCCCCTGCAGACTTCTAAAAGAAAATACAAGCAATCCTCAGGTTACGCAAGGGTTCCGTTTCCGAGAACAGTCTGTAAGGCAATTTCTCCATAAGTCAGAAATGCCTGTTTTCTACAGCTACGCATATCATATTGCCCTTCATACACTTGTTATAATTCTTCTATTTTATTGAATAATCATCCTAACACTACCCATAGTTAAGCTAATAAAATATAAATTTTATCCAATCATTAATGAACATGAAACATTTTATTATTATTACTAGATTGAGAAATGCTTTAAAAATGTATGGAAGAATTTGCAATGAAGTAGGATTTCCACAAGTCAGGTCATTTCTAACCCAGGAAGCCCCTGTAAGGATATTGGTCACATCTTTAATCAACTTGTACCTCTAAGTATATTTTCTTACCACAAAGAAGGCCATTCCCATCAAGTCTACACCAGTTCTCATAGCAATCTCAATCAATCCTGTTCCCCCACTTATTTACTTCTCCCACATGGCTCTCTCTAATCTTGCTCAACTCCACCCTGATTCTTCTACCAGCCACTCCCAAAGTTTTACTGTAATGTTTTGATGTCCGAGAACAATTAGAAGTCCAACACATTGCTGTTAGTCAGAAGTCAGATAAGACCATGTTTCCTTCACTAAAGGACATTGGTGATCCTCAGTTGAGCTTTTACAACAATCTGATAACTCTGTGCTTCTTGAACATACAACTTTCTGACCTAAACTAACATTACTTTCGCAAGACTTTGCACTATGTATTGGCTAAAGATTTGGACAGCATTACTAACCTGTTAATGGTTGGAGGAGTACTTTTGTAACTGGATCTCCACTGTAGAAACCTCTTTCCAAAACAGTCAGCTCAGTCTGACATGGCTTGGGATTTTGACAACCTTTGTACAATTACAAAGAAATAATTCATTTAAAGACCAGTTTCATTTTACAGCAGATAGACTCATAGCAGATACCTTTATATTTAATCTAGAAAATTAAAACTCCAAGTCCCAACACAATGGTTGATGCATAATTCTAATTCTCCCAATTATTCATACTCTGAAGACTCACTATTCTGATTCTGTGAATCTTTACAGGTTATTTTCAAAATCTTGCTGTCTGACAAGAAACACCTTTCCAACTTGGAGCCCCCAACTTCTCTCTTTCCATGACAATCCTGCAGTTCCTTTATTCTAGTGAGGTTACAACAAATCTTCTCTTAAGCCTCATCTTCCTACCCTTCTAACCTATACTTCTTCAAACTATCCAAGCTAAATTTGAGACAGTGCACCTTATGCAATTCCCATTCCATCTCTCTTTCTTCCCTTGTGGTTTTAGTACCCAAGGATAGGATTGCCAAATCTTTACTTCCACACTTTCCTCACCTATTCTTGCAAGCTGGTGGCTTCCTGCTCAAGATGCAGACAAGTGCCTGGTGCACAAAGACCCCAATGGGGGAAAAGGTGAAAAATTTATAATAGAGCAAACACTTAATTATTATCTTTCTAAAAATATGCAGTCCTGTTCAGTTAGCATTGCTGAGAGTTTATCAATTTCCAATTCATTCTGAGCCTGCTGTATACTTTACCGGGCATTCCTTCAGTACACATCATGTGTGTCATTCCTTTTGTTGTATTTTGACCAATTGCATGATTGATGGTCATTCTGTCCAAAGAGATGTGACCTCTGACCTGTGGTAAAGATGACAGCATTAGATTAAGCATACCAGTCAACGATCCTTTTTCCAAGGCCCAGTAGCACATCTTGAACTATGTCAAAGACTTGAGAAACAAAGGACTGCGGATGCTGGAATCTAAATGAAAAACACAACATTGCTGGGGGTACTCCGCAGGCCAGGCAACATACATAGAGAAAAGCAGGCAGTCAACGTTTTGGGTCAGGACCCTTCTTCAAGACTGAAGATAGGAAGCCCAATTTATAGGAGGGAAAAGCAGAGCAGTGATAGATGGACAAAAGAGGGGAGACGGGATAGGCACAAGGTGGTGATGGGTAGACACAGGTAAGGGATAGTGATAGGCAGGTGCAGGGGAGGAGGGGAGAGCAGATCCACAGGGGGATGGGTCAAAGGTAAAGAGAGAAAGGAAAAAAAAGGGTAAAAGAGAGATAGCCTAGGAAAAAAGAGAAGCATGGGTGGGGTGGGGGGGGGGGCTGCTGTTGTGGTGAAGGGAAGGTGGTGGGGATTCCAGCTGCAAAGTGGAGGAACAGCACTTCATTTCCCATCTTGGAACCTTGCAGCCTAACGGCATGAACATAGAATTCTCCCTCTTCAAGTCATCCCCAAGCATACACTTCACTTCAAGCATACACTTCTCAAGGGTTTTAGATATACCCTCACTTCTTTGAAAAACTCAGCCGGACTTATTGATCCACAAAAGGTTTGCTGACTGAAATCTTTGAAGTGGTTACTAAGATTTCACATACATAAACAACTTTTGCCTTGATTTAAAGAAAAAAGCTGAAGGAATATATTAATTTGAACCAATTACACCAGACTGATTTGGAACTGTGTATTTTACCCAAGACAATTTCTGACACAAACTAAAAAATCTTTCCAATAAAATGAATGGAACATTCTTTTGTGAACAGTTTTTTCCCTACTCCTTAGTTAATAGGGATGACAAAGACAGCATTAACTATGGTTCTTTTCTCACCAGTATAGAAGGTGAAGAGGTAGTCTCATTAAGATGTTCAAGATGATTAAAAAAAAAGTTGATAGAACAAAACTATCAAAAGTATGGCTGAAATATTTGTAACCACATTCAGGTTAAGGTGCTGAGTAGAGATAATCCATTTCAGCCTCTTCCTAGGGTACCCAATATCCTCAATAAAAGCTGATCTTCAACTAATTTGATTCACTTCATGTGATACCAAGAAATGGCTAAGAATATTAGGTATTGCAGAGTACATGGGACCTGACAACATACAATCTAGGATGGTGAGCACTTGTGATCCAAAAACAGCTACATCTCCAGCCAAATTGTTCTAGTGGAGCAACAACAATGCTACCTGACTGACATATTGGAAAATTACCTTGATACAGGATGTCCACAACAAGCAGGACAATGTCTTAGGCACAAAAATTTAATGTTGCTTCATCGACAACATTCAACATCCTAAGGTCCACAATGTACATGGCTATTGAGTCTAATTAGAGTGCAATCCATTCAAAACCGATCAGTTGTTGAAGTAGCTGTGCAACATGCCCAGAAACAACCTGAACAACCCGAGGATTCAGTTGATAAATGGCATATGACATGCCACAACAGAAATGCCTAACAATGGCAACATTCAACAAAAGAAATCTAACTGTCAAACAGAAACAGAAAATCCCAGAAATGCTCAGCTGGTCAGGCCGCTTCTGAGGGAAGAAAAACAGAGTTGACATTTCAACATCCTTTGTCAGAACAGAAAAGGAGTCAAAAGATGCTTGTAAAACTGCAGGGGAGGGTGAGGGAGGAGAACATCTCTGAAAGGATAATACTGGTGTGACCATGGTGATAAGCTGTAAACCAGTTTATCTGGTCAATGAGTCAATGAGAGTGAGAACACAGACAAAAGAACCTTGACAAAAGAATAAGGGAGTTGTGAAATGCAGAGCAAGAGGACAGGCTCAGCAGTTCAGGTTGGGAAATGAATTTCTCAAAATTAGCCACCAAAGTTCGATTTTCTGCTTGGTCAAGCACTCTGCTGACCAATCGGGAAGAAATCTGGAAACTTCCAAATTAAACAAATTATTTAGTAGTATGAAACCCTTACTGTTACTCTGTTCTTGATTACTGCAGCTGGACAGGGTAATCATACTCTGCTCTAACAACAAAGTCACCTAGTGGAAGCAAATGCTTACTACAACATTTCCAGTACAGACGCAAATCATTCGTCATAGAGTATCAGCAACACACTGGGATCAAAGGTATGCACAAACATTGAAGACGGAAGCAGGAGTATGCCACTGCATCCTTCAAGCCAACTCCGCCGTTCAATATGATCATGGTTGGTCCTCCAAATTCAGTAGCTTGTTCTTGCTGTCTCCTCTTCTCTCAGTTACATTTACCACAACTCTCTCCCTCTCTCCCTTTCCATCCATCACTTCGTCAAATCCAGACACTGCTGCTCTCCTCAGGATAGTAATTATCACCTTTTAAGATAGATAGATAGATAGATAGATAGACAGATAGACAGATAGATAGATAGATAGATAGACAGATAGACAGATAGATAGATAGATGACTGTAAGGGTAGGGGCCATAGTTTAGGGCACTTCTGCCATTCCACACAAATTAGTTGCAATTTATGTTAAAACACCATGAACTATATACTTCAAGTTTGGAAATTAATGATAACTGATGTTGTGCTCATGTTAAGTTATGAAAGAACATTACTAGTTATGAAAATATTGATTTGAACACTCAGTATTTATATATTTTAGATTTTAATAACTAAGCATATTTAGAAATAAAAGTTTGTGAAAAGGTGCTGAGGATTCTTCAAGAAATGCATTTTCCTAAATTGAAGACCTTACAAAGAGGGAGGAGAAGTGGGAGGAATGAATTCTCTCCTAAAATATCTAAATCTAATGCAGCTTTTAGAAGAGAAGGATATGATTGAGTACCATCCTGTCACAGTAGACATATGCAACCAATTAAGTGAGTCAGAGGCATACCAAAGCTAAGTAAATCTTGGTTACCAGACGATCTCGGAAACACCGATAGGCCTTGGCAGCTGCCATCTTATTGAGAGCAATACACAGTGCCCCACTGGTAGAGAAATCCAGCTGATGACAAAATCTGTCCAGAAACACAAAACAAAATGATAGGAACCATGCTATTAAATGATGTCACATGACATTTAAGGCAAATTGGCACGTTGTTGGTACATTTTCTACATACAAGCTGAAGAAGCCACCATCAAGCCACTAGCTTGATCTCACTAAACTGTCATCAGAATTAGCACCTGTGAAGTGATTTGTGACTTCCTAACAAAAGCCACCAGGACCGGTTTGATGAGATTCAGGAGCCATTAAGGAGACTGGAAGCTCTACCTTTCCACAAGGGAAAAGAAACAGCTGTACAGCTATGTGAAGGAAAAAGTCCAGCAGAAAACCAAGAACCTGAAATACAGGTAGTGGATGGAGAGAGCAGAGCAGGTGCAGCAACTCACCAACTGCCATAACATGCAGGGGTTCTTCAGCACTGTAAAAGTCATCCAGCCCAAATGCTGAAAGCACTACCCCTCAGAAGGCCAAGAATGGGTGAGAAACTCATCTGGGGAAGAGAGACAACTGACACCCATTGGAACACTTTGAAGACCTCTTCAACCACGACTCGTCTTTGATGCAAGCACCCTTGATCCCTTCCCACTGTAACCCAGTCGGGCTAGCCTTGCTACCATTCCTGACTGACATGAAGTCGAGAAGGCCATGTCCCAAATCAAAAATAACAAGGTCTGAGGAGCAGACTGCATCCCACCTGAACTGATTCCTGATTACAATATTGTTTAAAGTGTTTTTTTAAAAACACTTAATTGGCTGCAAAATGGAGTGGGATATTCTGGCACCATAACAGACTCTACAGCAATGGATTTTATTTACTTTCTTTAAATTTCAACAATGTAACTGGGGTAAATTCAGAGTACAAGCATCTTTAACACATTATTGACGCATAATGTGAAACATAATAAACACTTACCTAAACCCATAGTAGGTATCTGGATCTGCAAGCTCAGGAAAATGGTGCTTCAGCTGAGACTGGACAGTGAGCTTTTCATACCACATCTTACTGTCAATGCGGATATCCCAATGCTTATTCACCACCAGGAAATCTGTGCTCTGGTACAAAATACACAGGTTCCCAATACTGGCAGGCTCCATATCCCCAAGCCATGTAACAGCAGTCCTAAGTGAAAATGAAGAATTGAAGATTATTATTTAGCTCTGCTACTTTCAGGATAAATCCAAAACATCTACGACTGAAGCGAGGAGAAATTAATACCAAGAGGGTGGCAAACCTGTGGCATTCACCAGAACAGAAGGCTAGGAAAGAGAATTTGCTGAATATATTTAAGGTGGCAATGGATAGACTATTGGACACAAAAGGCAGTGGGGGAATGGGGAGAAGTCACAAAAGGTGTCCTCAATGACAATAAACATGGTAATGTATCTATTCCCATCCTTCTCAACTTTCAGATATGATCTAAGGGCAGATGTGTTGGGATGATGTGTTGGATACATCATCTGGTAGATTTCAGTCCTTTCAGGTGAGACAGAGATTCACCTGAACCTCCCTTAATATCATCCACTGCATTCTGTGCCCCAAGTGCCACCAGCCTACATATCCAACACATCATTTTCTGCCACTTCCACAATCTCCAACAGGACCCCACCACCAAGCATATCTTCCTCTCTCCACCCCTCTCTGCCTTTCGCAGGAAACACTCTCTCCACGATTCCCTAGTTCACTCCTCCCTCACACCCATCCTGCTGCCATCCCAGAAACCTTCCACTGCGCCCCTGCCATAGGTGCAACACTTCCCCCTACGCCACCTCCATCCAGGGACCCAAACTGTCCTTTCAGGTGAGACAGAGATTCACCTGCACCTCCCTTAACATCATCACCTGCATTCTGTGCTCCAAGGGTGACCTCCTCTACATCGGTGAGACCAAATGCAGACAAGGTGACCACTTCGCACAACACCTGCGGTCTGTCTGTAACAGCAACCTGCATCTTCTATTGCCAGTCACTTCAACTCCCCCTCCTACACTATCACTGATATGACAGCCCTCGGCCTCCTCCACTGCTAGGAGCATTTCAAGCACAAACTGGAGGAACAGCACCTCATTTTCCACCTTGGAGCCTTGCAGCCTAACAGCATGAACATTAAGTTCTCCCACTTTAGGTAACGACTCCCACCCATGCTTCTTCTCTTCTTCCCTTTTTTCTAGCTTTCTTTTCCTCTCTCTCCTTACGTTTGACCCATCCCCCAGTGGATCTGCTCTCGGCTCCTCCGCCGAACCTGCGTATCACTATCTCTTACCTGTGTCTACCTATCACTTCCCTGTGCCCACCCCACCTCCCCTCTTTTGTCTACCTATCACTGCTCTGTTTTCCCCCTCCTATATACTAGGCTTCCCTTTTTCCTATCTTCAGTCCTGAAAAAGGGCTGCTTTTTCAGGACCACCTGCTTTTCTCCATGGATGCTGCCTGGCCTACTGAGTTCCTCCAGCATCATCGTGTTTTATAATAATGACATTACTTCAGTTCACCTGCAGCTGGATCCCTTACCCACACCTTGAGAATTAACTATTCCAACACATTCTTGATCAACCCCCCTTTCCATGAGCTTGAGCTGCCCATATCCTAGCCTACACCCAGCCTTATTGACTAGGCTAGCCCTCAAACCAGCAATAATTCAATTTTAAAATTCTCATCCTTGCTCTCAAATCCCACCCTCATGGTGTAAATTACTGCAACCCTCAGAGGTCCCTGCACTCTTTCAG
>JARFYF010000112.1:28166151-28178564 GCA_030265395.1 Rhina ancylostomus | reverse complement strand
CCAACAACGCCCCCCCCCCCCCCCCCCGATCCTCCAACCACACTAGAGGTAGTTTACAATGGACAATTAATTAATCAATCAGCTGGCATATCTTTGGGTGCAGGAGGAAAATGGAGCACCTGGGGTAAACACATGCAGACATCAGCTGCAGTCAGGTTCGAGCCTGGGTTGCTGGAGCTGTGCGGCAGGAGCACTACCATGTGCTTCTCTTTTCTGGGGACTACAGTTCAAAGGCAAGTACTTTGTTGTCCTGAGATGATGAAAGTTGCTGGCTGTGTAAATGAACTTTTTAAAGAAAGAGTTGAGCTGAGCCTGCTTAACCACTAATGCCAGCTATTTTCACCACTGCAACATTATCTGACTTTGACCTTGCTTCAGCTCATCTGCTGCTAAACTCCATGCCTTTGCTCTCTCTAGATTTGGTTATTCCACTAATCTCTTGGCGAGCTTCCCAACTTCAATCTTCCATATATTTAAACTCATCCAAAGCTCTGCTACTTGCATCCTAAGTCGCATCAAATCCCATTCACCCCTGTGCTCAGCGACCTGCAGGGATCCCTGTTCCACTAACACCTTAAAACACCTTTTAACATGGTCATCGTTATTTTCAAATTCCTTCATGACCGTGCCACCGCTTATCTCTGCAAACTCTACTACTATACACCCTCCATGATACCTGTGCTCCTCCAGCTCCAGCCTCTTGTTCATTCCCATTCGTTGTTGATGACCAATTCTTCGGGTGTCATGAAGCCAGCAATTCACACACTTTTTCCCAGGAAAGACCAGGTTTGTGCTTCTGAGGGCTGCTCATGAGAGACGCATTTTATTTTGTCCGCACCATTCAGAGACGTACATAAAACTTTTTTTTTAAACTAGCAGTGGACAGATACTGAAGCCAAACGTTTCCTACTCAACCGAGTTGGGAGCTGGATACATTTTACCCCTGTGCATCCTCAAGAATCACTATATTTCATGTACATGACCCTGTAAAATCTGGAAGGAAGATCAGGACAGGAGTGGTAGTTCATTGCACCTGCAACCTCTTTGAAATTGCATTTAGTGTCAGCAAGACATCTGAACTCACCCGTTATCATATCTAAATGCTACATGGTAACAGTACTGAACCCCATTGTTACATGGTGATAGACTAGGGCTCAACTTCACTGTACCACAGTGTTATGTAGTAACAGACATGTACGTACTCCAGGGTTACATGGTGACAGAGCTCTGCCCACCGGTACTGTATCCCAAGGGGATCCTGGACTCCATCTGGTGCCTGGACCCCAGGCTTGTTGTTGGTTAGCCCTGGCCCAGCGTTGCCTGTGCCCTGGGGACCTGAGTGGACAGTTAGAAGAGGAAAGAGGGAAAAGCTGTCTCCTACCTCCACAATGCTTCCCTTATTTCCCACAGGCTTCTGCCAGATCACGTCATGGTCTGCTCCTTTTAGGTAATTGGGTCTGTCCTGGGGATTTCTGGGAATTGATGGGGCTCACAGGTGGCCTGCTGACTGGTCAGCAGGGACAGAAGTGGACCTCAAGGTGCTGCTGGAAAGGCATAAGGTCATTGGTCATGTGTGCCCATCCCATGCTGGCAGTCAACTCTGGAACCTCCATTCCTATCTACCAGTCTCTCCTCCTTTAAGCCGCTCCTTAAAATATGCACCTTTGGCCAAAGTTTTGGTCTCCTGGTCTTAATATTTCTGCACGTTGCTGAGTGTGCAACAGTGATGAATACAATGGTGAAGTACATTGAACCATCTTACTGCATTAAAAGTGTTTAAATATAAAATTGGTCTCCTGACAACAAGGAAGACCATTTAAAACCAACTGATATTGCAAGCCTGACACCACTGCGCCAGAACCAATTAATGAGAACTGTGTATTGACTTTGTGCTTTTATTTTCTGGTCATGGGAGCTTCCTCAATGACTCAGGAAGCTTCAGGGGTATGCAGACCTATGTAACTAACATAGAAGCGTATGAATTAGGAGCAGGAGTAGGCCACTTGGCCCCTCAAGCCTGCTCTGCCATTTAATGAGATCATGGCAGATCTGATTATAAACTAACTTCACTTTCTCATCCACCCACAGTGACATTTCCCCTGCTATCTCTCTACCTCTGCCTGAAAAATATTCAAAGACTCTTCTTCCACTGCCCTTTGAGGGAAAAGTGTTCCAGAGATTCATGACCCTTTGGGGGAATTTTTAAAAAATCTTGTCTCATCTGTATTGTAAATAAACAAGCCCTTATTTTTAAACAATTGCCCCTAGTTTGAGTTTCTCCCACAAGACAAAACATCTCCACATCCACCCTGTCAAGACCCCTTATGATTTTGTGTTAGCTTTCATTCTTTTAAACTAAAAGAACCCTTATCTTTCCTCACAAGACCACCTGTCCATACCAGGTATTAATCTGGTGAACCTACTCTGATCTGCTTTTAATGCATTCATCTCCTCCCTAAGTGAGGAGACCAGTAGTGAGTATGATATTCCAGCTGTGGTCTCACCAGTGCTCTAGGTAACTGAAGCATAACCTCCCTACTTTATTTTTCAATTCCCCAAGCAATAAACAATAATATTCTGATAGCTTTCCCAATTACTTGCTACTACTGCATATTATCCCTCTGTGACTCATGCACTAGAACACCCTGGTCCCTTTGCAATCTCTCACCTTTTAGATAAAATACTTTTTTATTTTTCCTGCCTTAATAGAATATTTCACATGTTGCCACAGAATACATCAGACAATTGGCATCACAGATGTTTTCAGACTGATCTTACCCCACACAACTTATTTGTCCTTCCAATGGCTCTCTTCTTTCTCACCTTATCTAGTCTCTTCCTAGTCATATCCAGGATACCTCTAATAACCTCTGCCAGTTGGACAGTTTCCTGGTCCCAACCAGTGAATTTTTACAATGGTGGTCTAATCCGTTCACATCTTCATCCTACACAACATGGCTGGAGGGTACTTCCCTGTACATAGGCTGAATCCAGTCCCATTGCACCACCACCCAGCTACACCAGGTTGGACCTGTTCTTACACCAAACAGATCCTTTATAACTCCACTCACTTCCTCCAGATCAAATTTATGGGAACTGCATGGGTCCAAGTTATGGCTGTTGCTTTGTGGGATACATGGTACAGTCTTTGTTTTAGTCATACTTTGGGAGAGGGGGTGGTGCAGGGTTTCGACCCGAAATCTCAACAATCTCTTTCCACCCACAGATGCTGTTGGACCCACTGAGTTCATCCAGCAGATTGTTTGTTGCTCCAGAACCAGATCAGTGTTGTGCAGCCTAGCTGGATAGCAGTGAAGAAGCAAAGGGAGAAGGAAGGCAACTGGATCAACAGCTGCAGGTTGAGAAGGACAAAGTAAAATGGGTTATTTTGTCACCACTCCACAAGAGGATGAGCACAGTGGAAGTCGCCTTGGCAGTTTTCAATCTTGGCTCCAAGCCATTTAAAGTCTTGTGGTTTAATTAAACAATCTGCTAATTACCATCGTCTCCAACCTTGCATTTAACAAAACCACTTCTCTATCTTGAACTTTACTTAGAGGAAACTCTGAGCATGTCAAAGATGTGCAATGTATCCTAAACATCCACTACCAAAAGTCATTCATCAGTACCATCTTCGCTGACTGAGCTAGGCATGATCTGGCCCTGCAGGTTGAGTCGAGGTCCAGGAGGTCATGTCTGCCTGGATCAGGTTAATGGGAGGGGAAAGCACCATGGGCAGTGGGTTTGGCAGCTGGCTGGATCCAGTTCAACCAACCCCTGAACCAAGGTGGAGCCCATCACATGAACACCAGAGCCAAGGGGAAGAAAGTGCTTCAGCCCAAAAGATCAAATGAACGATCTTCCTGAAGTCATTGCCATCCACCCTAGATGCTATATCCAACATATTTGGTTCCTGTCATGTAATTTCAACAAAGGCATTGAAAATATTAGACCCAGTCCCACCTTCCTATCTGCTTGGTACTCTCACCTCTGACTCAGTGGGTCCTGTACTTGAGCCCTACTTCAAAGCAATGGCGTGGACACATTTCACAGCTGACCAAGACAGTTCTGAAAGTCTAATGTATTGGCAAAATGGTAAATTAGGACCCCCACCTATCCATATAGGTGAATGCAATAGATCCAGAGATGCTATTTGAAGAAGAGGATTATCTCTCTGGACGTGGTCTACACCTCCTCCTAAACTGGTGATGGTAGGAACTGTGCTCGTATTGTCACATTTTCCTACTTAAACTGCAGTGAATACATTTCAAAGCAATTCATGGGCTGTGAAGTGCGCTGAGAGATCACAAGGATGTAAAAGGCACTATAAGCTTGCAAGTTATTTCTATCTTTAGTGCAGCAACCCAAGAGAGAGACAAATCTGCCAAGGTTCCTGCTGATTGCTCTTTAATGCTTCCTGTTGGAAATCATGCGAATACGCATGCACAAGTTACATGAAAACATGATCGGGCTGAGTTGTGATATCCCCTTGGGCGAAATAAGCAAACAATGTGCCTAGATTTGCAAATGAAAATTGGCGACTTAGAGCTCCCCAATGGCTTGGTTGTTCGAGGTAGCTGTACAGCCCTGCCAGTCCTCGAAGCTTTGTGTTACACTTTATAAAAAGCTGCAAATGACCCGTTACCCAAGAAGTAACACACACCATGGGAAAACTTGGTGACAGTGGTATTGTGGACTGCAAGCTCCACTACTGACAACATGTTATCATGACAAATAAGGTTTATGATACCTAACCATTTTGTGTCACCTATGACTTGGCTGGCAGCATTCCCAACCCTGAGTCAGAAGGCTGTGATTTTGTGTTTCATTCAAGACTTGATTGTGTGAAGGAGTCCTTTGCTAGGATGAAATGTTAAACCAAGGCTTTGTCTGCCCATTCAGGTGATCATTAAAGCTCCCATGCCATATTTTGAAGAGCAGGGGAGTTTGCCTTGATGGCCTTGCCAATATTTAATCCTGACTCGACGACACTTAAACAGAATATTATCATTTGTTTGTGGGTTTTGCTGTGCAGAAATTGACTGACGTGATTACGATGGTCGTTGTACTTCACCCATATTTTATTGGTTGGGTATCATCAGCAATGTTGTGAAAGTTTTTATTTAATGACTTGAATGGATTTCCTTTATTTCCTCCTTTTCTTCCTTTGCTACAGTATAGTACCTAGAATGTGGTCAACTGCATCTGAGCCTTCACAAGGGGCAGCTTTGGTGGAAGTGTACCTCTTGTACTCCACCATGAGTCACTTTAGACAGAGGATGGAATTCAAAGTCAAGTCAAAGTCGAGCTTATTATCATATGCACAAGTGCAATGGAAAACTTGCTTGCAGCAGCATTACAGGCACATAGTATCATATAAGCAGCGTACACAAGAATGGGGGTCTTTGAGGGAATTGCTCATCAGCAGAACTGATGAAACCTAACTGGTGAAGTGAGAGTGGCCCGATAAGATGAGTACATCTTTCCCTCTTGTTTGTCCCCAGTTCTACCCCTTCACTATCCCTACAACAGCTCACCTGGCCCTGCATCAATCAAGATGCATGAATACTCAGAGGTTAACAGCCACTAACATCTAAAAAGTCTGAACTTGAGCAACAACAGAACTGTAGTTAGGCAACCTTGCTGAAAACAAGTATTAAAGGGTGACATTTGGATGAAAAATGAGTGGAAGTTGAGTATTGTCTTGGGATTAATTTTACCACCTTGATGATATTTGATATTTTGGTCTACAGTACAATCTTACATTAGCTATCTTGGACTCAGTTATCAGTATGTCATTGACATGGAGGTTATGAATGGTTTTCAATGTTCTTTTAACACATAACTAAGGGATGGTGAAGGATATAAAAAGAACTGTTAAGGCAAGGGGATTTGTGTGAATTTTCAAGACAGAACAATTAACACATCACCAGAACAATTAACTCAATTGCCTCTGGTGGGTGCCTAGGCCAATTTTAACAAGTGTGTGATTAAAAAGGCTGGGACTCAGCAGGAATGAAGCAGTAAATACTCTGCAGCCATTTTAGCATCAGTGTTACCACAGGTAGGAAGGAGGTTATAATCTTGAATTAATCTTGACTGTATTATTACATTGTATAAAACTAAAACTTTGCAGATGCTGGAAATTGGAAATAAAAGAATTCAAATGTCATGTAACATTAGGAGACGAAAAATAGAATAAATGATCTGGGTCAATGACCTTTCATCAAAACTGAAAGTTAGAGATGTGACAGGCTTTAATTTTAAAATCAAAAAACTGCAGTTACTAGAAATCTAAAAAGGGAAAAATTGCTGAAAATACTTGACAGGTAGGGCAGCATCTGTGGAAAGTGAACAGAGTTAACACACCAGGTCAAAGACCCCTCATCAAAAGAATCTTTGAAGAAGAGTCTTCAACATGAAACATCAAGTTCTGTTTCTATCTTCTGGCTTCTTTCTGGTTGTATCAGGACTGGCTATTTTGCCTGCACCCACCCCACCAAGTTTTTTTTCCCCATTCCCCATTCTGATCCAGTAGGTTATTCTGTTCAGTGTTACATTAACAACACATTCCACAGGGATAGGTGCCCCAAGAAGGCCGCATTATTTCACCCTATTAACAAAATTCCCTTTGTTTCACCCATTCCCCACCCCCACCTGGACTAACTTGTTTTTCTCTCTCTGTTCTGATGATGGGTCCCAGACCTGAAATGTTACGTCATAGGGTTGAACGCACAGAAATGTGCCCTCCACCCCAATGCAACCATGTCGACCTTTTTGCCCCACCTACGCTAATCCCATTAGTCCCTGTTTCTCTTGCCCTACATGAGTGTTTCCAGCAGTTTTTTGTTTTTAATTTAACTGAGTAGAGGCTGAAAAAAATCTGAGGTGGGAGTGTGATTGGTTAGGGAGAAGGAGAATTACAAGAGCATTTAGTGGCAGACTGAGAGGTGGGAGAGAGATTACATGATGAAAGGAACAAAGATGTAAAGTGACCAGCAATGATAAGAAACAAAAGATGGATCCAGTGGAAATGTGAATGGGAATAGCAGAATCATTATCAGAGGTATTTATTGGCAATACTGCACCAGCCATCCTATTGGAGATGAGATGGGATGTGTAACTCACAGCAACCATTTTATTGTATGGCAAATAAAGTCAGTCAACACAGCACAAGAGGAGGTCATTGGGTCCAATCCAGCTCCCGGAGGAGTAATCTGAATAGTTCCATCACCCCTTCCTTTTTCCCCTTTAGTCCTGCAGCTTATTCTCTCGCACTTCAATCAACTCCCTTTTGGTTCTCTTGCCACTTGCTCACACAAGTTACTGTGGCCCACTTAACCCCCCAGCACACCCTTGGAGTGTGGAAGAAAACAGGAGCATCCTACAGAAATCCGTGCTGTACTGTGCACTGTCAAAAGCTGTGATATTGTTCCTCAAGATTTCATTGTGATTCTTTGGGGCTGCCTGGGAGAAGTCAGAGAGGGAATGAGCAGAGAATCAACCAGAAACTCCATGTCATGCTTGAGGATTAAATAGAGGAGATCAGCCACTGTGGATCTGATCTTCTCAATGGTGAGCAAATGGTGTAATAAGCAGCAAACACAGCAAACCAAGTTGACAGTGTTGATTGATCACTTTTTCACAAAGAGGGGTGTCTGAAACCTTGGATAGTAGGAAGTAAAAAGACAGATGTTGCATCTCCTGCTTTTGCATGGGAAGATACATTGGGAAGAGCAGGAATTGTTGGCAGTGACTGAGGAATGAACTGGATGCCACAGAGGGAGATTTTGGACTCCTGAAAGGGGAGGAGAGTGAACTATCTGTTTTGAGATGAATTGCATTGAAGGAGGAAGAAAATGGAAAGGATAATGAATGTGGGACTGGTGAGGACAAGGGAAACTGTATCCTGGTTGTGGGAAGAAAGTGAAGGATTGGGACAAGCAGAGTTAAGGTCCCATCAACGATGGTGAAGGGCAAAAAGGAAGCGATCTCAGACGCACCAATGTGGAATGTTGTATCTCCAGAAATGATGTAGCAAAGATGGAAAACTGGTTGAATGGAATAGACTTATTGGGAACCAAGTGGGAAATGTAATCAAGGTGACTGTGGGAGTCAGTGAGGTTATACATTACTGTACTACAACTAAGCATGAACTTAACTTTCTCTTTCATCAAACTGTCAATCACAACATTCCATCAGGAAGCTCATGACAAAGTGAAACTTCTGGTGGAGTAAGATTAGAAATATAAGACTATCATGACAACAATGTTTCATTTCTGAAAGGGTTTTATTGTGGGTAAAACGATTATCTTTATATCTATCAATTTTCTACCTTTCCAATGTTCAAAGAGTATTCCTTATCCATTTGATCCTGAGGAGAGATTGAACCATGTTCCAGGGCTGCAACTTAATATTGTGCTTCAGGGTTGACAATGGAATATTTTGAAACCTGTTGCTGTTTGGATGGTTTTCCTCATTCACTACCACAACCGCAAAGCTGTGCTATTAAGCTTTAACTTAGTTTGATTTTTTTTAACTATCTTAACATAGAATTTAAGCCAGAAGATATTTGCTACACACAGCTATATTCACAAACGTGAGAATATCTGCTCAGAGGAATTTGTAAGCCGGGTAGCAATGTGAATTTGAGAAGAGTAGAAATTTGGTTTAGCGGAAGAAATTTTCAGTTACTGTTTTGCCTGTAATTTTTTTTGATTCCAGTCCATCTGGGCCAAATCCTTTTCAGAGTTTGATCCACGTCAGGTTTTTTTTGTACTTGATTGTATCCTTTCCATGTTAATAACAATTTTAAATCTTGTAAAATTAGGATCACCATTACCATANNNNTACTTTGCTCCCATCATTCCCCAGACCTAGACCAAGCATTTTGTCTCCAGTCTTGTTGGGTTAGGAACATAATGATCAAGGAAGTTCTCTTGTATACATTCCTGAAATTTCTCTCCATCTATTGGGTACACAGTCACTATTCCTGGTCTGCATTAGGATAGCTGAAATCTATCCATCATCTCTGTCATTCTTGCGTTTTTCTGTAACTTGCCTGAAAATATGTTCATCTAGTGCACTATCGGGAATGCAAACCTCATCTACTGTTCCTCAACTCTAGTTTGTCTTTAGCTGCTCAGTATCATCCCTTTCCAATGCTGTAATAACCTTTTGGATTAATTTTTACATATTCACCATCAAAGACCTTTTTGATCATTCCTGAATGCTCCACGGTCAGTTCTATCCTTTCCTTTCCATCAGAAAAATCTCAGACATTGCTGCAATATCACAATCCTGGTACCTGCATCTCACAAATCTTTTTTACCAAATTTCACAGTGTGTGTGTATATATATATATATATATATATATATGTATTCCAAACCCTTGTTAGTCTTCACATTCTTCCATTATCTCATTTCTCTTGTTGCTAAACTATTCTTCACACCCCACGAAGGAGTGAAAGAAAATGATATAAATAGACAGTCTTGATGATAAGGCTCATAACTCATCTTAAGGTTGAGTATATGGGTTGATTCAGTTACAGACAATTGCCAAATGGAGTCAGTGACCAGGAGACTGAGGTTATGGTGGTGATCAAAGACGATGGCTTTAGGCTTTCTGATATATAAATGGAGGAAATTTCTGCTCATCCACATTCAGCATATGACAAGCAAACTGGTAAGAGATTGAGAGAAATTGTAGGTCTTGGTGTCATTCGTGTCCGTGTTTTCAGATAACATGGCTGTGTGGTAGCATGCAAATGAAAAAAAATAGGAAAAAGTAGGGAGCCAGAGGTAACAGCATGGGATCAGACGGAGAAATCATTGCAGATGATCCCATGGGTACGATTGGTTAGAGGACAGACAAGCGTGGTTCCATTCAATTGGATAATGGTAAAGCGGCAGAAGCAGGTCTGCTGGCTTGGCTTGTCATTGGTTATGGACAAACAGAGGGTTAGGATGTCAGTAATGGTCTGGAGAGTTAAATATAGAATGTTATTAGTGACAATGATTAGAGACATTTTGGTTCTATGACAGTACTGCTGCCCTTGTTGTTCATTAATATGGATTTAATTTCTTGCAAATCCTACTGTCATCAGCAGCTGAGTGCCAGAACCTGCATGAACTATTTTGCAGTCTGCAGCCAAATAAACACGTCTCCTGTTATTGTACTTGACTCAGGAGGAAAAAGCTGCATCTTGCATTTATTTAATAATAGCTGACATAAATCCAGGAGACAATAGTCCACAGAAAGCTTGAATATATTGTCAGCTATACCTTGGTACTGATTGACTTGGCTCTGAATCAAAGTTCGACCCATTCAATAATCATAATTTAGGGGTGTTATCAATGTAGCACTAAGAGGTTGTTGGAGATGCAGACTTTCAGAAGGAACATTAAATAGGATAAAAGATCCTATGATACAATTTCAAAGAAGAATAGGGGAGCTCTTCTTAAAATGGAATAAAATGATGTGAATAAAAAGGCCATTTAGTCACTGTAACAATACTAAGGAATTTGAGAGCCATTTATAGAATGCTAGCCATCTTGATTCAGGATTAAAGATAATTTGTAAGTTCAAAATATACCAAATTAACCTAAAAATCACCAAGAAATTACAGATGAAAATATCACAGAGAAAGAAAATTAGCAGCCAATATTTAACCATCACCATCATGGAAAAATGGTCAGATTATTTAACCAATATACTTGTTGCTGTTTGTGAGTCCAGAATGAGTGAAAGTTGGTTGCTGTGCTCCCTAATTTAAATTAGTGATTACAGATCACTAAAATACTTTGATCAGTCCTGACATTGTTAAAGAATCATAGACTTAAAATATGGGAGACCATTTGATTTGTTGAGCCTGTGTTGGCTCCATGTAAAAGCAATCCAGATAGATCCATTCCCCAGAGCCCTGCAAATTCCATCCTTTCAGATATTTACCCAAGTGTAATATAAATGCAGCTGATGAGGTTTGATTAATGAACCACACCAGTGTTTCAGACATTCTTATTGCAAAGCAACATGAGTTTCTTCAGCCCCTGCAGCCCAGCAACTGCTTCAGATCACCCAAGGTTCCTTCTTGCCAAAGTCAAAAGAGCAGGGATTACACAATCTGTCAAATCAACTCCCCAACACACCAAGGAGCTAATTTTAACTGCTGTCTCCCGGTGTTCCTTATCGCAGGAGGTAAGCCTCTCCCCTGAGCTGGTGAGCTGTGCATTATCTCTGCTCTCTACAACAGTGGAGAAAACCACTAACTCATCCAGAAGTGCAATAATAATAATTAAAGACCATCTGTTGATCTGGCATTGACTCGCTCTGCAAGGTGAGGGCAGTGCACTCTCCAATCGCTGATACATTACTGCAAAATATAAGCAATAATATTAATAAATCAAAATCTCCATTCTGACATTCTTGCCGAGATTTTCCTTTCCTCAATAAAGAAATTTTGGTAATTTGGTAATAAATGATTTTGATGTCTAACCAAAATCATGTTGTTGCAATGCACTTTAAACTTCTCTTCAGTCAGATAGAAGCAGATCAAATCAATCCCAGTGAAAATGACTGTTGGCCAAAGAATATCACTTTTCTATTATAAATGATTTCACTTATTAAGCACTTTGGGCTGAGTATCCCTTTATCTGTTGTTCATTGAATCTGCCATATCCATCATCTGCCATAACCTGTGATTTCCTGGTTGGTTTTAGATTAGGTAAGTACATGTTTCTTCGAACATTGCAAATTATCATTGTACAACTTCCTGATTTAAAACACCTAACCATCTATAAATGGCTTTTAAGTTCCTTTGCACTGTTATCACTGTTATCACATGCAAAAGCTGTCTTCAATCTCATTTTATACTATTTTGAAAATATAGTGGCTAAAAGAAGAATATGTTTATAAAAATAACACAGGCAGGAAATAGAATATCTAAGTTTCACTCACCCAAGGAAACTGAGTGCAATTCACTGACACATCAAAGTTGATCGGCAGCAAAGGTCCATCAAACTTTCCTCCCTACTATAAATGACCATAGCATTGCGACAGGATACTTCCCTCAGCCCCCACCTCCCGAACCATGTAATTTTCTGGGCAAGGTAAAACAGAGGGAAACACTGTCCAAGGAAAATATATCCCAGAAAATTCCTCTCCAACCCATTCTTGTGATCAAAATTAGTCCAGCATAGTCAGTACCAGGCAGTGCGCTTACTAACCGGGCCATAAAGTAAGCTTCAAACCATGCACTGACCAACGTTATTACATTGAGTCCTTGCAATTAGGACAAACGAGAAATACTTCTCATTTCGAATGTTAATTGCTTCACATTCAGTCTCACACAGACATAGCAAAGCCATTCGGACTGGTAATCTTTAAAGAATCATTACAAAAATCTCTGATCTTT
>JARFYF010000112.1:28135604-28150312 GCA_030265395.1 Rhina ancylostomus | reverse complement strand
AAAAGAAAAATTCACAAGATGGTTCATGGAAGTCTCAATACCTTGTAATGTTTTCAAGTAGTGGAACATCATCTTGCTTTAATGCAAATCGTTTTGTTAAAAAGTAAAGGGAGAATTAAATGGAAAGCTGAAAACAGAATAACACACCACAGTACAAAAAAAATGTTGCTCTTGCAGCATTATTCTGTTGAAGAGATATCTTCTCTCATAGGAAGGCAGCATAAAAACACTTAAATTACTGAGGAATTCTGTATTACAATTCTACCCAATACAAATTTAATTTGATTATTTTCTTTCACCTAAAAGAAATAACAAATGTACTCAAAAATATTACCTCCACACCACAAAATGTCAAACACAAAAGATGGTGAATAAAAAAGGCTTGGACTTTTCACACTACTTTTAATGATGGCCTACATTGTAAACAATATTTTTCGTGTAACCTGTTGTAATGAAGAAAATATGGCAGCCAATTTAAGGACAACAAGTTCCCACAAATGTCAATGAGATAATAAACAGACCATGTGTTTTGCTAATATTGTTTAAGGGATAAATTTTGACCACTAATAACTTCCTTATCCTTCTTAAAAGGTCCCAAGGTATTAATCTGATGTTTACCCCAGATTGGAGTGTGGTGCTTGTTAAATATCTCTAATAAGGCAGCACTCTTTGCTGTACTGAACAGTTAGTTTAGATTCTGTGCTCAGGGTCTGGTGCCCGACTTCAAACCATAATCTTCTGTCTCAGTGGTGGGTGGGCTAATGACCTGAACCACAACCAACACATTTCAGATAAGCCAAAGAGTTGGGCACAGCTCTGACAATAAATGAGCATTAACTTCGAATTCGCTTAAAAGATTTCATTTTCTACAATGCCTTTGGAGACCATCTTTCAAGGACAGTAACATTTAACAATTGGAAGGAATCTATTAAATAAATAAACTATTTAAAATGGGGGGAAAAGTTGTGCTCTTCCATCTGGCATTAATAGCCATTTGGTGAATAAGTTTGATTTATTAAATCTTTACTTGGAGGAGATTGAGTTTGACATTTAAAAACTTTCTCAGTTATAGATGGTTTAAGGAGAGTTGTATTTCTGTACAACCATTCCTGACAAGAATAAAAACACAAAAATCACTAAAATAACCAAAAATGGAAAGGTGGCCTTTGTTAAAACTATGATGTTAATTTCTATTTTAAGAATGGCAGATTTGGTCTTTCCTTTGTTTTACTGGCTTGAGATGCACATAGTCAATACCATGAAACCAATTATACTTGCACTATTCTTTTCATGATCTTTCCTCTAGAAAGCAAAAATAAATAAATATTTATAAGACACCATGTCTGGATCCTACTTCCTCCCCCATTCCATCGCCCTTGATTATCCCTCCCCACCCCTATACTACTTGCTTCTGGAGCACAATATAAACATGGTAACAAAACAAAGCAGGGATAAATTAGCTTTACTTATAGAAACCCTTGATGCCAATAATTTTTTAATTGTTTTGTAATAAGATATTAATAGCTTCAGACTATTTTGTGAACATGGAAAATGTCAAAGATGGTCCATTTTTAAAAACTGTGGTTTTTCTATTTGTAACTTGTTTCCATAGTTGTATGATGATGCAGATTAAATTTAAAAGTCATCACTATATGTAATGCCTCAGGAGCAATTTTCACAGTCATAGTATAACAAGGTGCATTGCCATGGTAATCACTGTACATTACTTGGATAGTTTCCAGGACATATCAAACTTTGCTTAAAGTATCCTGTTTAGTTTATTCCGTAATTCAATAAATTGTGCAGTGTTGACCATTTCCATGGCTGGAACAACCTGAAAAGTGGAAAACAAAATACATAAATATTGCAGTTGACTGTCAAAGTGCCTCAGAGCTGTCATAGAAATTCAAAGAAAGCCAGAAATTCCACGGCCCTGTAGTATAGATACTCTAAGATACTCTAACTTCTGATAGCCAGACTTGAAAATGCTAAAAGGAACTATGATACCTTTTCCCTATTTGACACTGCAATTTTAAATAAAAACCTTACCTTATTCTGTAGAAAACTATGAAGAGATTGTATCCAAAGACATTCCATGGTTCTGAATCTGTGAAAAATTAGTCAAATTTAAAACTGTTAAAAAAAAAATTAGTGGTAGGAACTGGGTGAAGTAGAAGATTTAGAATCTCAGTGACAAGTGATAACATCCAAACTAGAACAAATAACCTGGAAAAAAAATGTCTACTGGGACACCTATATGCAATGTGTACTCTTGGTACACAATACCGACAGTACCAATCTGGCATCAATTTGAAATCAGTAACTTGGGGGGGGTGGGGGGGGTGGCAGGGAAGAAAAGTTAGTTACTTAAACATAGCCCTGTACATTTGTAAACACAAACATATTTTTGGCCCTCAAAGTACAAGGTTCAAGTTTCACACAAGAGCCCAAGTGTTATAAACAGTTCACTGAGCCAAGAGAACAAGTACAAAGATGAGACAAGATTTCAGTACAGAGCATGAAGTGTTAAAAAATAAATGCTTAAAAGCAGTTTACAGCTGCACGTTAGCAACGCAATGGCAAGTATTAGAAGTGAAAACAGCAGGATTATGAAAACTTTACTGCACACATCCTGTTAGATGGATATACTGCAAGATGAATTTTTATGGACAAAAGTACCCTTTAAATCTTTAAGCAATGAAGACAAGTCTCATAATTTGACAGGCAATAAAAATCATCAAATTCTAGGCCTGAAAATTTCTATTCAAGATAGCTGCATTTCATTTGGGATGACAAAGGGGCAATCAGATATTTCCTGATATGTACCATAATAGCTGTACATTTTATGCCTTGCAAGAAGGGTTAAAATTAACTTGCATATGCAATGACAAAACGACATTGAAAATGAATGTGTGGTTAAATATTCAAAACCTCTTGATTTTTTCCCCCAGAATAAAGAGACACCTTGTATTAACTCTCCAGCTATCCACTCGAACTGGGCACCAACACAGGAACTGGTGGGGTACATATGCATGGTAACATTCCAGGATCTGATCTGGGATGAGACACCATGAACAGAGGGAGCAGTTGACGCAGGGCTGAAACTAAATATATTGAATACGCCACCTGAAAATTGGGAGTCTTTAATGGGTGAGATTCCAAAGATGTTACAAGCACAACATAACCATATTATTGACCCATGTACACTATATTGGAGGGTAGTCTGGACTGTGAAGTAGGACATTAGAGACAGGTTTACTTCTAAAGTAAGCTCAATGTCTGATAGAAACAAAAATCCCAAGTTCTTCAGTGTTAATTGCAAATAGGTTTCCTGCAATCCTTTCCAATTCATCACCTATGATTAATCAATATTATTCCTTCTTTTCTGGGAGTAAGAGGTCAGATCCACAACAGTGAGTGACACAGAAAGACCCAAAATATCTGCAATGTATTTATTACATTTGAATCTGAATCCATGCATAAAATTAATTCACATTTTCAATAGCCAGTTGGTGGACTCTCAAGATATTGCTCATGTGCATGTTATTTCAAATTTGATGACATTTACAAGGGCAATGTTGACACAGACAGATGAGTAGTCCTGGAGATTATTATGCATCAGGTGTCACCACCATGGCTTTACCAAAGGCTGAGCTTTCTCGTATTCTGTTCTCTGTAATTCCAAGTACAGGTCACCTCTGTTAGGGGGCAGGGTTCGTGTTCCTAAAAAACTGTCAGTATTGCGATTTTCCGTAACAAATCTGCATCATCTGCATATATATCTAGAAACGCAAGTTGAAAAATAAAATTGTGTTTATTCATTCACTTCCACCCCCCCCCCCATATAAATTCTGAGAGAGTGAATCTTATTCAATATCAAATTTCTGGGTAGTAATTTGTGTTTTCTGCATGGACAAATTTCTGTTACCCAAACAGCTGTAATGCAGGTGGGGGGGGGGGGGGCTTCGCCTGTAATCAATATTTGTTGGACCTAGCACACTTTACTGCTTTCAAGTCACTTGTATGCATCCTGCACTGCTGCATTATGCCAATCAATATTATTCCACATCAGTGGTTTTAAGCAGGAAGCACTATCTTCTTCTTATTGGTACAATGTTTAAAACCATCTCCAAGCCCCTTGATGGACTGGAGTAATAATTTCTACAGAGAAATTCTGTGCTTATTCATTAGTTCATGGTCTGCAGATGCTAACCTGAATTGTACATTGGACTATCGAACAATTTGAATTAGAGCAATCTATAAAAACACTGCAAAGCAACAAAGTCAGGATTAAACATACAAGCTAAATATTGAGTAGGCAAGTCAAAGGAGCTGTTAAGGTGCATTAAGCAAAGGCAAATAATTAATGTTCTCTGCACTAGCTTTCAATCCATCCCTGCAAGAGAATTGCAGGCTCCTAGTATTCTCATGTGCCCTGGCCATGATGTCAGTCGAGTTTCACTGGCCATCTGGTAGCAGTTTATCCTTGGTTTAAAGGGCTGTTATCACCCTAGTGCAAAGTAGCAGCCCCAAATAATTTTCAATTGAGTCACCATGTACAGCTCAGCTAGCTAGATGGAGACAAAAAACATTGATCGTTATAAGTGACAAGATATGCCTGCTTTACTTGTATGGACTCTGCAACAGTGAGTGTTTATGCACTAGTTGGATGCATTTCTCATTGAAAAGCGAGATCTGGATGAAACTTCATGTCCTCCCAGCAACCCTGAAGGCACTAAACTCACAGGATACTGCCCAAAAGACATCAACAGCCAAACATTACATTTTGCACAGATAGAGAATCAACTGATATTCATAGTTCTTCAAAATGGAGTTAGCCATTCAGGCCATCACGTATATTCTATCCTTTCTCTAGACAGCAAGGAAATGATGACGTAGGGGAAAAAAAGTCTTTAATGATGGGATCTAAAAGTTGGGGCCTTATAAAAGCATCACTAATGAATTCAACTAGGAATTCTAGAGAAACATCTTTATTTTTAAATCATTGAAAATCTTGAAGACTATCAAGTTCTACTTCACTGTAACAAATACTTCTAGATATTTGCATCATATATTAAAAGTAATGTCAACCTTTGTTAAAAAAAAATACTCACTCATGCCATGCCTCCACAAGAACATTGAGCACAGGAATGCTCAAAGATTGGACAGTAGTTTGTTTAAAGGACAGAAAGAGGGTCACAAGGTCAGAGACATAGTTGGCATCATGACACTTAACCCTAAAAAAAGTTAAAAGAAACATTTTAGAAATAGTTTTTCATTTTTGACCATGATTTTAGTAATAATCATGGAAAAGTAAATGACACTACTAAAAGTCAGACTACTATATACAGTGGGATATTTCAAAGAGGAACAATACATTTCAGCAAAGGAATGAGATTGAACATTGAGTGACATCTTTCAAAAGGATTTTACAGGCAATAAATGAGATTGCTAATTGTGGTAAATACTTAATTTTACTATGGCGAGATAATTATTTTATCCAAATTGAGTTTCATTTGCCTGCTACGAGATTTTCATTAGATAAATCAGTGTTTTGCATGCAATCTCAAATGAAATTATCAGTAAACAGGATTAGAATGACATTCTGATCAGAGAAAGGTTCAATGGTCTTCAAGGTCAGTGTTTATGGGATACAAAAGCTTTTCACAAGATAATTTTGCCATAAGCATGAAGAACATGTAAGAAATCAGTCAAAAGGAATGAATTTTGATTGATTTGTCTGATTTGTTTGGAATTGGATGATTAAGTACATTGGAAATGATTACATATTAAATGTCTGAAATAAAAGCTCTCATGTATTCACAGAAGTGCTTCACTAGATGTGCTAAACTGTATATAGTTTCAAATCACTCTGGCACAGGGGAAGTCAAGATCATGTACCATATCAGATCATGCAAGACAGACAGAGTTATGTTGGTTGGGAGGGGGTGGTGGGGGGGGGCAAGATTTTAATAATATTTGGGTGGGTGGAAAATATATGTAACAGCCTGGCTTCACACTAGCCATCTACTGGTTCATACTGGGGAGAAAGGGGTGGCAAAAAAGAGGGATGAAATGGGAAAATGCAGTTCACACTTCCTTGTTGACACCAAACTGATCAGTCACCCAGAGGAAGGGGAGAATGAAATTTGCACAATTAATTGATCTGCGTTTCAACTGAATTGATTTGGAAGAAAAATTGGCTGACACAAATGGTTGAACCAAGCAGCTGGGATTAACTGGAATTGAAGGGCAATTAATTTCTAATTGAGATCAACAAGAAATTGACATCCAGTTTAACGTGGATGAGCACTGAATAAAATGCATAGATGGCTTTGCACCCAATTTTACATTTGACAATGAAATTATATTGATTTCTACAGTTATATATTCAGATATCACCACACTAAGATTGCACTTCCCAAGTGATAACATTATGCTGAACTTAGAAATAGAATATTGACTTGTTTACATTAATGATATACAATGCCATTTTCATAGCAGTTGGTAATGTATTACTTCTCACAGTGCAAATTTTGCTATTCAATTTTATTCAACACAAGCATCTAAGTAGTCGAGTTGACAAAAATCTAGATCTATGACTTGCAGTGGCAAAATCTTACTTACACATCAATCACCATGCTTCTATGTACATAAATATTGTTGCTCAGAATGGCACAGAAATGATGCAAAATTTCCTCTTTCGTGCTTAGGCTGTCGAACAAGAGCTTCAGAGCCCAGAAATTCTTCTAAAATTATCACAAACAATATTAAATCAGAATGCAATTTAGATCTGTCTCAATGAGCTGCTTATCTATAGATGGACATCAACTGGCTTCAATTCTCAGTTATGCCAGCATCCAATCTGTCAACATCCAATCATCAACAAACTGATGGAAGGTGTTATGGACACTGCTGTCAAACGGTATTTACTTTCTGAAAACCTCATCAATTATCGGGGCCATTCAGCTCCAGACCTCATCATGGCCTTGGTCCAAATAATAACCTGAAGGTTTGAATTCCAGAGACAAGGAGAGAGTAATTGTCCTCTACTTCGAGGCAGCATTTGACCAAGTGTTGCTTTGAGCAGCCCTGGTAAAACTGGATTAAATTGGCATCAAGAGGAAAAACACTACAATGGTTGGAATCAAACCTCACATAATGGAAGATGATTCCAGTTGGAGATCAATATTCCCAGCCCCATGCCTTTTTTATTTATAGCATGTTAACAGGCCCTTCCAGCCCAGCAAGTCCATGCCACCCATTTTTAAACCCACGTTAACCTACCTGTACATCTTTGGAATGTGGGAGGGAACCAGAGCACCTGGAGGAAACCCACACAGACACGGTAGAACGTACAAACTCCTTACAGACAGCAATGGGAATCGAACCCCGATTGCTGGTGCTGTAATAGCGTCACGCTAGCTGCTATGCTACCGTGTCACCCTCACTGCAGGGATTTTCTTAGGAGAGTGTCCTTGGCCCAATCATCAGGTGCTCCAACAATGACTTGTCTTCCATTGTAAAGGTCATAAATTCAGATTACTGCACTATGTTTAGCAACACATGAAATAATCTGTGCCTGCATTCAGCAAGTCCTGGACAATGTTCAAGCATAGACTGAAAAATGGCAAGTGACATTTGCACCACAGTCCCTCGGCTTTATACCTGCTGAGAGAGAATCTATTCACTTGAACCCATTTACTTCATTTTTAATTTTTTAAATTCGCTTCTAGTATTCTTAAGTGCTTTAGTTTTTTTAAAAATTGTAATTGGAACACTGTTGACATGAAGTTTTAAAATATCTCTAATTATCATGAGACATTTAGAAAAAATTCAAAGGCCATTGACTGTGGCAGATTGTCAAGAAGCCCTTGGGACAGTCTGAAGCAGAGCCCCAAGACACTACTCAAGGCCTAGTTGCCACCTCATGGCCAGCTCCACCTGTCCATCATTGCTGGTGTGTGAGCACCTTGAGCAGCAAGCTTGGAGAGCAGCTAGATCCAGGCTGATCCAACATTATGTTGGATCCCAGGAAATAAAGCAATCACCAAAAAAAGTTTTCTCCCTCAGATCTCCCTGGGAGTAGAATAAAGAGTAGTCAGAAGAGCCTTTCCTGGTAAAGAGTAGTTCTCATAGCTTGGAAGGAGTTGGGACTTAGTTTAGATGTTAGAAGTTTTTATTTAGCAACGATGGAGACCAAGTCAGATGAAATAGCAAAGTTAAAAATGTTGACACAAGATGAAAATGATGCACAGAAAAAAGATTGTTAACTATCGACGAGATTTGAGACATGAAGCACAAGTCAAGAACTTCCTTGTATTGCTCTCAAGTTATTAGTGGGTAGGAAGTACTTCCAGTAATGTCAGTTCATTTGCATGCCTACTGGAGAAGTTTGCCCAAATTCCATGTAAAATTAAAGAAAGGCATGGCAGTATATAGAAATTAAGTTGTAGCCTTTAAACAGACAGTTCAACCTGTGTACTTTCCAGCAGGCCAGTGACAACCATTTAAGATTGGATACGTGATCAGTAGGATCACAGGGTGTCTACAGCATACACATATTTAGTTTCCTCAGGTTGCACCTCATTCAAATGCTGCTCCTGGCATGCTCTTCTACACACCTCTCCCTGACAATTTACTACTGTATGATGATTTATCCATTGTAGTCTGCCCTGAAAGTAGGACCCAGAGGCATGGTTAATCAGTGAATTTGACTTCTGTGGGACAGATCTTGCAACTTTGGCCCAAGTTCCCAGAGGTGGACTTTGCAGTACTGATGTTCAGATATACCTTTGTGTCCAAATCAGCTGTCTAGATTTATCAGTTCAGCTTTATTACATTTTTTTTGTTGTAGGTTTGTCCAAATGGTTGGTTTGACAGGTTATTTCAGAGCACAGTCCAGAGTCAACCCTATGGTTGGTTTAGACTCACAGAAATGTCCAGATAAAAGATAGCAGCCTCATCTTCCAAAGCAAACTTGCTGGATTTTTAAACAATTTGATTTTTTTTTTAAAATCAGCTTTTCTACAGGTGTGGCAAGTGACGGGAGGGAATGACGAGGACAAGAGTTTAAAAGTTCGAGGACAAGAAAAATGACAGCAGAGTCTAGGGCACACACAAGTTCCTCTGGATACCTTCTGTCTGGAGTTCCTTTCCCATTGCCCCTCCAAGTTATCCTCTGTGGCCACTGCTTTCTCACTGGCCATTCTGCCAGCTCAAACCAAGGACTGTGTGACAACTTCCTTAGAGAAGCTGTAAAAGGTGGCTTCTGAGTTATGGCATCCAGAACTTGTTGGAACTCACCCAATAAAAAAGGTATTTAAAGAATGTTCCGGATGCAGCGTCAAAAATACCTAGCAATTGGCATGCAAATCATGTCCATACCCCTCTTGGGTCAACAATGTGGAATCACTGCCTTTAAGAGAAACCAATGCAGCACAAGCTTCTGTGAAAATGCAATGAATAGCTAGTTAAGAGATGATCAAGCAACAGTTCACAACTCCAGCAACATGGGAGTATAGACTGCAGATCTGATGGCAATACTGCAAAGTGGGAAGAATGCATTCTTTTGTCCCTCAGGGTTTAAACAGATCCAAAAATCTGACAACAGACCAGACATTCTACTAAGCTGTCAGGCTACAAATTCCAGGCTAGTGGAATAGTGACAGCTGGAGTCTTTTAATCAAGATCCAGCGATAGATCATACGGGTGAAATGAAATGTTCCAATTCAAAGGACATCAATTACTTTACTCTTAAGATGACAGAGAAGACATAAAACACAGGAAAAACACCAAAGAATTTAAGGACTGCTGTGGTTAATTTACTTTTGGTATTAATTTTCAAGTACGAAGTGAAAGGCGAAACCTGCCTGACAGAAACTTATTGGTTATCTCATCCAAATTTCCTTTGATCAAAAATAAGTTACGTCTTCTGCAGAACATGATGATATAAAATGTGTGGAAGGATACTGGCAATCTCCATGTCAGACCAAGAGCTTCAAATAGTTACAAATTAGCAAGAATAACACCAAGGTATTGAATGAAGTGATTGTTGTAGAGAAGTTTGTCTTATTGCAAAGATTGGGGGTAGTCACTTAAAACAGGTACGTAGGAATTTCTGCATGCAGAGGGTGGTGAATCCCTGTTATTCTCTACCCATCCAGAGTTGTAGGGGAAAGCTCATTGCTTCTTTTTTTATACAAGGAAGTAGATACATTTTTGAAAGGCCAAGGAATTGAGGGCTGGGAGGAACTGGCACAGAAGAGGAGACAAGGCCTAGGGCAGATCAGCCACGATCACATTGAATGTCAGGGCATACTTGAAGGACCAAATGGCCCACTCCTGCTTATACTTTCTTGTATTCTTATGTCTCTATAACCTGTCTCAGAGAGACTGCTAATTTTTAAAAAAAATAATTCAGTATTCTTGTACCTCAGAATAAGCTTTGCAAAAATCTTAATTTACTTCATCTGTCAAAATTCTGTGTAAACCTGGAGAGGAAAGGGTCAGGTCTTCCACAAGCTACTAACGCTTTGCAAGTCATAATCTGAAACAGTGACTTGCTTAAAGCTCACTTTCAAAAGTTGCCAATAAGGGCATGCCAAATATTTCTTATTTTCAAAAACTTTTACTCTTTCTTTTAAAAAAAAGTATACACAGCATTTACCTTTCCTGAATCTCAGTTCTCAGTCTGTATTTGGGAATGGAGGCCCAGAAAAATGTGGAATTGTACTTCAGCTAGTAGTCAACACTCTTAAGAACAGTAGGGAAAAGTAAAAGAAAGTATCTAGAAAAAAGGAGAGTTGCAAAAAATGAAAATAGTAGATTATAGCAAAAGGGAGTAATAGAGGGTTAAATTTATGTCACTGTCATTAACATAAAAACAATTGAATCATCATGAAGCTTGGTAAAGAAAACAATTTTAACATGACAAGTGTTTCTCTGGAGATAGCTTAGAAATCACTGAATTAACAAGAACAGACATGCAAAATGGTTTTGTGAAAGAAACTGAACTGTAACAAATTGATTAGCATGGGAAGAAAAGCAACGAGCTATGGACCATCATGTTCCCTGCAGTACAACTAACAAACTCCACAAATGCATTTTGGTAAAGATGAGTTTCAAGAGAAGTAAAATACTAGTTACAGTAATCTAACTGTTCTTACCCCATAAGCTACAATTAATGGCAGAACAATTTTCATCCTGGAGATATTCTCATGCAACATCTGCGCAGCAGCCATTGTCACCAGAATCAATGCAGACTCCCGATGAAGCTGTAAATAGAAACATTTTGTATTACAATTATTCATCCAAATCTTCATGCATTTTTAAAAAGTTATACACAAAACATTTCTAGGGCTGAAACTTCCATACAATTGTAAAAACAAAATGTTGGGGTGCAAATATTCCTTGGTTGCATGTGCTACGTGCACAGCGTAACATCAGTGTGCTGCACTTCAATTCCAAAATTCAGTTCCATTATTTATTTACAAAAAAAAGCTGTTGAAACCACGTAATTGGAAATGATAGTAATCTCCATGGTGCAGAAATCGGTCAGTGCGTTCAGCTGTTAACTGAAAAGTTGGTGGTTCAAGCCCACCCAGGGATGCTGGCAATCCAGCAGCTTTAAAGCACGTACCACCAGGCTCAAGGACGGCTTTTATCTTGCTGTTACAAGACAACTGAACGGACCACTTGTAGAAAAGACTCTTGACCTCACAATCTACCTTGTCTTGGCCTTGCACCTTATTATCTGTCTGCACTATCTCTGTAACAACTTATTCAGCATTGTGTTATTACTTTTCCCTTTTACTACCTGGATGTACTTATGAGATTAAATGATCTGTATGGATGTCAATGCAAGACAAAGTTTTTCACTGTGCCTTGGTACATGTGACAATAATAAACCAATTTAGATTTTGGCACAGTTTCTATTTTCTACATATCTAGACCTATAATATTGAGCATTTACTAAATTGTTCCCCCAGGATCTTAATTGCCAAGAATATTGTTACTTAAAACTGTGACACCCCATATCTCAGAATATACTGCATTTAATTAATATAATTTTGAGTTATTTAGAGAGAAAGAAAAAAAAATAAATCACCATTTCACCTACCACTGAGGAAAATGGTTTAGGCAAGCCCACTATTCCATTTTTCAGATCTTCAAGAACTGATGCAGAAAGGACAGCAGTGTTCTGAGAAGAAATAATTTTACAAGATTTGTGAAAGAAAGTTTCTAAAGCACCATGTTAAAACACAACTTTGCAGACTAAATGTTGTAATAATTAGACACAGAATCTTAATGATAGCTGAATTTAGGTATTCCTCAGTGATAAACAGCATTTGTGCAAATAGAATTACATAGCACAGAAAGAGACCCTTTCGGCCCTATTCATTTAAGCTCTGTGATGCACTAGTCTCATTTGCCCACATTAGGCCCATATACCTCTACTCTTTTCTTGTTCATTTACCTGTCCAAATGCCTTTTAGATATTTGTAACAGTATCTGCCTCTACCTCCTCTGGCAACTCTTTCCAGATAACCATCACTTTCTATTGTAAAATTTACCTCTCAGATCTCCTTTAAATATTTTTCCTCTCACCTTAAACCTGTGCTCTCTAGTTCAAGACTCCCCTGCCCTGGAAAAAATATCCTGACCATTTATCTCACTCATAAATTTGTAAATCTCTATGAAAGTCATCCCTCAGCCTCCTGTTCTAGTGAGAATAAATGCAGCTAATCTAATCTCTCCTTATAACTACAGCTCTCAATCCCAAGCAACATCCCATCCTGATGGATCTCTTCTGTCACTCTCTCTCTACTGCTACCATGTCCTTTCTGTAGCATGGTGACCAGAACTGTACACAATACTCCAAGTGCTGTCCAAAGTTTATACGGCTCCTATATGCAATGCCTCAGCCTCTGAAGGCAAATATATTAAATGCCTTTTTCATGACCCTATCCACCTGTGTCACCACATTAAAGGAGCAATGGACTTCCACCCCAAGGTCTCTCAAAACACCTACTCCCAAGGTCCTTGCCATTTATATCCTCCCAGAATTTGACCCCCAAAGTTCATTATCTCATACTTGTCTAGTTTAAATTTCATCTGCCACCACTCTACCCAACTGATCCTGCTGTATCTTTTAATAATCTTCTTCACTATCTACAACTCCAATTTTTGTGTCGCCTGCAAACTTACTAATCATACCCCCTACATTCTCACCCAGTCCATTTATATACATTTACAAAGGTCCCAGCACCAATCACTGCGATACACGAGTTGTTACAGATTTCCAGTCAGAAAAACACCCATTCACCACTACCCCCTTCCCCCATTGCCCAGCCAATCTTGGATCCAGTTCACTAACATGCTTCTGATCCCTTATGCCTTAACCTTCTAGACCAACCTACTGTGTGGGATCCTACTAAGTACATATAGCTAACATCCACTGCCCTGCCTTCATCAATCTCCTTGGTTACCTCCCCAATCAGATTTGTTAGACATGATTGCTCCTGCACAAAACTGTGCTGACTCCTAATTAGTCCCTGACTTTACAAGTGAACACAAAATGGTTTTGCATTGTTGTTTAAACATTGGGCACCCGTCAAGTGGGAAAGCCTAAACTGACTTCAAATCAAGATTTCCTTCCAGGGAGTTGTGTTCTGCTGCATTAAAAAGTTGTGTCAGCCCAAAACTTAGATGTATGTATTGCTTACATTGCAAATAGACATCTCAGATGAAAGAAAAACTGCTTCGTACTGATGTAATAGCTGATAGTTGGATATGTAAAGTCCACAATTTTGGCATAAATAGACCAATATTTTAACACTTCCAATAAAAAAATTCATTTCTGAATTTCATTTATGGTTTAGTAATGGAATCTTTATTATAAGCTACAATACAAAATTCTTAAGTGCAGAGTCTACCAGAGTAAAAAGAGTATTCACAAAGTCCTTTAATCTTTTATTTATATCTCAATGCTTCCATATTGAGCAGGTTGTGCTATTCTGACATATGTCAACACCAATTAGTTTAATTTAAAAAAGCAAAAGCTTATAGCACCACCAAAACAGAAAATGTTTTCTTTCTGCTGTTTATGATATCTTGCCATGTGCAAATTGGCTGCCATGTTTCCTTGCATGACAATTGTGAAAAATAAAAGATTTGCAATTATAAAGCACCGTTCACAATCTTAGGAAGTCTCAAAGCAAGTAACAATCAAACATTTACTTCTGAACTTTAAACCATTTGTTTATCAAGTAGTTAATGTAGCAGTAATTTGCACATAACTAGCTCCCACAAACAACTACATCTAGATGATCTGTAATTAAAACATTATCACTTTACTCTAGTTTGGTTATTGGGTGTAATTTACTTTCACAAATGCAGGTGGTGGCACTTGTAGCACATCATTTTCCATTGCAAAATAATTGCAGTGAATTTGAATCAGTCTGCTCCAGCAGTGAACCTGAAAGAAGCATACATACATAGATCATATCATTAAACAGAACAGCTATAAACATTTTTCAGTCAGTTAACAGTTCAGACTCCACATGCTGATACGTAAAAGTTAAGATTTTGAGAACCAGAGCATTCAAGAAAATGTTTTAATCTGCCTGAAGACCAGAATAGAAAAAAAATCCATCTCTAGCACTTGGGAGCAATAAGGAGGTGGGGGGGGGGGGGGGGGGTAATTT
>JARFYF010000112.1:28028920-28039507 GCA_030265395.1 Rhina ancylostomus | reverse complement strand
TGGAGGCCAGGTCAGTGGGTATATTTAAAGTAGAGGTTGATAGGTTTTTGATGAGTAAGGGCTTCAAAGGTTACAGGGAGAAGGCAAGAGAATGGGGTTGAGAGGGAAAAATAAATCAGCAATGATCTAATGGCAGAGCAGACTCAATGGGCTGAATGGCCTAATTCTGCTCCTATGTCTTATGGGTTAAAGACATCTCCATGGGGTTGGAGAGAAACTTGGAGTGGACAGGGAAAGAATCAGTTGTCATGGTCAACAAAGGTACCACCAACATAAGTAGGCTCAAAAAAGGTTCTGCAATTGGGCCCCAAATTGAAAAGTAGAATCGCAACTGATAATAATCCCTAGGTAACTACCTGGGCCTCAAGCAAACTGACATTGAGTAAATAAGCTCAGGGTGTTGAATGCACACCTCAGTGATTGGTGTGGGAGAAATGGGTTTCAATTCATGGAGCACTGACGCAATCAGTGGGGAAAGAAGTCACTGTTCCATTGGGAAGGGCTTCATGTGAAACAGACAGACCACTGTCTTGGCAAATCAAATACCTTGGGATATAAATATGGCTTTAAACTAATTAGTGGTAGGAAGGTTCAGGTGAGGGGAAATAGAGAAAGTTAAAGAGAAAGGACAAGGTGATACTATAAGGTAGTGATCTGGGCAATGATAACTGGAGTGGGACAGAAAGGGAAAAGTGCATAAACATAACAGCATCTGCAAATGGAGTCAGAATTGAGTAAAATGGTTTGAATAATTTAAATGTTTACAGCATTCACAACAAAAGTAGTACAAATACAAATGAATTTCAGCTGATAGCCTTTATAGAGATATGATTGATCAAGACCAGGAATTGAATATTCCAGGTTACTTGATGTTTCAGATGGATTGACAGAAAGGAAAAGGAACTGGAGTAGCTTTGTTAACAAAGGATGAGATCAGTACGGTAAGGTGAATTTGGCTCAGAAGATCAAGATATAGAATCAGTTGGGGTGCAGGTAAGAAACAAGAGGAGAAAGAAAACTGGTGGGAGTAGTTTAAAGACCCTCCCAATTGTAGCTAATCATAGGATCATGTAAATCAAGAAATGATGCAGCTGTGTTAGAAAGGTACTGCAATAATTGTGGGTGACTAATCTTCATACAGACTGGGAACTTAACCTTGCCAACAATCTTATGGAATTTATTTGGGACAGTTTTAGATAACTATTATCTCAATAAGGACATCATTGAGATTTTGAGATATTATACCTTTGAAATAATGTGCCAAAATAATCTTAATGAGATTTGGTGCCAACATGTTTTGCACTGTCAGGGCTTATCTGGTTTCTCACAGATCTGTGCAGATTCCATAAAGGGTTCTCTTTTCAATGAAGGGAATAAATGCTGGTTCACATAAGAATTCAGTTAGAAAACCAGGAGTTAATGAACTCTAACTATAATTGTCATAACTTTGATAAATTCGTTTGTCTTTTTTTGTGTGAAGATTATAGACATTTTCTGATCAGTAAGCCCCTTTAGTGTTAGCCTGAAGCTGCTAACTACATAATCACTTACCTTTGCACCTTCCAGATCACCCAACCTGCTCTTTTTCCTAATGAAGGTGTTAAAGAATGAAATGTCTGGCTTCACGCCATGCTCATCCATGAGGGCCAGCAAGGACGACTCGGACAGGCTGTTTGGTTCCACTATGTCAGCCAACAGTGTAAACGTTTTAATATCTGGAAGCACATTATCTTCCTTCATTTTACTTAGAAAGCCATTCAGATATCCGATCAGTGCCAGTCTGTCATGTGGTGCAGTTGCTCTTCCCAGAGAAATTATGTTCTTCTTGTTGACCTGGATGTCAAGTAGATTAGGCAGAAGATTACTTTGAGGAAGCCCTTTGGAGTCTGAGTCAACTGTAAGAATTCCATTCTTGGGAACAAGTTCCAAAGGTTGTTCTTCTGGTGCCATTTCTTTCCCTTGGCTACCTTTGGACAGCAGGTTTGGTGCCTCAATCAATCCTGATAAAGTTGCATTACTGTGCTCATCCTCAGGTTCAGAGACACTGCAGGTAGTTAATGAACTCCCCTGATGCTCATCAGAAGATAGGCTAAACAACCGCTCTTCCAATAAATCAACAGTCAAAGTGGTTGCATTTTTGCTGTTTCTTGTACCTTTCTGACCTCGGAATTTCTGAACTTTTCTGTGCTGCTTTCGTTGCCACGTCCCATCCTCATCATTCAACAATGTGCGAGATGCCACTGCAGGGCTCCCAATACCACAGTCCCTGGCAGCCCTTAGCAGCAGGTTGTAGCTCTTGGCATCAGGCTGAATGCCCAGTTTCAACATCTCACGCCAAATCTGCAAAAGAGAGAAAGGCAAGTCAATCCAAGATTAAGATGCATTTTCTGGCGAAGAGCCTGTGAGATCCACAATGGTATCATTGATCATATTTGGTAGAGAAAATTGCAATGAAAACCTGTTTGCCCAAGCCCATCATTGATTTATTGAACTAGGTTTCATCCTCTCATAAACACTCATATAAAAGAAAACTATGGGTCTTGGTTTTTACTTCTGGCTCAGTGTCAGCACTATCTTCTTAAGAGTTGACAGACTGTGGATTAATCCCCACAACAATTTGTGCATGTATGTACTTATAGACTATCAATTCACTACAGTACTGCAAGAGCAATGAGGCATAACAGATAATACATTTCAGATGAGACATTAAATCAAGATTCCTTCTCCTTCGCAATTGGACGTAGGTAATTCTTTCAAACTATTTTAAGAAAGATAGGAGCTCTCCCAGTATTCTGCCCAGTAGAACATGCTCAGCTAATACCACCAAAGCAGGATTAACTGGCCTATGGAGCCATGCTGGGTAAAAATTGCCTGCTGTATTTCATGATACCTACTTCAAAAAATATTTCATTGATTTTAACTCTCTCTGCGAGTCCTGAAATTGCAATAGGTGCTTTATGAAAGGAAATTCTTTCTTTCTATTATTCATTCTTCTAGTAGAGTTTTTCTGGGCTGGGCAACCATCTGTAGCCTAAAAAAAATTTTGGTCTCTTTTAGTGAATAGCCATCCAAATGCTTTGCTTTTATCATTCCTTTCTTTGATAGACTGTGGTGCATTGGTCTTATCCATCACCTGGTTCTCACTGTGGCATCTCAGCTATGCTAAGTTTACTGCTGGGTTAAATCTGCTGCATTATCCTTTCTGAAGTATTGCTTACCACCTATTCCTTCATTAACCAACTGAAGTTGTTGATTTTTATATCTGTGTCTTTGAATTTGAAAAGCAATAAAAGAGCAATACCTTACAATATCCACCTATTGCTACTGGAAGCTCTGCTTCATCTAGAGCTGTGACATTTAGTACAATCACTGTTCTTACACAGAAGTTATTCTTTCATTTTCTGAAAACTATTGGGATAAAAAGGAAATGACCTTTAAAAGATATTAGAAGAGACAGATTTACACTGACTATGATAACCCACTGGTATATGGTGACTCACCAGCACACCACACTGCTGAACAGGAAGAAGGGCAATCAGCCATCATATAGGACAAAGAAAAATTCAATACATTCAACACTCCTACTTATCAAATGGCACAGCAGCATGGTGCTGTAACACCGAGTGGCAGGCCGGGCCACAGAGTTCATGATTCCCCAACAGGTAATCACAGAGGAGTGATCAGGACTGCTTCTGGTAGTTCCAGTTTATCCTGCAAATTCAAAGGCAGGAGGCAGAGAAGAAAATGCTTTAATTACCTGTATTGAATATCTAAAGCCATTGTCAGTGTCCTTAATGCTGCCCATCATTAAAGTGCTGAATGTTTCTACATTAAGTTCAAGACCACTGTGAACTATTTCCTGAAAAATAAACACACAAGGCAGCTCTCATAAGAAAGGCATGGTAATAATCTGTTTAATGTCTCATGTGCACACATATAACCTGCCCCAGGTGCATTTTTCAAAACCTCTTAACTCCTCTTAAACTTTGCTATTCTGATCAGAAAAGCCTCTGTTTTGCATGTCCCTCTTCATTATTATATTTTCTTGGTCCTGATACGCTTCAGTAAATGGTCACCACACTCTTTCAATGTGGTGAACATCTACTAAAGAAGTAGAAGTTGACTAATGTTTAGCATAAATTCATCATCACTTTCTTTGTATTAAACTGACACTTTCATTAATATTACTCCTTTAACAAAAATAAACACCCCAGAGGTATAAAGAAAACAAAACGAGCTGAAGAATAATATTAGGATGGTGTTTTAAAACCTGATCAAAGAAGTACATTTTAAAGAGGGTCTTAAGGAAAGAGAGGGAGGTGGAAAGCTGGAGGAGTGAGGGTTAAATTTTTAGAGTGTACTATCTATCTGGCAGCTCCAGTTTTCCTCACAAATTCAAAGACTGGAGGGAACAGAGAAGAAAATGATGCTTACTTGTAATTACTTGTAATGCACAGCAACTATGGATTTGCAATGGGAGGCAAAGGATGCACCAGGGGACATGGTCCAAAGTTGTGCACTGTTCACTGAAACACTTTAATAATTGATAAATACAATATTGCAGAATCTTACCTGTACTGTGGTCCCATCAAGAATTGTAATAAATCAGTTGAATACAACCTGTTCTTTACAAACTCAGATTCATTATAAATGAACATGAGACAGTATTTCATATGAATAGCAAAGCAAGAATTGTTCTTATAGGGATAATAATTAGACAATTATGAAGTGTGAGAACGTTTTAGTGGTCTTAATAATCAGCTGGGGTCTGCATCATGTTCAAGGTATTCATCACGTTCTATAGTTCTCCAGTTAATTGACACGTTTTAAGATTGTGATAAGTGTTGCATAGATGTGAGTATATTTATTTCTTAACTACCACACTAGAGAATTAATTAATTTTAACCATGTTCCCCATCTCTTACTCAATTCATAAACAGCCATGAGGTTTGTTACTAACAGGCTTCATGGAGGCTGATGGTAACTAACCTTTCTTATCCTGACCAGGTGCTGCAATGACCATCATCTCAGTGTGATGTGGTCAAAAACATTTTAATTGATACTCATGACAGTACATATTTCAAGTGTCAGCATCTTGTGCAAGTGCTTACCCGGACCACATCAAAACAAGCCTCCAATTCAGAGCAGACAGCGTAGGCCTTCAGCATGGCATGGTATGTGATAAGGTTCATTCGGATATTCTTGCTCCTTAATTCTTCCCGAAGCTTTGTGGCAAACTGAAGGCCCAAGTCCTTCCATGGTGATTCTGCACAAGCATTGAACAGAGCGGTGTAGGTTGCGACAGAGGGAGTCAGTTCTCTTTTCTTCATCTGCAAAGGAAAAAAATATTAATCCTATTTAAAACTATCCTTGTAATGATAAAGAGCTGGTAATCTGATTAAAACAGACACTGAGCCAAAAGATGTGTTAAGACTGGTTGCATAAAGCTCATTCAAGGAAATAGGATTTAAAGAACATTTTTCAAAAGCAGGAGAGATTTAAAAAAAATAGCAGACTTTGGGGCCTGGATGACTAAAGACGTAGTCCCAATGGTGACTGCCATACACATTTGACAAGCTTTATTTGATGTGCTTGTGATAACAGATGTACTACTGAAAGTATTCTGACTGGTTGCATTGTGGTCTGGTACGGCAATCTGAATATGCAGGAATGTAAACTGCAGAGAGCAACAGACTCAGCCTAATACATCAAGGGCACATCCCTCACCACCACTGAAAGTATACATGAGGCACTTCCTCAAGAAGGCAGCATCTATTATCAAAAGTCCCCACCATCCAGGCCATGCCATCTTCTCACAGCTACTATTGAGCAGGAGGTGCAGAAGCCTGAAGTCCCACACCACCAGATTCAAGAACAGCTACTTCAACCATTCGGTTCTTCCAATGACCTGCACAATCCTAATCACTACCTCAGTATTGCAACACTATGACCACTTTGCACTACAATGGACTTTGTTTTTTATTCTACTTGTATTTTTTCTTGTTTATGTTTTTCCTGTGAATGTTGTGTCTCTAATACTATGTGATGCTGCTGCTGCAAGTAGGTTTTTCATTGTACCTGTACATACATGTACTTATGCATGTGACAATAAGCTCGACTTGACTTGGTTACATCCTCAGATAGACAGCTGGCATTTGAAAAGTTCCAAAGTCAGACTGTTCGACATTGAACATTACCAACTGGACTTTTAATTTCATGAGAGGCAAAGATGGGTAGCATGGAATCTCAGACCCATGAAGTAGAAATATTTGTGTGTCCATGCATTTCAAGTTTCCAAGACTTCTTTTCAAATCTGTTCCCATAGGTTCCCTTCATACAAAGAAAATTTCACTAGTAGATTAGTTCAGTCTCTGCTACTCACATCGTTGAAGAGCTTAAAGGCTTTTTTCAAGTAACCTGCTCTTCCACATCCTCCTATCAGCACTGTGTAATTGTATTCTTCAGGGTTCAGCCGCTCTTCTTTCACCATCTGAGTCTCAAATAGGTCCAGGGCCTCGGCTAACTAGAAAGCAGTAAGATACCACTGTGAGGATTATCATTCTGGGGAGTGAGTGTTGGAACAGACAACCAGTGTACTGACCTAGAAAAGGGTTTAAGCAAACAATCTGACAGGCATGTACATGATAGCAATACATTAAAGTACGTTACCTGCAGACATTAACATTCAAAACAGGAGATACTGTTATTGGACGAAATACTGGATTAGTCTCCAGACCACAGTGTTCAGTTCTTGGAGCCAGACCTTTGTGCATGAATGGGTGTAGTATCCTATCAGCAAATATCATTAGGAGTCTTAGTTATGAAGAAGTATCTCAGAAGCTGTATTTCCTCTTGTTGGAAAAGTACCCTGACTTGATCAAGCATAAGTTTTTCCATTACAATAAGGATTGAGATTTGATCTAGATCAACTCCCAAAATCTAATAAAGTAAAAAGGAAATCTAAACAAAAGTATTTCTCACTCAGGATAATAATCCTTTAGACAATGTTGTTCAGGAAACCCAGCAAAACAAGAAATAACTGGATGCATTTCAAACTAAAGAGAGACTTGTACAGCTACAGTAATTTTCAATTCCCTCTGAAACACCAAAACATAAGACAGCCAATGAAGTACTTCTGAAACAAACTTACACTGTTGTAATGTAAGAAATACAGTAAACAGTTGCACACAACAAAGTCCTATAAACAACCATGTACGAATGACCGGATAAATTGTTTTACTAATGTTTATTGAGGGATAACTTGCTTTTCTCTGACGTAGTGTAACGAGAGCAATTCCCCTGCAGTATTAGATTAGATGTTTGTGTAAAAAGAGTAAAGGATATAATTAGGGTTGAGAAATATTTTTAAAAATCCTGCAGATGCTGGAAACCTGAAATAAAACAGAAAATGTTGGAAACACTCAGCAGCAGGCAGCATCTGTGGAAGGAGAAGCTGAGTTAATGTTTCAGGTCCAAGACCCTTCATCAGAACTTGGTGTGAGATTAACTCTGCTTCTTTTTCTACAGATTATGTCTGACGTGTTGAGTGCTTCCAGTATTTTCTGTTTTAATTGGGCTTCAGCTTCATCAATGCATTCCTGTTGTTTAAGTTACACTCAGGTCAAAGCACCACAGTGAAAAATCTTACTGATCTGGTTTTATCACAGCACAACTTCTGCCTAAGGTAAGCCAAGTCACCGGTCCACACACAAGCTAGTTGCAAATCAGTCTGGGAATTCAAGGCTTTAAATGGCTTGTTTGCATGCTTTGGGCCAAAAGATACTTCCTGAAAGAATTGAACCCTACGAACAGCCTAACAATCCTATGCCTCTAGAATTCACAACCATTAACAATATTTTTTGGCATTCATTCAATTGGAATTAAAAATTTAACAAGCATTTCCAGTGTTTTTGTAACATCCCTTGAAAAGTTTATTGAAGCTTCTTTGCATTCCTTACTTGATGTTGGAATTATCCAGTAATGATGACATTGTATCTTATAGCAACACCTCAGATAAACATGCATTCAAGAGAATACTAAAATCCTTCAATGGGAAACAGGCTCCTCTTTAATAAAGTATTCATTTCTCACAGATCTTCTTTTCTACTTATTTTATAAAATTATCTTTGCCTGCTCTACTGCAACAATCCTGACTGGCTGAGCAGAAGGTGTTGAGGTTGCTTATGTGGGAAGGAAGGAGGAGGCTGAATTTAATATGGCACATCTCTAGGCAATTCTATGGGGAGTAAGGAAGGCTGAAAAATCATGTGCTGCAGGGTCTATCCGATGCATTATTAAGTACATGTTGTTCTGTGTGTAACTGCTTGGAATGTGCTTGTTATAATTTGCTGACTCTGCTTTTTTGTAACACATTATACTTAGCAAAATAAGGAAAAACGTATAATCACATTTCAGACCTTATCTTCCTTGATGAGTTTTTTACATCGTAGGAAGTACCAGTAGGTAGTATTCCTTCGACCCAGCTTCCGCCTTACATCAGGGCTTTTAACTTCCTCGTCCTGATCCTCAGTATCACTGTATTTGGAATCCTGCATCTGTGAAGGGCTTTTACAGAAAATCCTCCTGGCAGAGTAGAACTTTCCTTGTGCTCCAAATCCTTCCAAGTCAACTTCATCCCCCACTGAGGTAAGTGGCACTTTCTCCCTCAGTGTAGCTTGGTCCTGCAAGCCATTTACATTACTGCTCTCAGAGTTGTTGACTGTGATGGATAAACCTGTCCATCTGCAGTGCAGAGACAGCAGGGTCCTTGGACGTGTTACACTTTTAGAGGGCATGATTCTTGCAGGACTGATCCTCACAAGAACATTCAAGTGTCTGACCTGGATATGGTTTGTTGAATAGAAAAAAGAATGACATTGCAAGGGAAGGTACCGAAAGTGCAAAAATTTAGGGCAAGTCATGGTTTCCAAATTGCTCCTGCTTCAGTCTGGATTCTCCAGATGGGAAATCTCTATTAGGGTTTAAGTGAGAACAAAATTAATACACAAATTAAAAATATTAATACACAAGATAAATAAAACATTACATGCAATGAGAGTTGCTGGGGATGACCAATGAAGTGAATTTCACAATTCAAATTTTGAGTAGTTACATTGATAATTACCAGGCAGAACAACAGTTTATGTGAACCATGAGATTGAATTATCATCCCATTTGCTTTGCCCCTTGATCACCACTTGCCCTGTTCCTTTACTTTCCCTATCCATCTATATACGCTTAAAACCTATTCATATCTTTCAGTTCTGAAGAAGTCACTAAGTTGAAATGCAAAACTTTGTTTTTCTCTCCACGTGCTGAGTGTTTCCACCATTTTCAATTATTACTTCAGCTCTCCAGCAAATTCCCTTTGCTATATTTTCTGCCAACCAACCAGACCATTTATATTGTCCCGCAGTCCAAGACTTTCCTTCTCTACATCAATAACACAGTCAATTTTTGTATCATCTGCAAACTTTGTTTTTGAGTCCCATAAATTGAGATTGAAATCATTAATATATTTTACAAAAGGCAAAGAATTGAATACTGAACCCTGTAAAACCCCAGTGGTAACAGTTTTCCAGTCACAACAACAAGCAACGACCATTACCCTCTGCCTCCTGTAAGTGAGACAATTTTTGATCCAATTTGTTACTCATTTGGATGGCCCCACAGATCCTCTGGGCTTTTTAAAAATAAACCTGCCTGCCATGCAGACCCTATCAAAAGCCTTACTAAAATCTGAGATAGACTACATCAAATACACTGCCCTCATCAACCTTCCTTGTTACCTCAGAGTTAGGAAATCCTTTCCTTAACAAATCCATTCTGGCTTTACCAATTAACCTCCACTTTTAGAAAATGTTTATTCATGGATTCAAATAATTTTCCCACTACCAAAGGTAAACTAATTGACCTTTAATTATTTGGTTTATCCCTATTTCCTTTATTAAACAATCATCAATCTCAGTTTTAGAACTCTCAATTGTTTGAGTTTAAGACATTAATTCAGTCTCAAGATCCAAGTAACATTATAAATTATGAACAGAAATGCTGGAATAAGTCAGCCAGTCAAGCAGTATCTGTGGAATGAGAAACCAGTCAATGTTTCAGGTCAGTAACCCTTCCTCAGTCCTGAGGAACGTTAACTGGTTTCTCTTTCCACAGATGCTGTTTGACTGGCTTAGTTATTCCAGCGTTTCTGATTTTTGTTTAAGATTCCAGCATCTGCACTTTAACTTGCTTGACATTACCAATTATTTTCCATTTTCAACGTGTAGAATTATCACACATTTACACCAGAGGTATTGGATTCAGTCCTGGCCTTCTGTTGGCACCACACTCCTCACTGCTGAGCACAGTTCCAACACCCGGAACGGCTGCAGAGAAGGACGTGGTCTCGCTTACATACAACGTAGAATGAAGGGTAATCATTGTTCCAGCAGTAATCGCAATAAACAGGAAATATAAGATTCCAGAAAACTTTTATAGAAATTAAACAACCTCCACGAATTGCCCCAATGGACTTGCCTTCTCCCCATGTGCTTCCGGTTTGCCTGGACCCCGCCCACAAGGACTGCGATAGGTCAA